>NQII01001957.1:152982-164803 GCA_002778355.1 Clitarchus hookeri | reverse complement strand
GGAGGGGATGGGGAGACCAAGGTTCTCAAGGCTTGCCTGTGGCTGGCGACGCCTTCCATTCAGAGTTGGCTCTTGGGAACACGCCGTTGTTGCCGGCGCCTTTTTCCCGCCCAACCCATCCCCCTTCCTCTTCCCTCGTGGCAGCTAGTTACCCGTTATAGTCTGTCTCACGAGAGAGTGCACAGTACTGAAGGAAGTTTACAGCAGTTTCCATCTATACGGTGGTGTGTCTCCCGCCATAGGTGATGTTTACATAGACACAATCACATCTCTCAACCACTAAAGATGAAANTATACGGTGGTGTGTCTCCCGCCATAGGTGATGTTTACATAGACACAATCACATCTCTCAACCACTAAAGATGAAATAGACCTCTTATTCGCCTTCTGCGCATATACCCAACATTGACCTACCCCAAAGGAACACAACTGTCAAAGTTACATGGTAAACAGTGTTGAACGTGTTTGTTTATATCTTAATTTTTAAAAGACAAGCACTTTTATGTGAACAAAATACATTTACCAGTTTTAGTTTAATCAAACTGCATTAAACATTGGCTAGAGGAAGTATAGAAACACCTCATAGAACATGTTTGCTAAACAGCGCTCTAACCTCAAATTCAATCCACGCCGGTTTTACTAGTATTGGCAGAAAAGCAGTTCAATGTTGGGACACGGAGATTGGTTGTGCGCAGCCAGCGAGATCAGTCTACCTCGGCTTTAGNGCAGAAAAGCAGTTCAATGTTGGGACACGGAGATTGGTTGTGCGCAGCCAGCGAGATCAGTCTACCTCGGCTTTAGTCGTATATTCTTAACCTGCCCAGTATTTCAACAGAAATATATTTACCATGGAAATAACTGAACTCGAGACTACTTTATTGAACTGTTAAAAAAAATGCACTTGTTCATGGAACAGATTATACCTCGCTCACANGTTCATGGAACAGGTTATACCTCGCTCACGCCACCCTCAGCGTCTGCGCATGTAGCCTGTCTCACGAACGAGTGCACCTTTTTTTCACAGTTCTGAAAGTAGACTTGTGTACAGTTGTTCCCATGTCAAAACATTTTTTCTTTTTACGTTCTGGGCAGGTTGGCAGTCAGCGTGGTGTGTTTATGCAAACAACTTTGGCGGGGGGACACACCGCTGTATCCATGGAAACATTTGTAAACAGAACTGCCTTGAGACCCGTAAAATAACATGCACTAGATCGTGGCCAACTGTGTGTCAGCTGTTAAATTAAAGAAATAATATCACCGTTGACGTTTTCCTTCGTAAGGTAGTTTATTTGTGAACATTTTTTTGGGGTGTTCAAATAGCCAGCCAGTAACTTCAAGAGTGAATACACACGGAGGAAATAAATACTAACTGATTTTAGGGATCACGGGACTGAAATTAAAGATAAATACTTTAATCTAAGTTCTCGGGGTTTTCAAAGCCAAATTATAAAATCTAAGAAGAGGCAATATTAGACAACTTGGTAAACAACTTCGTGGGATTAACATTTTCTCGAATTTGTGTGTTTATTTTTAATATTATCTTACGTAAACATTTTCGACGTAAAAAGTTTAACATAAGTTCATCAGTTTGGTAAAANTGTTTATTTTTAATATTATCTTACGTAAACATTTTCGACGTAAAAAGTTTAACATAAGTTCATCAGTTTGGTAAAATATTTGCTCTCAAACATAGTAAATCGTTTATGTAGGAATGCCCTTTCTTGATTTGTCAGCACCGGCTGGCATATATTAACGTTACAAAATTTAATATAATTGCATTATAAAAGTTTATGTCGCAAGCACTCCTGAGCTAAGAATACTACATATTTAAGAGTAAGTTGCTAAATGAGTTATGTGGTCCCGGTTGTGTAGCGGTTAGAGCGCTTGCCTCATGCTAAGGCGAACCTGGTTCGATTTCCGGTGGGGCCACTCCCGCATGTGGTAATAATTTCGGATGATACCGCTGGGTTTTCTTCATTTCCACCTCGTTTCACCGTCATAGGTTCTCAAGACCCCGTCAGAACTCTACTAAAGCAGATGGAAAGATAGCACAAAATAAAGGATGAACAATAGTAGTTATTAAATTAGTAATGTGCAGAAAGGCAAAGACAACTAAAGGCTGTTCACAGTAAAAATGAGCACTTTTGAGGCCCTAGTTACATAAAGTGGGGTGACATTGGTCAGCAGGGCGATGACATAATTTTATTCTAGGTATAAATATTATGGTCAGATAGGGTACCTAACTTAACACTTACAGAACATTTTCATGTGAAACCTCTCACCCCTGCTGATCAATTTCACCCTACTTGTACCTGGCCGTAACATTTATAGAAGATTGCCATGTGATCAATTTCATCTAATAATTTCATCTAATTTTACGGTAGCAATTTTTTTTTGTGTTTAGTGTTTCTGAAATCGGCTTCCTTTTGTTTGCCATGTATTAAGTAAGTAGCATAATTGTGACACCTGGGGCAATTTTACAGTGTCATTTGTTAGGCAAGTAAAGTAATGAGGCATGTAGAAATCGGACTTAATTTCCAGCAGAGCTTCAATCATGTAACCGTAATGAAACCATATCAGTAGCAGAATGCATATCTTGAGCACTGTATGGCTTACCTTGTCTCACTCTGCTCACGGTAACTGCAGAGATTATCTCAATTGCCAATTATGGATTGAAAANCTGTATGGCTTACCTTGTCTCACTCTGCTCACGGTAACTGCAGAGATTATCTCAATTGCCAATTATGGATTGAAAAATCCTCTCTCAGGTTAAATTTTATTCCCTTCGAAGCCCTGAGACAGCAGTGGTCTACATAGTATTTGAAAACTTTTNCTGTATGGCTTACCTTGTCTCACTCTGCTCACGGTAACTGCAGAGATTATCTCAATTGCCAATTATGGATTGAAAACTCCTCTCTCAGGTTAAATTTTATTCCCTTCGAAGCCCTGAGACAGCAGTGGTCTACATAGTATTTGAAAACTTTTTAGCTGGGTCACACTTTCACGGTTTGGAAAGTTTCAAATGAGACGCGTGTTAGGTGCCTGTCCGCAAATGGCAGATTCAGTACCGCAGTAACCAAATTCTGATTGGCCTCGTCCAACACCACACTGGCTTCTCTTAATCGCAAGCGGCCAATAACCAAAGGAAAACTGCAGGCGAGCACGTAGAATATCGGTGCATGGTACTCTTCCCCGAAAAAAAAGTAGTCCCTGCTTGTAACTAATTATATTGTAGTCAGTTTATGGTTACTTCCAACTTTTCTTAAGCGCTACTAAAGTTCTACTTCCAGGATATTCCTCCGCCTCATGCTAATAAAGCTGAACTAGGTCTAGAAAATCGTACCAAAGGGACAATGCACCGCATTCGTGCACACTCACGTTTATAATATTTTGCATGATTAACTATTTCTTACTAGGCATCACCAACACACCTATTTTATCCTTGCTTCTATTCATAATCATTAGAAATGAAATATTGTAATCTGTGTATAAAATACAAGTATTATTTCAACTTAACCTAAAATAAGATTCTTGTATGATAGGAGTCTTGTGATACAAGACGTATTTAAGAGACAACCACACACATCAGACATGTGGCGATTTTTCAAAGTTTGATTACAAAATGTGAAGAAACCGCGAATAGACTTCAGTCCACTTCCTCATTGGAGAGCGTGAAAAAGTGTCCCTCTCACTCTCTCTCTCTCTCTCTCCACCCTCCCACACCAAATCCTATCACCCGCTGCATTGTTCACTGGGAGCGAAAGCCGAGGGCTCTCTCACGAAGAGACATAAACATTCTTGTTAACAATACGAAACCCCTCAATTCCTTTAGTGTGGCAACTGGCCGCCCGGGCATCCCATCCCCGCACAGCCAACAAAGTTTGCTCTCGGTCTGCCGCGGTGTCCCCTTCGGCTCTGGGAACAAGACACAATATTTTCCAAGTCTTGAAGTTGGATTGCGAGTGTAATTTATAAATGTATGGCTACTGATGTCAATATGTTTCTGGTTTTATATCTACACATAAGAGCATACGTTTGCATGCATATTATCAAAACCTTAATTTTTCTAAAAAGGCCATGAAATCCACCTGGATGACGCATGAATGAAGTGAGGCGTTTATCTTTCATTTAGCGTAAGGATACAACATGAGAATGAAAGTAGATCCTAAGCAGGTCTTTCAATCTACAGGTCTATTCACTGCGCGTGGCAGAAATATACTTGTTCCACTAATTTTATCTGAATACCTCGCGATTGAGCGCTGTAGTCATCTTCTCCGTGGCACTTTTTTTTTAATTTCCTGGTCGAGGGCGTAGTGGGTGGGACGAATAGTTAAACAGGGTAGTATGTTTCTGTGACATGCGCGTAGGTATTCCTACCACCGACAATACCNCGCTACTAAAGTTCTACTTCCAGGATATTCCTCCGCCTCATGCTAATAAAGCTGAACTAGGTCTAGAAAATCGTACGAAAGGGACAATGCACCGCATTCGTGCGCACTCACGTTTATAATATTTTGCATGATTAACTATTTCTTACTAGGCATCACCAACACACCTATTTTATCCTTGCTTCTATTCATAATGATTAGAAATGAAATATTGTAATCTGTGTATAAAATACAAGTATTATTTCAACTTAACCTAAAATAAGATTCTTGTATGATAGGAGTCTTGTGATACAAGACGTATTTAAGAGACAACCACACACATCATACATGTGGTGATTTTTCAAAGTTTGATTACAAAATGTGAAGAAACCGCGAATAGACTTCAGTCCACTTCCTCATTGGAGAGCGTGAAAAAGTGTCCCTCTCCCTCTCTCCTGCTCCCCCTCCACCCTCCCACACCAAATCCTATCACCCGCTGCATTGTTCACTGGGAGCGAAAGCCGAGGGCTCTCTCACGAAGAGACATAAACATTCTTGTTAACAATACGAAACCCCTCAATTCCTTTAGTGTGGCAACTGGCCGCCCGGGCATCCCATCCCCGCACAGCCAACAAAGTTTGCTCTCGGTCTGCCGCGGTGTCCCCTTCGGCTCTGGGAACAAGACACAATATTTTCCAAGTCTTGAAGTTGGATTGCGAGTGTAATTTATAAATGTATGGCTACTGATGTCAATATGTTTCTGGTTTTATATCTACACATAAGAGCATACGTTTGCATGCATATTATCAAAACCTTAATTTTTCTAAAAAGGCCATGAAATCCACCTGGATGACGCATGAATGAAGTGAGGCGTTTATCTTTCGTTTAGCGTAAGGATACAAAATGAGAATGAAAGTAGATCCTAAGCAGGTCTTTCAAAAGTGAACAATCTACAGGTCTATTCACTGCGCGTGGCAGAAATATACTTGTTCCACTAATTTTATTTGAATACCTCGCGATTGAGCGCTGTAGTCATCTTCTCCGTGGCACTTTTTTTAAATTTCCTGGTCGAGGGCGTAGCGGGTGGGACGAATAGTTAAACAGGGTAGTATGTTTCTGTGACATGCGCGTAGGTATTCCTACCACCGACAATACCANGGGTGGGACGAATAGTTAAACAGGGTAGTATGTTTCTGTGACATGCGCGTAGGTATTCCTACCACCGACAATACCAAGTAACAACATTAGTTTCCTCTTACTTCACGCCATTTCTTCGATTCCGCTGATGAGTCTATTGTCATGTGTGGTTATCCGGTACGTGTTAACTCTTATTAATGACAACACGTAAATCTTAAGTTAGCGCGAGAGTGAGTGAAGAGATTTGGGGGGCTCTTTAACAGAGAGGTCTTGGGGGGGCCGATGAGGGTGATTGAGGTGAGTATGGAGCAGCGCTGGAATGAAAGGGCGGGGGAAACGGGATATCATCTAGAAAACCCGCCGACCAGCGGCATCGTCCGGCACGATTCCTACTTGCGAAAATCCGGGAAAACACGATTCGCCTTAGCAGGCTAACCGTTCAGCCACCGCGGCCTCAAGTTGTACAAGTTGCGTCAGAATTGTCTTGTACGACCGTGAAGTTGCTGCGTCGATAATAGAGTGATGGTTNCCTCAAGTTGTACAAGTTGCGTCAGAATTGTCTTGTACGACCGTGAAGTTGCTGCGTCGATAATAGAGTGATGGTTGGAGGGGGAAAGGTTTTTGTTGCACGTATTTGCAGGGTTTCATTTTTGTCAGTTCGTCGATCAGTACACAGTAGGCTATAAAAAGAAACCTCGCAACGTTCTTACAGTAATCTCGCTGTGTNCCTCAAGTTGTACAAGTTGCGTCAGAATTGTCTTGTACGACCGTGAAGTTGCTGCGTCGATAATAGAGTGATGGTTAGAGGGGGAAAGGCTTTTGTTGCACGTATTTGCAGGGTTTCATTTATGTCAGTTCGTCGATCAGTACACAGTAGGCTATAAAAAGAAACCTCGCAACGTTCTTACAGTAATCTCGCTGTGTNATGTCAGTTCGTCGATCAGTACACAGTAGGCTATAAAAAGAAACCTCGCAACGTTCTTACAGTAATCTCGCTGTGTCGCCCACAGGTTGCTACTTTAAACAAAATTCAAAGATGTCCCGCCCCCCTCTTCATTATTATTTTCTCTACCCACTAATAAAGAGCATGGTTTCTACCTATCTGTCTCGTGTAGCATTTTCTATTAATGCATACAATAATTTCTAATTCTTTCCTGTCGAAAGGGTTATTATGGTGTATATGCCGGTTTTCCCCTTTCTCTTCTTGGTTACATTAGTTTAGCTAAAGTACACTCAGGGAGGTTGTCATGACCGAAACGAGGCCATGGCAACCCCAATCCCTTACTGCCGCAATGCATGTCTCCTTGCATAATTTCCTTCCCTTGCATGCGTATGGGGCCTAGCCCTGAGACGCACTTGACTCCCGTCCCTACCGCGGGCTCACACTTAACACTTATTAGTTTTAAGAGTAGGTTAAAAAAAAACAGGTTGCTACTCTGTGTAGCGCGGATGTGTCTCTTCCTGTTCGCTCGACAGTGTTGCGGTTGAATAATCCATCGCGGCGAACTGTCGCCCTGAGGCTAACCGGGATTCCAGTTGCTGTCGGTGAAAGGGATTCACGATTCCTTACTCAGGGTTGGTTATCTTGGGCTAGCTAACTAGTCCCGACCGGTTCGGGCGTGCCACTTCCGCCGCCTTAAAAAAGACCCCTCCCCCCTTTATTCGTTCATCGTGCCCCTCTCGCTAGATTTGAAAGCAGCAGTGCAGCGCTGCAACACTGTTGAAGCGGAAGTTAAGTTGGTCGTCTATACAGTATTGGTATGCAATTTACACTTGTTTTTTTTTTTTTTTTTTTTTTTTTTTCAAATAAGTTAACCATCTAGCTAACCACATAGATTTCGATGTTATATTGTTCTCAGATATTATACTTATTTATTTATTTCGACTTTATTTATACTGGCGTAGTTAAGGCTTCAATGCCTTCTCTTACACTTAACCAGACATAACATAATGTACACATGCGTAAACATAATGAGCAAGAAATAAATNACTGGCGTAGTTAAGGCTTCAATGCCTTCTCTTACACTTAACCAGACATAACATAATGTTCACATGCGTAAACATAATGAGCAAGAAATAAATATACTTAGATACTTAAATTAACAAGAGACGAAACAGAAATATGATAGCTCAAATAGATTAAACTGTAAAAATGATCTGTGGTTTCCAATTATGTACACATCTTGAGCAGGACTAGAGACAAGGGAATGTTTAAAGAAACGAATACTGACACCATCCGATCCTTCTGCTGTAGACTTTATGCGCATTATTGCTCTGAAAGCTTGTTGATACACGTCGAAAATAACAAATTGCATGAGGATTCATTCAGTTTCGTAATCCTATCTACTAATATTATAAATGCGAAAGTCTGTGTGTGTTTGTTACCACTCAGCTCCATAACGGCTGAACGAATTTTGATGAAATTTGGTATGTAGGTACTTTAGGTCCTGGAATAGGACATATGATACTTTTATCCCAGAAAATTGTACGGTTCCTGTGGAATAACAACAAAACGCAATTCTGCAACGGCTGGGAACGTGATCGAAATATAATTTTCCTCTGGTGTCACAGTTTATCAGGCCGCCCAAGGACCTCTGAAATGGCTTAACGACTGCTATCAATCGATAACAACCGGGACCGAATATTTAACGTGCCCTCCGAATCCCGGAAGCGCTCAGATTTTATGCCACTAAACGGTCACCCATCCAAATGTGTGCCGCTGGGAACGTTGCTTAACTTTGGTGATCGATTAAGATCCCTCAGCCAAGCGCAAAAAGTAGTACCTAGGTACACTTATTCCTAAACCTACAATTTGATGAAACTCACGTTTTGATTTTCATACATCGACGTTGGAAAGCGGAAATGTGGTAACTACGCGATAGTTGCACAGATACACTCCAAAAACAATACCCTACTTCTTGACTATCGGGTAAAAAATATTTCCTTCCTTTTGGGTTGCCGTAATCAGTTAAAAACCTAGGTCAACGTAGTATAATTTTATAATTCTGTTTTCACATAAATGACTTGTCTTTTCCCAATTTATTTATTAGTGTATCACTGTAAAACTCAATTGTACCCGGGTGAAGCCGGGCCGGTTCGCTAGTGCTTGATATAAGTAGTGTTCGTTATGTCCCCTGCGACCTGTTTACAACATGAAGACTTAACAAAGTAACGTTTGAAATCTTCTGGAGAAATGTTTGAAGATGAGCTAATATTAGTTTTACATGTACTGATCCCTAAGTTACGCAGCCTTTTCCACAAATCACCAGAGGTTCGGCATGAACCAAATTAATCGAGTGAGTAGAACATTTTAGCACGCCTTATTATGTGCATTTATTGCGCAGTATCATGTACTGTTCGAAACTGTCAGTTGCGGCGGCATTAGTTATTATGTCCCGTTTATATCTGGAGTAAGCATTGTCACGCTCTCTCATCAGTATACCCCAGATATTGTCAAATCTAACTCGTTGATGGAAGATTGTTGTAAATATCGGACTACCGCTTCCCGTATTGGAATATCGGTGCAGCACCGGTATTCAAGATATCGCAGTTTACATTATGCCGCCAGAACTATATGTNCTCCCGTATTGGAATATCGGTGCAGCACCGGTATTCAAGATATCGCAGTTTACATTATGCCGCCAGAACTATATGTACGTTTGACGCCTTCTAGGCCCTTAGACTACTTAAATGGGCAGGAGCCTAGTATTTCCTCTGTTTTCAATCAAAAGAGCGCGCTAGTGGTACTTTTGGAGAAATATAAAATTGGCGTAGGTTGATGTTGTAAGATCAATAGTTAGCTAACTATGCAATTAATAGCTGTATTGATTTGTTCGTAGTATGTTACCACTGACTTGCCATTCCTTCAGTATTCGCCACACTTTAAATAACAATTGCTGAGCCTCCCTCCCCCCAAGAGTTCCTGGTTTCGATTCCCAGGCAAGTTAAGAACGTGTACATCGTTTTTAGATTAAAGTAGAGGTTGCTGCAGTACGTAAAGGTCTTCCTCTACTACCTTTTTCCGATTAGGCTGCGTGTTCAATAAAATTGTTAAAGCTTGGGCAGTAGTTTTATGTCCCCGTTGTTTACATTGAATATAACCAGCCAGGGTCGAGTTTATTAAAGAATAGACACCGACCGACTGTCGTAATTCCGTCTAGAAGAAAGCTTGCTATTCCTTGACTATCGTTTCCTTCCTAAGAGACGAGCGAACAGGCTTGGCTTTGTACTTCCGCCTTACTTCACCTCCTCTCTCGCTTCTCGTCGCCGATTCCGACCATGAAGCATGCACCCAGTCCAACAGGTCTTGATCGGGCGGTACATACTCTCAGGAAGACTTCAGGAACTTCGTAGACAATTCTGCCCGAAGCACGAGCAATCGTATGCCGCGTGGTGTGTAATGAGTCCGAACTGAAGGGTTGGCGAGACCGACGATGTCGCAAATCTCGATCAGCCTCCTCTGTCCGTAAAGAAGGGAGAGAGACGTAGGCTACTGTTTTTCTGCGCCTTGGTCACAGGATCCTGTTTTTCTCCCCTCGATAGTTCACGGATGAATAACAGAGTCGTGACCCGTGGAGTCATCCGTCACTTATCTGTAACGTTTGCGGGTCATGCTCGACCGACGCCGACCCTCGGACTATGATCGTCGTCCCGTACAGACGTCACGAGCTGTTGTGGAGTAACAGTATGCATTACCGAGAGCATTCCAGTTCACTATCTCGTCAGATAGTTCGGGTGCGTCACAGCACACAGATCATCGGCGTCCCTGCTTCCAACTCGTTGCTCCAAAATGACTACGGGCTGTTAACGGTTGGGTAAACTGAGCACGTTTGAAAGCCCTGCTTAAGATTTACTTTATATGCTCAATGTATGCTTTCGCCATATGTAAAATTAGCATTGCCAGTGGTCTAATCATTCTATTCATGCGTCTGTAAAGTGAAACTAAAATTACTAGAAAAGTAAATCTTAAAAAAAAGTGCCTATCATTACACTTGTATTAATTAAAAAAGCAGAAAACAAAATAATTTCAGTATTTATAAATGTTTACCTTACAATTTTAATTCAACGTATGAAACTATTTTCCCTCAGTAACCGGGTGCATGCCAGTCAGCGTGTCCTTTAAAATAAATACAGGTAGGGGCAGTGATTTAAAAAGTTCTGAACAGCATATATCAAAGTAGCAGCTAAACTAGGATTACCTATTGCAGTTAGACTAGGACATCACCTCGTAATTAGGGTTTGAATGTAGAGCTTCTCACCGCAGTCTTGGATAACTGTTAATCAGCGCCTTTTGGATCGATCGTAGTGCTGTTTTCATTTGAGAATATTTTATTTTCCGTCGATCGTCTTTTACTTAACGTAATGCTCGTATTAAATTGACCCACACGCATAAGTGGCAGCGCCACGATACAGATATCTTTATTTTCCTGAAAGAAGTAAAGAGTAGTAGGTACACTTTTGAAAGCCATTAACTAGTAAGTACGTCGAGCTATAGTGTGACATTGTTGGAAACGCACTTAACGTTATGCTATTTCTTATGCTAATGTGTGTAAAAATAGGCATAAACCAGTATAAACCAATTTAACTACCTACAAAATTTAATATTTACTTACAATAAAACTTTTAGATATTAAAAAAACTTCTTATTATTCACTGGCAGCATTATTGTGGATATACCAAATTGTATTTTTGCAATTCTGGCACGTATTATTTTAATACCTCGATTTCAAACGTTTTCAATCAACTGTAGAAACGGGTCGCATTTTTTTGTGTGGTACCTCTGAAACGGCATTTGTCTTGTTGAATTGCGGCCAGTGCCACGGGATTACAGTGTTCCTGACTTCTGGACCAAGTCCTATATTAAATATTCGAGTTAATTTTTTGTTGGCAAATACACCGTTGCTTATTGATAATGCGGCGTTGCGGTATGGGGAAAGCAGTCATTCAGCTTGCCGACTGGTTCAAGGTCACGCCTGTCGTGTTCTGCTCACTCCAGACGTTCGTGGCTATATTTTGTTCCATTTTATTACCAACTGGTTGCCTGATTTACGTGCAAAATAAATAAAAAAGGGAACTGCTCTTGATTTGAACTATTGGTGTGTTAAAAAAATCTTGCTTTTGGGAGATCGCCGTTTGTGGCACCTACCGAACATGGACTACATGTCTGTCTTGTTAGGGTATTGCATAATGAATGAAACACATAGTTCGATATATCCTTGTGCCAGAGGCGATCGCACACACCGCACACATGCCCGAAGGAATTGCTTAGAAATAGCTTGGCGAACTGTTTGTCTGCGCCAGAGTAGCGCGACGACGCT
>NQII01001957.1:129624-151813 GCA_002778355.1 Clitarchus hookeri | reverse complement strand
ACTCTTGATCGTGCGGGAAAGACAGGTAATCCATGTCAAAAAAAATTCACTACAACTGAAGAACGCGCATTTCAAGGGAGCCCACGTATTATATTTATAATTATTCCAGTGTTCTGTGAGTGAGTGAAGAGATTTGGGCGGCTCTTAACAGCGAGGTCTTGAGAGCCGATGCGTGATTGAGGTGAGTATGCTGCAGCGCCGGAATGAAAGGGCGGGGGAAACGGGAGATCCCCGAGAAAACCCGCCGACCAGCGGCATCGTCCAGCCCGATTCCCACATGCGAAAATCTGGGAGTGGTCTGGCTGGGGATTGAACCTGGTTCGCCTTGTTGGAAAGCGAGCAGGCTAACCGCTCAGGCACCTCGGCCCCAATTCCAATGTGTTGTAGCAACTAATGAAGGCAGAAACCTAGTATTATTTCTAAATATTCACATAAAGTAATGACCAATTTTTCTAGTAAGTTACTTTAAAAAGAATCATTTAAAAAAAATTTGTTTTGAAATTGCTATTTGACACGGATTCTAATAGTTAAAGCATTCTGAACAAGGATGTCTCTAGTAACTATACAGTCTATTTGAGACCAGTTGACCATACGGCTGGGTCAAATATGGAACTTGGTTTACGCCCAAAGTTGAGTTACGTGGGTCGAACTATAGACGCCGCCGAAGCAGCTGAGAGCGTACCTAACGTTTTCCAGTGGACCCCGAAATTTTGGTGGCCTGAAACCCAGCTGTTATTTTAACGTTGTTTAATTTTTGTGTGTTATTTGCTGGTAACAAACGCAATGCCAGTGGCGGATAAAACTGTACTTATCACTAGCCTGGTTGCACTGGGCCGAGAATGTGCTAAGGGAATGCCGTCATACTTAACTTTTCGTGTGTAGGGGAAGCGCGAGCGCGGTAGTGTTTAAATGTATTGTGTTGTAAGTATTTAGCTTTTGTGTTTTTAAATTCTTTTCGGACCAGTATGACGGACTCAAAATTCAAAGTTCCCGGTGGCGCCCTGCGAAACAAAAGAGCCGATCTAGCTTTTGTTTGCGGGAGTTAACGTACAGTAGAAAGAAGCGCTCCTGGTATGACCTTTTAATAGGTATCGGCCACCAGGAGGGGAGGTTTGGTGAGGAAAGCGCCGTTTCCACCGGGAACTTCGTACTTATCACTGGTCGGGAAGTAAGGATGGGACAGAGATCTACATTCGTTTTAAAAAATAATACTTCCACCTTCTAATGGAACCATGGGATAGCCTTACGTTTACGTTAACGTCATGACGTGTAACTTGACACTGTCTACAGATCTCCGAAATTCTGGTTCTGCGAACTTGGAGAAAGGGGAAGTTGACCACCTACTTCCAAGAACGCGTCGGCGTTATCTGCGGGCTGTTTGTTTACTTGTTTACACGTTGACCACCGCAACAAAGATCTGCTGGTGTCATTTTTTTTGTGGCTGTTTCACAATGAAGTGGGGCATTGTGTTTCAAAATAAGTAGCGTATTGTATTCCGAGCGCCAGATATTTGCGAGCTCGAGCGACGTCATAATGAATAGGTACAAACCAGCAACTGACGATTCCTGGTATCCATTAGCCTGATCGGCCCGAAGGTTGTGCGAAGAATTACAGAAAACATCGTCCGTGGCGACAGCTTTTCGCTCAACCCCAGTCCTTACTGTAGACGAGAGTATACCACTATCATCTCCGCTTTCACTATTAATACTAGATAGATTTAATAAAGGCTGCTTAAAATCTACTTGCATGCACATTGTGTATTCTTCCACCATATATACAATTAATATTGTCATGGGCCTGATCACTTTATTCATGCGTCGATCAAGGAAACTGTGCAATTACTGTAAAATTAATATTTTACAGATTTGCTTATTCTTACCCTAAATATGCATTAAAAAAATACCAGAAAGGAAAACGAAGCATTTCAGTATTCGCACATGTTTACCTAGCACTTTTAATTCAACTTTGAGCTATGAGACTGCTTTCCCTGCGGTGTTACCTACTTGACAGAAATTCACCATTCTTTTTTAACTATTTGCGGTGTTATAGATATTTCCCATTTGTTGCAAATAAAATTTACACTTATATTTTTAACACTGAGCTATTTTTGTTATTGTAGCTGTAATGCGCGCTGAACTTATTCAATTGAGTGAATATTTTCCGAACAGTTAGTAGGAATAATTCCGTGCCGTGTTCTCAGGCCACTTGCTCATCCTACATACATCCCTCAGATAGTGGGTTATACACCGGAGAGCCAAAAAAAAAAAAAAAAAACTGGTATAGGCGTGCGTATGCAAATAACAGAGGTAATGGAACCAATCATAATAACGCGATGCTGTCGACAGCGCCCATATAAGACAACAAGCGTCTGGCAAAGTTGCTAGATCGGTTACTGCTGCTACAGTGGCAGGTTATCAAGATTTAAGTGAGTTTGAATGTGGTGTTATAGACGGCGCACGAGAGATGGGACATAGCATCTCCGAGGTAGCGATAAAAGTTGGATTTTCCCGTACGACCATTCCACGAGTGTACCGTGAACACCGGGAATCCGGTAAAACATCAAATATTCGACATCGCTGCGGCCGGAAAAAGATCGTGAACGAACGGGACAAACGACGACTGACGAGAATCATTAAACGTGACAGACGTGCAACCCTTTCTCAAATTGGCGCAGATTTCAATGCCTCCTGCATACCTTCAGACATTAGTCGAGTCCATGCCACGTCGTCTTGCGGCACTTCTGCGTGCTCGCGGGGGCCCTACACGATATTAGATAGGTGTGCCAGTTTTTTTGGCTCTTCAGTGTATATAGCAAGGCTGTTTGCAGCAGTCGTCCAGGCTCGTGTATATATATATGGCGCGCAGATTTGTTTTTCTAAGGGGAAGTATTAGCCAGTATATTAAAATTTAGTTATCGGTCCCCCCCCCTCCGAACTCATCTCGTCAAAGACAATTTTTTTTGTCGCCACTAGCAAGCATCGCTCGGGGGTCACGCTACGAGGTGGGTATTAGTTCAACAAGGGATGGCATGGTGCGGAT
The DNA here is from genome assembly GCA_002778355.1 of Clitarchus hookeri. NCBI lineage: Eukaryota > Metazoa > Arthropoda > Insecta > Phasmatodea > Phasmatidae > Clitarchus > Clitarchus hookeri. The sequence continues at coordinate 148,774 of NQII01001957.1, read as the reverse complement.
GGGGTGCTTGCTACACGTCCTCTTGACTGGCAGCGCACACTTGATGGTGACGAACACACTTCTTCGATGTACTGTGCTTGTGTCTACTTCTGACAAAGGTTTCGATGCCGAATTAGGTCATCCATCGGCGTGTCTAATTAATCGCGGAATAACCTGAAAAGTATTCGTGTACGTATACAGTCCTAACATCGCCGGAGGTATAGTCAATTCAGGGAAGGTTCACATTTTCTTAATCAAGCCTTTGAAAAAATGCCATGTGTACAACGTGTTTGGTTATTTCCTAGAAGAATGTAGGCTACATATCACGAACGTTTTATACGTCCGTTAACTTCGTCGTACCTTATTTTATGTTGACTGGGGAGTTCACGAGACACGTATACAACTGACGCAGTCTGAATACATACTGAAGAGAAAAAAAACCCATAAGAAAGGACGTTGCTGAAGTTTAAGTAAGTACAATTGCAAATAGTACCAAGTAGAGCTGTAAAATGGCGAAAATGCTTATTTTTGTATTAAATTTTATTGAGTTATTCAGTCTTAAAAGAAGAGGTAATAAAGTTAAACCCAAGCCTACAAAACACGGAAACTTTATTCAACATCGTATTTTTTATTTAGTAATTTAAATTAACCTACCCATCCAGACCGTACTGGCTTCAGGTGTAATATCGCAACGAATATTGCTGTGTTGTTAAATAATGTCAAGTGAATGCTGAGTGTGGATGTTTTCATTCAAAACTTCCGAGTAATCTAATACCAAAACGCTAGGTGTTGCTTAAAATGCATTAGAATACTAGGTTGTTGTTCGAGTAGATTTCATTGAGAACGACAGTAACTTCATTGTAAATAAATTAAGAAGTTAAAATGTCGCTTAGATCTGATCGTCAACCGGGCTACGGCTAGGCAGTTACAATAATACTAACGGTGAATGAAGAGCGTAATTCATTCTGAAATGTAACTCGTGGCGTGGGCGTGCACGTAGAAGCTATCGTTCGCCAGGCAACCCGCAATTACTAACGCCACCGCGCGCAGCCGGGTCTGCATCGCATGTCGTTCGCAGGAAGTAGGTTACGTCGGCAACACTGCACGAGTGGGTGCTTTCTCCTGTACGTGAACAGGCCACGGGGATCGTTTTCCCACGAAGGCGAGGGACCCGGAGCTATGGGAAACCTGCATAGGCCTCTTTCATTTTTTTTTCCTCGTCCCTTCTTCGACGGCTGCCGCGCTCCACGGAAAGGATCCCAGTACCCAGCATCGCGCCCCCCTCCCCCTTACAGACCTTTTCCAATAAACCTGGCAGACAATGACGGCGCGCCCGAGCGCCCCCCTCCTTTTTTTCCCCGCCGCCAGTTCTTCAATGGCCCCGGGATGTGGCCGGGTTGGATGACCTTGGTTCGGGAGGTAAACAGATGCAGCGCGGAATGCCGCCAGGGGCGGCAGCTGCCGGGGCCCCGCGCTCGTACTATAGCCGCGTCCTCTTTGCGAGAGAGAGAGGGGGAGGGGAAGGAGCGCCGCGATTGGCTGCCCGGCGAGCCGCGCATGCGCGCTGCCGCTACAGGCGACCCGCGTCAATAATTCCACTCGCCCGAAACGAAGTGAGGGTGGAAGGGGAGAGAAAGAAAACAAAAACACATCAAGGGTGTTAAAATAAAAAGACGAGTCGTCTTCTGGAATGTACGCAGCATAGTTAGGTGTTAGGAACGCAAGAAGAATTCTTCGAAATATCTCGTCCTAGCCCGTGTACTAGTTCAATGTTTTATGGAGCGACAGTAGTGTGGTACCGTTGTAGTCAATAGCGCGAAGTGTGCACGTAATCAAAGGGCGTGATATGTTTGTAGTAATGAGTGCGGAAGGCGTGCGGTGTAGTATCTATGTACGTAGCTCGACAGTCAAGTGGAGTTGCCGTACTGGAGACACCTGCGCCCCAGCTCTACTGCGAAGTATCTGGCGTGTTTGTGGACGCCGCCGCACGCCGCTAGTATCGACCCGTCCTGCCGAACCCGACGCCGAGAGGCCCGCGATTGGTCGGCGGTCGGGTATCACGTGACCGGCCGTGTTTGTGTAACGTGACCCGTTTGTTTTGGTCTCGTGGCCACGTGGAAACTGCGTCGCAGTTATATTCCCGGGCCAGGGCGAGCGTCCGACCGCGGCAGCCTGCGCCAGCCGCCTTCTGCGCCGCAAATTTGTTTTCGCCCTAGAAACTAGTCGGACAGCGGTAGCTGTTTGCAGACTGCGCTATCTATCACGTTTACTCGTTACTCGCGCCTAGTCTGTTCTAGGTCGAAAACGTTACGTATACAATATGAAATACTTCAAATGCGAGCACGTGGAAATATTTTGTTACGTTGAAGGCGGCTAGAGGCCGAAATCTATTACAAATCCAATTTTGTATTCCCACGTATGTGAGACGATTGCAAAGGAAAGGGCAGACACTTCTTGATTGATTGGTTTTCAATGGCAAAACAGACTTCACCCGTAGTTGGCTTGTTGTTATTGTTGCAGAGTGATGCCGTATGCATATTCGGAATAAACATTCCGTTTCTGCCATGTGGTGTTAGGAGCTGTACTTTCTATACTGATTTTTTGTAGCCCTATATAGGACTCGTTTTTATTCACGCTGGCACAGTGTGTGTTGAATACCTACAACTGTCATTAACACGAACATGCTCAAAATAAATTGCAGGTCAGGAATATTTCTGATAACAATATAAAAAAATTCATATTTGCACACGCTGCAAGAAGGTATAAACATCCAAACATATGACGCCGGATTTGCAGACAAGTTCTTGAAATGCAACTTGTCTTATGGTCTTTTACATTTCTATGTTGTGAATAAGCGACATTGCTGTTTTCTTTTTTTATTGCGTAAGAGCAAAAAATCTTAGGTTGTAAATTTTTTTTCGTTTTTTTAACGTGCACCAAGGTAAGAATGTAGGCGTTTCCGTGTAGTTTGCAACGTAGGTTGTGCACGGGGGAATAGCCCTATGAAGGTTAAATATAGTCTGTTCATAGTTTCTTCACGTTTTCTGAAGCAAATATTGGAAAAATTCATCCATGTATGACATGTTGAGTTTTTTGCTATACTATAAGTCTTGCATCCCAAGCGTTTTATTCTTCAGTTAGCATTGCATTACCTAATATTTTTTGTTTAGTGGAAATTTTTATTTAGTCATTATGTCAAATTTATTTCACAGTCAGTTTTCATTAACAACAGATAGAAAATAAGTATAATCGTAATATCTAGTAAGAAATGCGTCTTATTAAAAATATTATAAAATTGAAATGTGGTACGTTCGTTAAGTAAACTTTTCTTACTAATAAATTTACGTATTCAGGTAAAAGTGGTGAAAACACATTTCATTGGTTTTTTATAACAAGTTTTCTTTTGTTCAGTCCACAAATACTGTGGCGCTGTTTGTCTACGCGCTGTGGGTAGTCCGAAAGTGCAACTTCAGCAGGACTTAATAATATGTCTCGTTAGTAACTTAGCTGTTTGATCGCGATGTTCACTTTGTTTTACTGTAATTTGCCATGCCGTAAAATAAAATGCTTGATGAAATGGTTATAAATTACATATATATCATATATATATATATATATATATATACATACATATGTATCTATATAATTTAATGATTAGCGCGCTTGAAAATGTTTATCATGGTAATTAGTTGCGAAATAAAGTTCGCTTGGAGTTGACGAGGAGATGTGCAGTTGTGAAAGGAGAAGGTATGAGGCGCGGGTGTAACGTGGCCAACTCTAGGAAGCGCGCGCTGTGGTGAGCGTGTAATGCGGGCTGCCGTGCGTGTAGACGGGGCGGTGTACGGCGACCCAGGGAACAGATGGCTGCAGATTTGGCACTGCGGAGCGACCCCAGCCCGCCGGCAGGTGTGCGCCAGACGTGGTGCTACTGGGAAGGGGGTGGGGGATAGACGCGACGTTGCTTGGCTGGAGGGGGTATTACGTCTCCCACATCAAACCCCTCCCGCAGTCTGGAAGGGGAGGCTGGTGGTGCTTGATCCCCTCCCATCACAGGTCCTATCTCATGGAGGAAGAAGGCGACGCGCTCCGTCAAACACTGTTCCGAAATTGCAAAAGGTTTTTTTTTTTTTTCTGGCGGGATGGGAAAGCTCAAAGAGGAGGAATGGTGTATCTTCTGTGTCGTCCCGCTCCACAAGGAATGCATCAACCTACTTTCTTTTTGTAATGTGATCCCTCAAGATATCCCCTTAACTTTATACTACAATAGCTTGCGGATGAATGTTCCATCGTGTGTGTGGTGGAAGACGCTACGCTACGTCCGTCTCGCTGCAGTTTACTGAGTGGCTCATAGTGTATTGTTGACGTTGGCCAGTGGGGTTTCTCCAATTCTGTTTCATCTTCATCCCGCTTCCTCCTTACAAAATCACTGCTAAAGACCTCGGCTGTTCAGTTCCATCAAATAACGCTCACTGAGAGACTAATTTCTAATTTCGTTGACCGCATTTACTAAACATATATTTTTTCGCCTTTCGCAGCTCAAATTTTTCTTCACGCGTTACTGTCTACTTATAATAATCAGACACTTACTGTTGTCGATACGAACACATTAAAATTTAATTATTGGTTATCTGCCATATGCGTCAAACATTAGTGAATCTTTAATCCAACATGACTGGCATATTTAGAAGTATAACAAAAAAAAAATTAATCATCATCAGGAGATTGTCAGGCCCGTTCGTGGTATTGAACGAGAGCGTTTAGTGCAACAGTGTGACTTAGCCACAGCCAAACAGCTGTTTTCTTCGCCGGACATTGTTGGTGCATAAAGTCATCAGTGTAGGGCTACAGCTACAAGTATGATTATAGTGAAATTCGAAAGAGAAAATAATGCGCAGTAGTCCAAAACATGTGGGGCGCCTCCTTTGTCTTTGCTCGAAGGGGTGGGGTTGTTCAGGTAACATTGGCCGAAACACTCAGGATAAAAAAGGAGATTTACTCGGGAAAAGGACGACATTTCATTTAAAAGGAGGAGAGTGCAATTTCATTAGCGCTGCACATTATTTGTACTGGAGAACAATAATATTAATTCTTTGTAATACTATTGAAAAAAAATGTTACCGCAAGTCATTATTATTTTAAGAAAATTTTTCTAAAGTTTTAATAACAACGTAAAAATAATGTTCCCATTACCACTTAACATAAAATATGAAGGCTAAGTACCAGAAAAATAACGTTGTATGCTTGCAATTGTTGTAAACAACAAAACATTTTAATACACACGCACTCTATAGTGTAAACAGTACATTTTAAAAATTAGAAAGAAAAAAAAACACAATCTTTTATGGTTTATCAAATAACAGACAGGCGTTTATATATGATCAAGAGAATTTTTACAGCACAGTTATAACAAGTTTTGTTGCACAAAATCAAATAACATAAAAATAATTAGGAGACAAATACTATACCAGGTCATTTTGCTATCACGAAAATTTCCACCGGACGCAAAACAATGCTTAGAAAGGCNAAAAAAACATAACATTTTGCTATCACGAAAATTTCCACCGGACGCAAAACAATGCTTAGAAAGGCTGGCATGTCGTTTTGCTCGACGTCTGATAACATTAGAAATATGAAAATTCTGGTGGTTCCCACACGTACTTTTATTGTTTGAGTGTTTAGTTTAGTTTTACTAGTAGACATGCAGCTTGTAAGAACTGGTAAATTGTAAGACAGTATGCACTGCTAACTAGACTTAACAAGGCCATTTTTAATGTGATGAATGTATAGTAATATTAAAGTGAACAGATTTAGATAATATGTGTGTTTACAGTGGATCTTACGTGCACAGATTCAGACGATTGAGATTTATACGAAGAAAACGTTGAGATTATGAGCATGAGGTGCAATTGTACACAGTTACATACAGGCTCTTTTCCATGTAAGTTTCTCTTGAACGCAGTTAAATTGAGGAATAAATTTCTGTGTTCAGCAATAAGTAGTTGACTTTATCTGTTTGCGGTCAACTTTAGATAGTTGGTTGTTATTATTTTACAATTTATTTAATTTGCAACCTGCAGTGCTTTTCTAAAGCACACGTGGAAAAAATGTTCAATTCTTCTGCTGTGACAGTTTCCCATTAGCAACGTTCAGTTTTAACTAGTAAAGGCTGTTCACGATAAAGTGAGCACTTTTGAAACCAACTGTTCATTGTTGTCGCAGTCAATACCTGCATATATTTAAATCGGCACAATGGCTAGCATGCGCCGAGTAAAGTTGGTAACGACGAAGGGAAAGTAGTTCCATGCTTTAACGTTGAATTAAAAGTATTACGGAAACATTTCCGAATACTAAAATTATTACTTTTTTTTTCTTTTTTTTTTAATGCATGTTAGTGTAAGAATTAACACGTGTAAATTTTTTACATTTCCAGTAATTTCTCAGTTTCACTTGGCCGACATATGGATAAAGCGGCCAGGCCCTTGGCAATGTTAATTTTACATAAATGAGAAGAATATACAATGTGCACACAAGCAGATCTTTAGCGGGGCTTTGAAACGTGCTCAGTTTACCATGAACAGTTTTTAATTCTATTTGAACCGCGCACGATNTAGATCTTTAGCGGGGCTTTGAAACGTGCTCAGTTTACCATGAACAGTTTTTAATTCTATTTGAACCGCGCACGATAGTGTAAAACACAGACAAACATAATATAAATAACCAAACTCTTAACGTAACATTGCGTGATCCTCCATACTCTTATCCATGCTCAAATTGTTGCTGTGGGTTGCACGTTATTTCCAATATTTCGAGTTACTAATGGGGAAGTCGCGTTAGAAAACTTGGAAGTTAGAATTACTGGTGGACAGTTGCTGCCAGAATTTTTGTTAGCTGTAAAATAGATTGCTGCGACAAAGTGGTCGAGGTTATTCGAACAGCAGTCACAATACTTTATTTAGGCAATTTTCGCGGAAGTTGTAGACCTGGCAGAATGCAACTCTAAGAAGAGAGAAAAAAAAAAGATTGCTGTCTGGAAATTGAGGTCGCTCAGTTCCCAAGGTTTTGTCGCCTGGGAAGGGAGGGGGGGGATAAGGGAGCACCTAATACTCGAGGAATTAGCTGCCCCCGTTATTTTGTGAAATTTGCAACCTGTCGATATGGACATAAGTTGCACGCGTGTATTCCTCGTCCGTTAACAGCATGTTATATACACGGATGAGCGCATAGTTTTCATTGATAAATTGAACTAAAATAAGACGGTGCTACGTATTCAGGTCCATCCCAGATACACACGTGCCCTTAAGTTTAGTGCCCGATATGGTTTTATAGCATAATCTACCTTCTGGAGCTTTCAGTGACCGATTTACTAACATTGTGGTTAATGTGACACGAATTAAAAGGTATCGTGTAGCCTACTGGGTATAAAAGGTATTGTTGGACCCTTCGGAAAATATTCGTTACATCTGAAGGATGAAAAAGAGAGCATAGGTCTGATAAAACGCTACAACGTTTCAACAGCCTTGGTTTTCGNCGCTACAACGTTTCAACAGCCTTGGTTTTCGTATGGCGCGCGAGCTAGGTTGTTTTTGTGTGGAATGCCGCCACTGCTATCGTGAGCTGAGCTGTCGGCGGACAGGACCGGACTACCGCTCACGCATGGACACCCGTGGCTCACCAAGCCATCCTAATTTTAGCGGATCAGCTGTGATCACGCGCAAGATCCCAGGTTATAAGTCCTTGTTTGATTGGATTCGGTCAGCCCTGAACTTGTAGGTTTTGTCCCACAGTACTCTCTGTCTCATGTAACTTGGCAAGATTTCGACTGTTGAACGAAAGTAGCGCCAATGTTTACTTTTCGTTTATGTATCCTTTCGCCATCAGCTGGTGCGTCAAGTGGAGGCTGNAAGTAGCGCCAATGTTTACTTTTCGTTTATGTATCCTTTCGCCATCAGCTGGTGCGTCAAGTGGAGGCTGTATTTTCTGTTTTTTTTTATCAACACGCTGTCGGCTAATCCACTTGCCATTGTAATGTAATGCTAAACAAATTTTAAGATATTTTAGACTGACATCTGTCTAAAAAATTAGTAGGTTATAACAGTAAAAATATAAAACCTTGCAAAAAAATTAGATATTTGCTAACTCTCTTTTAATTTGTTCGAGACAGCGAATTTGGGTTAACATTTGCGAGACGGTAGTTGTAGCTGTTATCACACTTTGGACGTCATATCTAATATAACTGGAACTAAAAGTAATCCGGGAAATTTGATTGACAACGTACTTCTATTCGTCAACAACTCACCAACGACTATTGATTGCAATGCAGTTATTCTGCTATTACTGATACTAAACAGTTCGAGTTGGAAATGTGACGTTAAATAACGTAAGAATTGCTTGAAAACTATTCACGCATGTCCAACTTTCTTCGTTTTATCAGTACATTATAGTAACAACATGGAAACAAGGAAATGGGTTTTCGAGAGACGTAAACGAATGATTACCATCCGAATAGAAATTACTAGTACTCAAAATCGCCGTACACGAAATATATGCTACTTTAAGTATGCAGAGCTCGCGGAAAAATAAAACTATTGGTATCTGTTTGTAAATTTGTCAAATATCACACACGAAAGCTATTCTTTTCTGGCTGGTAATGCTTCGGGAAAGAGTGTAAAGATGGCGCGCACGGCATGACAGGGCGAGGTGTGAGCCGCTTGCGTTGCTCAACAGATAGCAGCACAGCGTGATTCTTGATCCCGTCTTTTTAAAAGTTGAGTGTTCTTCTATTACTGGCTCGGAACGAACGACACGAATTTGAAATGTATTTCGTCAGATTATTATAAAAATAAATCAACTATATAATGCAATATTTCTGTATGATTTTGGAATTAATATCAAGTATGTATGAAAAGCATGGTTGGAGACGNTCAACTATATAATGCAATATTTCTGTATGATTTTGGAATTAATATCAAGTATGTATGAAAAGCATGGTTGGAGACGTGAGAAAGGTTTTTTAATTTGTGTTTCATGCGTATACGGATCTTTTATTGTGCATTTCATTTTGAACCCCTATACATTACTACTTCATCACGAAATTTAGTTTAAAAATCTAACAACCATTGTTTTGGGACCATGTAAAATAAAATGTATTAATTAATCTAGGAACTCTTTCTTATCACGTATTTTCTGATTGTCTAATGTGCGTCGGCAGTGCACCCAGAATAGCTAACGTAATATATTAACTTTTGTTCTTTCGTGCATCAGCTGATACAGGATTTTGTAAATTATTTTATTTGTTTCGTATGTATCAAGTTGCCACTCACTGACTGTCAGATTCTCGCCAGCTTATATGAGACAGACCATACCTGTGCACGCACTGTTGTGTGTGAACTCAGGGCTAGCTTCCGGTCAATTGGCCAGTCGCAGCAATTACGTTCACAAGTTCACTGCAGACAGAAAACGCGCGCGAACGCCTCGTTTCTCTCACGCAGTAATAGTGGAAAGGGGGACGGATTGGTAGGTAAGGTCACACTGGCTGCCGGATAACCAGGTAATTCGCTTTGTGCGTGTATTCACGCTGATGTTGCAAAGGGCCCTGAAGGGAAGGGGGGCTAGAGGACGCTGATTAAAGAGTCACTGTTTGCGCCCGCCCGACAAAAGTGCACGTCGGAAATTGACTCACTCAGCCGGCACGGTTTTTTTTAAACACAGGAACTGTAAATCTGGTTTGGTTATTTGGTATGCTGTCCACTGTTAATTGAATACTTTTACTTTTGAAGGCAACGCCAAACAGATTTCCCGTAACTGCATAATCGTAACGTATACACTGGCAGGAATGCTGGCAACAAATTAGGAAAATTAGTCGCATATATCAGTATTTTATTAACAGTGGCGTGGCCAGGTTTGTGAAGTGATGGTCTTGGCGCCAATCCTTTCTGATCACACGCACGCAGTCTGGGGCGGAGTGGTGGGGGTTCGGTGCTCGGAACGAGGTCTTGAGAACCGATGAGGGTGGAACGATGTTGATACGGAGCAGCGTCGGAATGCAAGGGCGGGGGAAACGGAAGATCCCCGAGAAAACCCGCGCACCCTGCGCGGCCCGGAGATTACATGATGCAACACAGAGACGTTGCTCAATATAGAAGATAATCTCTCTCCTTTTTCTAAGATGTCGCCAGTGAAACAGGCGCCTCTTTCAAGTAAAGTTCAAATGAGAAAATAATCTTCGTGCAGCTTTGAAGGAAGGAACGTAGGGCAGGACTCTCCCGCCGGCTCGCAACAGTAGTACAATGTTTATGGCGTTAAAGTCGAGAATAATATTCTACATTTTAGCCTAGCCCAACTATGCGCCAGAATAACTTTTTCGAGATTTATACGAACAAATATTTTATGTAAAAAAAAACATCGGCGTAATTTTTCAAATGATTGGCATTTTTACCTGAAGTCATTATTGATATGCAACAAAGCCATTACGTATTTTCAAGGCCTAGAAAAAATATTATTGGATGTTGAACGGCCGTTTACCCTGGCGCACAAACTGACTTGCATTGTGTTTGTAATATGTGTTTTTAAAACAAACTATTTCACGTATACACGATCTGTTTTTTCACGAAAAGGAACAGCACTTCAATTTGTGGCGGAAGTAAGAGTCAGCGTTGCTAGTAAATTTTGTACGACGGGAAGCGTACACGCCTTGAACGTAGCGACGACGGGGATACTGTACCGCGTCGCGTGCCAATGTCGACTTTACCGCTTACTTGCTTTTGTGCCTCAAAAACGCAAAAATCTTGAGGTAGACTTCATTTTCGTACGAACTGCCGCAAGTATTACTTTAATAAAACTTCGCAGTTNGTCTTTACAGCTTACTTGCTTTTGTGCCTCAAAAACGCAAAAATATTGAGGTAGACTTCATTTTCGTACGAACTGCCGCAAGTATTACTATAATAAAACTTCGCAGTTTCAGTATATCTGCGCAGATATCCTGATACAAAGGCGTAGAAGGGGTTTTTAGGGATCTGTACCCCTACTGGACCCCCGAGGAAGTTCTTTTTTACTGTAACTTTATGATCTTCTTAAAGTAGCAGTTTATTTCAGCTTAAATTATTACGTCTGTTTCGTTATCAAGCATTAAGATTATGAATTCCGGACGAGGCAAGCATCACAAAACAGTTTTGGGTACGAGTAATACACTACTGCGGAAAGTTAAAACATATTCCTGCGTATCAACGCGACATTAATAGGTAGTAAGTAGCCTAACGACGCACGAAGAAATAGGAAAATTAAAAGGGCGCCTCTTAAATTTGACTTTGCAATAATGGTGTAATATCTTTTTTTTTTAAATATTTATGTCTGTTGAGAAAGTTATTATTTAAATTAACACTGTTAACCAGCCCAATTTATTTTTGATTTTGAGAAGACAATTTTGAAAATAAATTTATGAAACGTAACTATTTCATAATGGAGTGCTTTCGACAGTTGTTAATGCAGGACGAGAGACAATAAATTATTAATTACTCCCTAACGCTGACTTTAGGTCTAATATAAATAATCTTTGGGACTCAATAAATTATATTACGCTTTCTAACAAAAGTTTTTAAAAATAAATTTGCAATAAAATTTCTACTTTGGAGAATTTCGCTCGCTGATGTGATGGATTAGAAATCTGGGAAAGGGGTGTATTGAAACATTTTTTTTAAAGATTGACCCACACTGGAAAAATACGCTGGTCCACGGGTCGATATAAGTGTCAACATTTAATAAGTAGCGGAAGGATATATTGTGGATAGGCAGGAAACACAACGAAAGGCTTCTGAAAGTGAACCGCCAGTAGCGTACAGTAGCAGAACCCTCTGCCAGCGACGGACTGTTTTCGTTGGCGCGCGTCGGCGTGTAGGAATTTCGTGTGGCAAGGGATGTAGCTCGGCCATGCATTCCGTGCGCCGCCTCCACTGTACTTTTATTTTCTGCAGTGGAGGTCACAGGCATATTTTTAACCAGGCAGGTAGACTGTTTACATACTACCTCGCAGACCACCCTTCCAAATTGAGTTCGCATTACCAAGCTCTCGGTCAGCTTTGAAATAAATCCTTGGCCCACATTGGATTCTAATTGTGAACTAAACATATTATTTCTGGTGAAAGTCATGTGGTTAAGCTGTTAAAAATGATAAGGATATTATTTCTGGCTTTGGGACTTCGTGGCGGTAGTTATAAATGGTATGTTCTGCGTCAGGGGATGGGACGAGCCGATCGCCATCTTGGATGATGTCACGCGGCCATTTTTCCCTTTTTTCCCTAGGAATTTCCCTTTTGCCTGTGCTGGTTGGTAAGTTCTTATAAGTAGTTTCCTTTACATTTTATTTTTTTATATCTGTTTGCATCGGTATTTAGCAGTGTCTACCTTGTCGCTCCCCATGCTTCTCGATCTGTCACAGTATTTTATTTTAGCCTAATGTGACGTACATTGCTCGATTCTCGCACATTGTGCGTTGGTTGGTAGTGGAATTCCAGTCCCTCTGCACTGTAGCATAGCTCGGACGGAGGGTGTATGTGGGGAATATCATTTGCTATTCTGCTGTACTAATCAATGCTACCACATCAGTTTTCAAACGCATGGTCTTGTCTAGCAGCGAGTGATGCGACGTATAGTGCTCGTCGCTTGTACGATGCGTGTTGGTTGGTAGGTGATTATAACTATTTTCCTTTTTTTTTATGTCTGTTGGCATCAGTGCTTCGCGACGGTAATTTTTTTTGGGTGACCTAATGTACCGAGTTTGTTGCTTGCACAATATGAATAGGTTGGGAGGTGTTTTTAACTATTTTCCTTGCAAATTGTATACATATAAGCATCAATATGTAGCAGTGCCGATGTCTCTTGCATGAATACTGGTTTAAATGCACGATGTTTAGTGTCAAGCAAAGGAACACAGCATTTACAAGTTGTGTAATGCGTCTTCAAATTATCACCACTGGTAAGTAGTGTACTACGCTTGACAGAATTTTTTTGAGGTTGGTCCATGTGAACATAAGCTCTTTCCCCCGTTAAAGTTCATGCTGTAATAGCAACACTCATATCGCTTTTACGAACTATGGAACTATCATGTATTGTTTTTTTTATAGTAGAGGTCCGATACGACATCTTTCTCGCAAGGTACTTGTGTTTATGTTGAGCCTTTATTATTATGTAACGTAATTTTTTAATGTATGAGATGGTTTTATATGTTGCACGAGGTCTACCACAACCAGCGTGTGAATCTGGAGCAGTTTATTGCTACATTTAGCCCTCACAAACGAACCAAGTCGCTGTAGTCCCCCTGTTCTATCGGTACCATCGAGTTGCAGCCCTCATTTGCGGTTGGATCGAAACCTCGTGCGTCTGACTTTTTTGAGCTTCTTTCACCAAGTAATGCATGCATGCATGGGTGTCGACATCAGTGTTCCTAGTGGCTGCCATCGATAACGCAAACGATGTTGGCATCCCCTGATAGGTGACAGGGGAAACGAAGATGGTGAGAGCAACCTTTGGCAGCATGCAGCAGCCAATCAGACACAAGGTCTCTTTACAGAGCCTCGCAAAGTGAATCAGGAAATAGATATGCCCACATCGAAAAGAACCATCACACTATTTCGTATCTGTGTAATTATCTATCGGGACATGAAAACTTCGATTTTAAGTGACTTGTAGTCTAGACTCTGCAGTCCTACGTATGTGTTTTAAGAGTCTCATCTTTCTCTTCATTGGCTGCAGTCCCAGTGTGTAGCTAGTTTTACCTCTTAGGGTGACAGAAGCGATATCCTCTGCCAACACCAGTTTATTCTAAGCGATATTTAATGCTAATATTTACAGCTTGGTGTATTCAAACGAAATAAATTATTACCTTGTACTGTATAACTTAATTCCTCTCGTAAATGGAAGTGTATGTGTGACTCGGTTGGTCTGCTATCCTAGGGCCTGACGTGTCTCTCTCGTCTATTGTTATGTTTCATCCTTCGACTTGCCCTGACCTGCACGGTGCTCGCCTCGCCAGTCGTCCGCCAGGTCGGACGCATTCTGTTGCTTTTGTTGTGAGTGTTGGCTGTACTCTGAATTTGATGGTTTCGTTTCACTAGGTTCGCACGGAAGACTTTATTTTCTTTGCATGTGGAGATGGATGTTAGATGTTCCCGAACTTCAAAGGTTTGGAAATGCAGACCAACTATGCTTATAACTGGGATTAAGGCCTACTTGCCCTTATCTCCTTGATTGAAGTCGGGAGTGATGACTGTGATATGAATTTGGAGACCGTAGCTTTGGAGGGTGGGAAACGTCTTGATATTATGCTTATAAGAGGACTTAAGTTGTACTTGCCCTACCGCCCTATTTGTTATAGGAGGTGAGGCCTATGATATGAAGTTTGTAACTATAGCTTCTGTGGGTGGGAAATGGTAGTCAACTATGCTTGTTCGAATGCCTAAGGTGTACTTGATCCCGCGGTTCATTTCGTCGTTGGGAGTGATGTCTATTTTATGAATTTGACGACCATAGCTTTGGTGGACGGGAAATGTTGGTCGTCTATGCTTGTGAGACACTTTAAAGTTTACTTGACCCTACCACCCTGTTCTTCATAATAGGAGATGTTTAAGATAAGAATTTTGGCCTATAGCTTCGGTGAGTGATAAATTGTGGGCAACTATGCTTATAAGTAAGCTTAGGGCGTGCTTGACTATGCGGCCCTGTTCATCTATGGGGGCGATGACTATGTTATGAATTTGATGACTATCTTAAACGGTTCGGTAATTACAGCCAACTATGCTTATAAGTCTGCTTAGGGCATACTTGGCGCGCGCGCGCATTGCGACTCTAGGCTAGCGTGTGTGGGCAGGCCTCGCTCCATGTCGCGCAGGTGGAATGGCAGACCATGAGACTCGTCCCCACCAGAAAGGAGACCGGGAGGATTCTGAGAAAACCAAGGTGGAATGACAGAGTGTGAGACTTGTCCCTGCCAGGATGCCAGGTGAATGGAGAACAGAAGGAATGTGAGAACCAAGGTAAAATGGTAGAGCATGATGAGAGAAGTTGCATGATGGTTCAATGAACTCGAAGATTGTTCAGGCAAGATGGATGGTGCTGGCATGGAATAATAGAGCGTGAATGTCAGGGTAACCCCTCGACTCCTCACTCCTCATTCCCCAAATAGGAGTCACTTGGACACATTGTGTAGTCATCGGTTGAAATTGTGTAAAAGTCAGTAGCATTGTGAAACACATTTTTTTGTGAAAACGTTTGCCGGTTTGTGGAGAGAAATTCGGGAAATTTTGAGGCAAATTATGGCGATTTTTGTCGTTTTTGAGGGAAAAAAGAGAAATTTCGAGGAAAAAAGGGGGGAAATGGCCGCGTGACGTCATCCAACTTGGCGGTCGGCTCGTCCCATCGTCCCCATCCCCTATCCACTGACGCAGAACATATAATTTCCAACTACGCGTGACTCAGATTCAGTTCTCATTGTAGGTACATATTAAGGGTATTTTCATATGCGACCACAAAAAGGGAGCGGCGACGGTCTTCTACACTAGTTAGTGAGTGAGTGAGTAAGTGAGTGAGTGAGTGAGAGAGTGAAGAGATTTGGGCGACTCTTAACATCGAGGTCTTGAGAGCCAATAAGGTTGAAGCGAGGTGAGCATGGAGCAGCGCCGGAATGCGAGGNGGCTCGTCCCATCGTCCCCATCCCCTATCCACTGACGCAGAACATATAATTTCCAACTACGCGTGACTCAGATTCAATTCTCATTGTAGGTACATATTAAGGGTATTTTCATATGCGACCACAAAAAGGGAGCGGCGACGGTCTTCTACACTAGTTAGTGAGTGAGTGAGTGAGAGAGTGAAGAGATTTGGGTGACTCTTAACATCGAGGTCTTGAGAGCCAATAAGGTTGAAGCGAGGTGAGCATGGAGCAGCGCCGGAATGCGAGGGCGGGGGAAACTGGAGATCACTAGAAAATCCGCCGACCAGCGGCANTAGGTGGGGGGGGGGGACCTTACCGGTAATCGAACCAGGTTCGCTTTGGTGGGAGGCGTGTAGTCTAACCACTACACAACCGCGGTCCCGTCTACGCTAGTAAGTAATACGCGAGCACCCCGACAAAACCTGCAGGGAATCTCGGTGGGTGTCAGCTTGCGGGTGTTTCGCTCACTCGGAACTGTGGCCGCCGACGGACGGCGTTCTGATCGCCCAGCCACGGAATCTCCCATTTCACTCCTCGTCTCCTCCTCCGCCTTGGGGTTGAGATCAGAACTGGAATGAGGAAATCCGGTCCGGTTTGTGACAAATGGATTGGAACGCGGAGACGTCACCTGCCACCCACTCCGTCACGCTGGGTGTGGCTGTGGGCAAGCGTCCTACAAGCGAGTTCCGTCTTTCTGCACCTCACCACCTCAACTTGGAGTATCCTCCGCACCGCGTCGTCCTTTTGACTGTCTAGCCGATAACTTTTTTTAACCCACCCCTTCTTGTACTGCTATCACCCTCCTCTCCATTGCCTCGTCTAAGGCCCTGTTCACAATTGAAAACGTGTACATAACAAAATGAAAGTATGTGTCTTTTATGGCACGGTTCATAACCGTCATATACGTAAACAACCCAGAAGTATACGATAGCAATTAACCTACTTCAATTTTTATAACATACGCCTAAGATACGTTTCCCAGCCTGTGTCTTCTCGTAGCGGGCTTCGAATGTTTTCGCTTGTGTTCTACCGCAACACGTACAAATTTTGGATATTTCATGAATGGTAGAACGTTTTAGGCGTGGACGTGCAGCATTTTTTTCTTTACGTAGATCCAGTGTTTTATTGTTGTTGCCCTGCGGAGTTCCCGACTACGCCGNAACGTTTTAGGCGTGGACGTGCAGCATTTTTTTCTTTACGTAGATCCAGTGTTTTATTGTTGTTGCCCTGCGGAGTTACCGACTACGCCACTATATCTTGGGACGTTCTGGGACGCTTTCTGAACTTCGTCATTTTGTGAAAACTTACTGTAAGGGTACAGCACAGAGGGTTGTTGCAACGAGGGTGGTGGAGGAGAGACCAAACCTGGCATAGTTTTTTTCTTTTGGATCAGGCATATTTCGAAGTTCAAATTTCTGTGCAAGATTNAGGAGAGACCAAACCTGGCATAGTTTTTTTCTTTTGGATCAGGCATATTTCGAAGTTCAAATTTCTGTGCAAGATTTATGTCAGTATGGACTGGAAACTTACTGGAAGATATTTCGTGATTGTGACATGTAGAATACGTTGGTAAATAGCGGAGTTAGGTATGGAGAGGCTGAAGGCGCGGCTGATAGGAGGGACCGATCTACCACGAGAATAGATTCCGTACTCAAATTGAGTTGTACCTTTTACGGATGTCAACTGTCGCATATTCGGCTATGTCAGGGCTTAAGGCGACCATCACCAGGGAGAACGTCAGAATGGGATGTAGGCTTATAGGTAGTTTCAGGTAATTCTTGTGGGAATTATTGGGGGTTGTCGTGTAGCTGCCCCCCCTCCCCCTTTTTTCTATGAATGCTCCACGCGCCTTACGCTGACATGCCGTGCTCGCACTTGACGCGGCACGTTCGCGGGGAAATTCCACGACCCCCCCCTCCCCCGTCTCACACGCTGTTCCACGGAGGCGGCGTCCGCCGGAATTCGTGACTCCGTGTCAGTGATCCTGCTGTGATCCTGCGCAGTTAGCCGCCGGGGTCGGCAACCCGCGAGAGAGACATTCCCCTTCCCTCCTCGAACTGATGTGCGGACCGTTGTCCCGTCAGTCTCNGGGGGGGGGGGGCACTCTGGGTGTATACGCTGCTGTACACTGCCCATGGTTAAGAGAGCACTTTAGAAAGCCCTGGTTAGGATCTACTTTTATCCTCATTTTGTACCCTTCCGCCGTGTGTGACATATTGTCACGCGCCTAATTACTTAATTCATAGGTCAGTCAAGTGAAAACGTGGGCAACCTAAATTTGTTATAAACCTACTTTAATATGCATAAAGTAGAAAAAACACAAACTTGATTTGGCACAAATTAAAAAATTACATTCTCTGTAGAACGCCAAGACTTGGAACTATTATTTTTTTAATCCCCTGCTACCAATTTAACTGGAGCTTGCATGCCAGCGCGTGCGGTAGCATCTTCGCAGTTAACGGACGGTATTTTTTTTTTGAGATTGATTTCCAACTTTTTACTTTATCTTGAACAGCTTATAACTATGGTGTACGTTGTACAAGGTGTAAAATTAAAATAATTATGCGTCGGATGTTTAAGTAGTAAGCGCTTTTCGCGCACACAGATCAAAATTTACTTCTGCAGCTCAGATGAACACTATTTGATTCCAGCCTATGGAAACTTCTCACAAACCTATCTATCTTTTACATTCAGTTCATAACTGTACCTTACGTAACCCAACCAGCATTTAGTCGCATCTTTCCTGAATACTGAGACATTCTGGCGGAGAATCTTACATTTACAGAAAAAATTCACTCCTGCTCTTACAATTTTACGTCGCTACGAACCTTACTGGGAACATAAACTATAATTAATTCCTCGTACGACTTGATAAGCCCTATTTTGAACTGTAGNCGCTACGAACCTTACTGGGAACATAAACTATAATTAATTCCTCGTACGACTTGATAAGCCCTATTTTGAACTGTAGTGGACGTAGCTTTCGTTTATTCGAACTTGTTAGTTTAAGATCACTTAAGGTGGATTTGGCTCTTTGTAGGTGTAGTTTATTTATTTTCCATTTAAACTACAGCTGCCATTTTGTCAGCAGTCACAGTCATATAGTCGGTTCATGACTGGAAGAGACTTTCTTGAAGCCCTGCTAAAGATCTACTTTCAAGCCCATTTCGTATCCTTCTGCCAAAGGGTAAACAAACATTGCCATGTGGCAGTCGCATGGCAATGTTTACATTCCACTGTACATGTGTTCGTACATGCACGCACCCATAATAAAAGTAATGTATTTATTATTAATGGATATTCCACAAGCGTAAAGTTTTTAATCTTGAGAATTTCACACAAAAGAATATGTGAAGCAAGCGAAAAAACATTTAATTATATAAACCCAAAATGTGAGTATTAAAAATTAGGGAGGGGGTGTGTGTGTGTGTGTGTGTCTCTCTCTCTATCTCTCTCTCTCTCTCTCTCTCT
>NQII01001957.1:84471-103489 GCA_002778355.1 Clitarchus hookeri | reverse complement strand
GACGTTCCGGGTTCGGTCCCTGTGGAGCCACTCACGAGTTTTCGCTTGTGAGAAACGTGGCAGATGTTGCCAATGGTAGGTGACCCCCTCCCCCCTCAAATATTTCAGTTCTTCGCAGCTCGCATATCAACCTCGCGGTACCCAGGTTGTTTAATGTCCTCAAAATCTGTCTAGTTAGCTCATAATCTCGATGTGCAGAACCAGGGGTGGGGGTGGGGAGGCAGGTGAGGTTTAAATTAGTCGATTTTCACCTAGAATGAAATTTACTTTCCAGAAAAGGTACAGAGAGTCGCGCACACACTTAAATTTTAGGTTGTTCACTACCTGCTAAACAGTAAATTATTGAAGAAGTATTTTATATTTTTGGTTGGCATCTTTATTAACCGCATAATTAAACTGAGTTGAATTTTTTTTTGTTTGCGCCGAATAAAAGCAAGGTTCCGTAAACTCTTATTGTAAGTTTTTTCTTCTCTGCAAAATATATTAAACACGAAATAAAAAAATAAATAAAAGAAAACATAGGAGCACACACACTACTTCTTCTAAGTCCTGTTAGCCAAGCGTGCTTAAAAGGAATTAGCCCAACTAAACACGTTATTAAGACAGCAGGTGTCGTGCTGTTTAATATTCTCAGTTTGAACTCTATGGGTCAGACGTATTTCTTCGGGGGTAGGGTAGAACATTATTTAAGCCGCCATATAGTGATATGTACGTTTAAAATTACGTTTTAAAAGGCGACGCGTAAGTTTAATACCTATCGGCTAAATAACGAGGGCCGTGTCTCAACTGGCCCAGAGAGCGCTCTTTCCTGCTCTCGCGGCCACGTCGACATGACGTCAGAGAGAACACACTGGTCTTCTCAATTCGTCTGAGAGCCCGAAAGAGCGAGAACACGGAGAGAGCGCGAAGTAGTTTACTTGCTGGCGTTCTTTCGCACTCTCTGACCGCGTACCATATTTGTTTGCATTGTTTCAATTTTTGAATAAGGTTACAATAGCTTTCTTGGCCAAAATAACGACGCATTTTACCTATAAGTGAATAATTTGAACGGTTTTACTCTACGAAATAACTTACGTAACACGTATTTATAAAATCATAGATAAGAATTTCTGACAATGTATCGTATTTTTGTCACTTTACTGCAACATGTTGGTAATATATCAAACAAAAATAATAGTATTTTATGCGCTAACAAGTATTCCGGTAGTGCTATATTATTTGTTAATATTTTTTTAACATAATTTACTTGCAATAGCTATGACCACGGTTTCAGCTTAACATGATTTCGCGCCTGTTTGGAATCAACTGTCTGCATGACCTTCGGAGAGAAACGAGAGAGTGGTTGTTTCAATTTCACAAANTTCGCGCCTGTTTGGAATCAACTGTCTGCATGACCTTCGGAGAGAAACGAGAGAGTGGTTGTTTCAATTTCACAAAAAGAGCATGAGAGGGCGCGATGCAGTTCTCTCGCAAGTTTGGGCGAAATAGTGCTCTCTCGAAAAAAAGTATCTTTTAAATTGAGACACGGCCTAAGTGACCAGGTACGAGTTCCTAGGTGTTGGGTTGTGTTACTNGAAAAAAAGTATCTTTTAAATTGAGACACGGCCTAAGTGACCAGGTACGAGTTCCTAGGTGTTGGGTTGTGTTACTCCGCCTTGTACCAGCCACCACCACGTGAGAGTCTGTCAAAATCACGCCCCTTTTGCCCTCGTATGTTAACAGTGTAATCAAACAGCAAGAGCGTAGGCACACCTGTGTGCTCGCAGGATTTTAATACCTCAAAAGAAAACAGAGAAAAATCTCTAGTAACTGCACTTCATCTGGAATATTGACAAATATGTATAATCNTAATACCTCAAAAGAAAACAGAGAAAAATCTCTAGTAACTGCACTTCATCTGGAATATTGACAAATATGTATAATCGAAACAGTTTACTTGCGCAATTATACCTAGAACTCAGTGGCGAGATAATGTTTGCAGTTTAGGAGGGGGCAAGCATTTAGGCGCTTCTCACAACACAATTTTGCCTCTCGTAAATTTAATTTTGATGCAATCAATAATTAAATTACATACTGCATAAAATATAGATAAATNTAATACCTCAAAAGAAAACAGAGAAAAATCTCTAGTAACTGCACTTCATCTGGAATATTGACAAATATGTATAATCTAAACAGTTTACTTGCGCAATTATACCTAGAACTCAGTGGCGAGATAATGTTTGCAGTTTAGGAGGGGGCAAGCATTTAGGCGCTTCTCCAATTTTGCCTCTCGTAAATTTAATTTTGATGCAATCAATAATTAAATTACATACTGCATAAAATATAGATAAATGTATGTAAGCAAGAAAGGAAGATGTTTACAATAACCAGAAGTATATTATAACCATTGAGTAGAGACTATGCGATATATCAACCATCACAGCGAAAAAAAAAAAAGAAAAAAAATTGGGACGCCTATTTACAGTGCAAACCGTGCCCCTGTCCTCTAGTTGTTTGCCGCTGCATAAACTGACTTGGCAGCCAGTGGCCTTTAGTCTGCTGTCTTGGAATGGTTTTNCTTGGCAGCCAGTGGCCTTTAGTCTGCTGTCTTGGAATGGTTTTAAGTGTTTTTATTATATGTCCATAAGTTCAGGGTCGGTGAGGTTGTGCACGGCGTCGTATTCCGATCCTCTCGGAGAAGCAACTTGTAAACATAACCAAGCGGCAATGACGTCACGCTTTATTGGCAGACGTGCATCTTCTCGGGGCATGGGACTGCTGTATGGATTTTCGTATGTTCGCAGTTGGGATGCAGAGGAACTCTGCACTCACAGACGAAATTTTGGCTAAACAACTTTGGTGCCAGCATACGCGAGAGCTGACAGTTTAACTGCATGCCACCATATTCGTGGCGAGTGTTTTTTTGTTAATCTAAAAGTATTATTTCCATTTTATGGGCCGTGGTGGCTGAGCGGTTAGACTGCCCGCCTCCCACCAAGGCGAACCGGATTCAATCCCCGGCCGGGTCACTCTAGGATTTTCGCAAGTGGGAATCGTGACGGGAGATGCCGTTGTTCGGCGGGTTTTCTCGGGGTTATCCCACTTCCCCCGCCCTGCATTACGACACTGCTCCACTCACCTCATTTCACCCTCATCGGGTCTCAAGACCTCGATGTTAAGAGCCGCCCAAATATATCCACTTAACGTATTTAATTATATAACATAGTACTTCTTCCGCTAGTATTTATCGTAGGCGTGTCAGCACCGCTAATGCCGGTGCAATCCCCCTTCCTTCACGTGCCTACGCAACCCTCCTCCCATCACCCTTGAGAGATGCGTGGCTACGCCAGAGGCGGAGAGTGACGCGTGGTGTCGGGGCGGTCGGCGGCGGGGGCGCCGGACTGCAGTCTTGAGAGACGCCGATCGATCCGGGCGTGGCCGNGGCGGCGCGCAGGCGATGACGCCCCCGCCGCTCGCGCACGTGTTCACGTGGTGCTCATTACGGCCGCTGCCTACTAAGCCTGCAGCCCCGCAGTTTAGAAGGCGTAGTGTATAGAATTAGAATCCCCTTGCTGTACGGTGGGAAAGTGGTGGATGGCAGTTCAACTGCGCCACTTCCATACTTCAGGCACCAAGGGCAACCACTAATGGGTAGAAATGACAAGCCACTCACGTGGTGAGATGCGTGTCATGTAATAAATAAAAAAAAAATGTAAAATGTGGTCTTACCAGATGCTGTGTCAACAAATCGATNACAACAAATCGAGCGAAATTATCAAAAGCTACTCTAGTATATAACCCATTGGCTCTAACTATGTCTTCAGGACATAATGTTGATCGACGGGAAGATGAAAATGTAGCCGCTGTTTCCAATTCTTCGATCGCATGGTAGTTGCAGCAGTGACCGTACCTATTGATTATCTCAACAACTTTTCGAGAGCTCGTTATGCTTTTTAACGTCATAGCAAGTGTAATATGTTTACGTGTTTTAATTTTCCCATTAGGGACATTGTAAATTAAATCTTCAGCTAATGAACAACTTTTCCTTTCAGATTCTTTGTTATTTTTGCTTTTGTGGCGACAACCACGAAACACTATCTTTAATATTTTGCGGTATCGAACATTTACCCTACAGCAAGTCAGATGTTTTCAAATATTTAGACAATGGTGTTTTTTGGATATCAAGAATTGAACTTCGTAGAATGAGAGCAGCGCGCTGGTGAATTTCCTTTTCTTCTATTAGCGTAAACAAATCATCATCAGTTTTATAACCGTTCGGTCCAACAATTTTTTTTATGTGCCAATTAAATTTGTAGCTGGTCTCCATATTTTTTCTTTAATTTTGTTTCAAAATTAGCTTTACTAAATATATTGTCGTACTTATTACCGTCTTTTATTGCAATGTTTTTAATGATATCCAAATAATTATCGCATAATGAACAGAAAGAATAAGATGTTTTACTTTGAAGAATATATTCATTAATGATACTATACGTTTCTTCAAAAGCTTTTTGATAATATTTTTAATTTTTGTGAAAATCCGTGTCCTGTTTTTCTTTAAGGTCTCTCAGTTTGTTAAAATTCGACAATTCTATAATTATTTACGTTGTCTGAGCTTTCAACCTTTTAATACAATTCAGTATTCTTTATAAATTCTTCGTACTGTTATAATGATTTTTTAAATACATCTTTATCGAGAGCATGAAGAGGTTGTCGCTGTCCTTTGTATTTTTTAGAGCATGTGCTACAAAAAATACAAACATCTACTTCATTTTCGCTCTGCTGTGAAGTTTCTAACGTATTATTTTTCAAATGTGTGCTTGATGTTTTAGCAACAAATTCTGTATCACTAACGTTGTTTTCTTCAGACGTTGATGCTTCACACATACTTTGTTCATCTGAAGTATGTTTGTTGGATGGTGAAATATCTGTAATATATAATTAATATGAAAAACAAATAAAGCACAATATTTGGTTAGTAAATAAATCCTTACTTTAATAACTAATAATATTAAAGTTTAAAATATTTAAAATCAATATTAGTTAAACTTAGACTTGCAAATTTATTTTTAAGAAAATACATCAAATTTCCTATATTTTAACAAATAAAGTAATTAATTTTATTAAACTTGTATTTTAAAAGTTATTTATTTTTTTACTAATTTTAATTTGTTAGTACTTCCGGTTTACAATTTTTCATTCCATGTATTGAGACGACTGTAAAGATTCACGCAGGTACTAAATTTGTAGCCGACTAGATGCTACATCTATTGAATCGAGATATACAATACGAAAGCCGTAAATAAAAGAAATAATTACAATTTATATATGTATACATACTATTGTACTATATATAGAGTTTCCGTGCACCCTATATACAGGATTTATCCTAGTTAGGGGCTCTGAGTGTGTTACGTTATTTATTAATATATTATACATAATAAAATGTAATATTTTACTATACCTAACAAAGAAGAAGGTACACAGGACTTTCTTCAAGCATTTTCGTCGTAATACTTCTTCATCAAAGCGAGGGAATTTTTATAGCAGTGAGTGTGATAACCCTCCTCTGAACTAACCCTAGATGGTAAAACAATGTCTTTATATTTTAACCCATGTTCATGCCGAATTTTTAGCACTTCACAGCTCTTTTCTAGAGTTTTCCACTGAACACGATAATTTTTTCACCACTTTTTTTTACATCAAACTGATTTTTTTCCTTCCGTAGTAGTAAAATAACTTAATAATGCAAAGAAAATTGAAAAACTGTGGTTGCACGTGTTTCACTGCAAATGAGCGTCTTTTAACTACGTACTCCAAAATTTCCCTTGCAACTGCACGTTTACCCTGAGTCATGTGATCTCTCAGACAGCCCACAACGCAGAACGTTTCATTGTAGCTGGGTGCCGATATACGCTCTCTCTCACTCNCATGTGATCTCTCAGACAGCCCACAACGCAGAACGTTTCATTGTAGCTGGGTGCCGATATACGCTCTCTCTCACTCAAACCTACGTATAACGCTGGTTACTCGCACTCACGTACAACATTCTCTATCACCTGGCAGGTATAAAAACCCATCAGAATGGCCTGTTTTTTAATCAATATAATTTTTTTCGGAGTACAATGATTATTCTGTGTAAATTTCAGCGTACCTTAAATATATATTTTCAATATTCATGAAATACTATTTTGAAACCGTCTGGCAACATTTTAAACCCGACCAAATAATCTGGCTTTTTTAAATTTTGTTTAGTTAAATGTTACATTTCAAAGTGCCTCAAGAATTGGTTTTTGCAAATTCAAAAATGCAAGGGTTGGCTAGGTCCCACAATACCTCAGCCAGGGGTTTGATTCTCCATTCAGACATTGGAAAAGAAGTGTTACACAATTCGCCACTGTGCCTCAAATACCTACCCTAAAATGTTCGCCAGCTCTCGGATTATTACCGTGAACAGCCCATAGCGACCTTTCTCCGGCTCGTAAGTCTTTTCTCGCGGCCGGCTGGGGGAAGTGGGAGTGTTAAAAAGGATTTTTGAGTGCGCCGAACGTAAATTATAACTTGAAAGAGAGGGTTTGTTATTATATTTTTAATTATTTGTCTTGTAGTCTGATGTAAAGTACTATTGCGCAAGCAACGAAATTGCATTTAAAATAGTTGAAAAGGCGGGGGTGGGGGGCAAGTGAATTATATATTTTTTTAACTTGCCACCTGTATGTCGTGTGTGCATACAAAACGCAGAAAAGTAATTCGTTGGGTGACATTTTTAGCAGGGTTACAATTAATTTGGAATAAACGGTAAAAATTATTTTGTAAAAACAAGCATTTAAGTACATATACTAACTGGCATATCTGGACTGGAGTAGTGTTGGCACAGAATGAAGGGAGTGGATTATCGTGTATTAACATTTAGTTAATAAGGCAATGTGCAATTGGTTTGATATGAATTTTTTTTTGTAAATATTAGAGTAAGAAAAGCGCAGTGAGTAACACGTTTCTGGCAGTATTTTTAAATGTGGATAGGGAAGGAGACACATGTACAAAAGAATAAACTAACGAAAGCTTTCAAAAGTTTTTCATTTAGCCATGAACCGGGTATATTTTAAAGAGTCCCGAGCGTACGTTGCAAAAACTTTTCGGGCTGCTAGACAGCAAAGGAAGTGCTTTTTTATATAAGGAAGGTGGTCCGTACAATCGACTATTGTTTGTTCAAGCTACGAAGTGTCATTTCCTCTTGTCTCCCTTCTCCGTATTTGGCCATCAGATACGTACATCGCTGTTTGGCAGGAAACTACCTCTCAAGGTCTAACCCGCCCGCCCCCCTCTACTCCTTGCTAACACCCCTACCGCCAGACAAGTCTACTGCTATTTCCCCTGTCCTTACGCAACAAAGAAAACCTACAAGTATGAAGGCGGAGAAAGAGAGAGGTCTGCGGAGGAAAATTGCGCGGCCTGATTCGCAGAACAGTGACGAANCGCCCGCCCCCCTCTACTCCTTGCTAAACACCCCTACCACCAGACAAGTCTACTGCTATTTCCCCTGTCCTTACGCAACAAAGAAAACCTACAAGTATGAAGGCGGAGAAAGAGAGAGGTCTGCGGAGGAAAATTGCGCGGCCTGATTCGCAGAACAGTGACGAAACATCCCCATACGCTGTTGTTCGTGGTATCTGCTATAGTCCATTCGCTGTTTCTTCATACTTTTTGAATCAAACCTTTGAAAAATCACTCCATGTATGACGTGTTTAGTTATTTCCTAAATACGCCTTGTGTCACAAGCGTTCTATACTTGTGTTCATAAAAGTAACTTTGTTTTGTTAAATTAAAATGTTATTTATATTTCAGATATAAATTATAATGTTTCATTTTTAAATAATATGAATAAAAACAGCGAGAAAATGTGTTTTTGGTAACGCCTAGTTAGAAATAGTTCTCTAGCAAAATATTATTACAACTAAGTGCGCACGAATGCAGTGCGTTGTCCTTTGGTGTAATTTTTCAAGACTTAGTTAACCTCAGTTTCCACGAGGCGGAGGGATATCCTAGAAATAAAACTCAAGCAGGGCTTCAGAAATGTGTGAAGTAACCGTGAATGGATTATACACGTAGAACATTCCCGGATGCATTCACTCTGATGTGCTTGGCATACCAGCTTACTGTTAGGGGTCGTGGGTTTGAATCTTCGACGAGGGTTGATTATGCAACCCGTTCTTATGGGTAAATGTTGAGTTTAATATTTAATGCACATTTCGCTATAATCCTGAACTCATTTCATTTAGCATCGTTTTTAAATTGTAGGCGGTTACTGGTAGTGCTTTCAAGATTANCCTAGAAATAAAACTCAAGCAGGGCTTCAGAAATGTGTGAAGTAACCGTGAATGGATTATACACGTAGAACATTCCGGGATGCATTCACTCTGATGTGCTTGGCATACCAGCTTACTGTTAGGGGTCGTGGGTTTGAATCTTCGACGAGGGTTGATTATGCAACCCGTTCTTATGGGTAAATGTTGAGTTTAATATTCAATGCACATTTTGCTATAATCCTGAACTCATTTCATTTAGCATCGTTTTTAAATTGTAGGCGGTTACTGGTAGTGCTTTCAAGATTACTTATATTGCGAACATATTTTTCTCACTGACGTGTAATTCGGAAGTGTTTTTTTTTGTGGTAGTACGCCTGACTAGCATGTTGTAGATGCACGGTTTCTTCGAAGTCCCCCCCCCCTCATTCACTATCACTTGGCTTGTAATTATGCTCCAGGTGAATGTAATTATGCTCCAGGTGAATGTAATTATGCTCCAGGTGAATGCTGAGGCAGTGACTTATTGTATGGTGTCGCGCTTTAGTGTCCCTGACTAAGGTAAATATGGAACGTGCACAAAATGGAAACAAGGATATTTTTTACTGTTACAGTTCTTCCACGCTAGTTCTGGAGGCTCAGAGTTATCAGTCCTCATCACCTGTTTGCTTAGGATGGCGGTTGGCTGGGACTGCTGTCTGTAGACTAGTGCACCTTCGCTAGTATCGCGACTAATGTCTGTCTGGTCTACCTGCCCAAGAGTCAGGCGTGGGGACAAGGCACAGGAAAAAAGATTTGGAGACGTAAAGTATGGTTGGATTTATTTTAAATTGTTTGTTTCCCCACTTATTTTTGTGGCAATAATCACTCCAAGCTTGCGTAAATTCGTATGCTTTTAGAAACACTCGGCTCGAAGGTCGTTGGGGTGATTTAGTGCTAAATTAGCTGGGTTATCCAGTGGTTAAGTAACCGTGCGCAATTTATACAAATGTTACTTGCTATCTCTGTTGAAGTCATGTGCCTTCCTCCTCTCTCCGCCAGTTGGTTGGTCGGTGCCGGAGTATTTTTTGCGAATAATCGCCTGGAATAGAAACTCGAAAAGCTGATCTTTCTTCAGAGAAAGTACGCGAGACCCCGCACATCAATTAGACGCACGTTCCCGCTGTTGAAAATACGCATCACAATTTAAAATCTCACGGATAGAATTATATATACTCGACTGTGTTACGTATATTCCTTCGTTGGGATTGGTCCTTTGAAGATGCTAGATACGGGATGTTAACTGGCGACGGGGCTGTAAATATGTTAATTAGGTAGACTGACAAGGGAGCGGAGGTATTAAATAGTGAGCAAAATTGAGAGGGCAAAGGAACGACACAAAAGGTTGCTAGGGAAGGAGCTGGGTGAAAGAAAGTTGAGAGGCCAGCTTATTAAAAGCTATGCGGATGGATGTAAAAATGATGAGGCAAACAGGAAGTCTTCCCGGAGCATCGGCGTTAACGACGTTTTCAGCTGGTAAGTTTTGGCGGTGGCTCGCTGTTTAAAGACCTATCGCCACAAGCAATAGTTGCATGGTAGTATATACCAAGTGGGGCAGTCTTATATCGTCCAGTTAGTATTTTTCGTCAAATGATAAAAACATGCAGTGTTGCAGGATTGATTATTTAATTTTAAGAAATTACGTTTAACGAGTGACGTACTGACAGAGAAAAATTCAAACATTGAGGTGACGAATCCATAATTTTAAATTACAGTCACGGATCGATCAATGACGAACTTTCAGCCCACTAAAAAATTACGTGCTTGCAAAAATAAAATCTCGGTGATGTAGCACAAAATGTAATGCAAGCCGACCGCAACTAAAATTTAAACTCTACATCCCTCGCGAACGTATAAAAACGGGCTTTCCGCTTAATTCTTCGTTAGCGAACGGCAGGCAAAACGTGAAGCTCCTGTCTTGTAGCACAGATTTAGCGCCTGCGAGTGTGGTAACACGAACTCAGTTCCAACAGAAATAAAAACATAACTTTAATTAAGGCAGTGGCATATTCTACAAGGCGGACGAGTCATTTTTATTGGTAATTTTAATTGCTATCATTTGGGGTTATTGCTTTTTTTTAACTCGTGGTTTATCCGTTTTATTAAATTAACCGACATGCATGTCACAGTAATTGAGTCGACTGAGCATTTGAGTCGGCGAGGGTTCATTTCTTCTCGATGGTCGGAATTTTGTTGTCTGATGGGTGATACGGCTCCCAATTTTTAGCTTCAGGNCCCCCCAAATCCCTTCTTGCAACATCTCCCTAGGTATGAGACAGAATATTATTTATTGTTGTGGAGGTATGGCGGACTTTCGTATTCTGTATTTTAATCAGATTTTGGATAAGCGTTTACAAAACCCAGTCTTCTGAGGGTGGAGCTATATGGCACATGTAGTTTTGTTTCTCAGGAGCCCTGTTCTCTCAATCCAGGGACTCGCAACGTGGTATTCGTACTCGTTAGTGGGGTTNTAGTTTTGTTTCTCAGGAGCCCTGTTCTCTCAATCCAGGGACTCGCAACGTGGTATTCGTACTCGTTAGTGGGGTTTCCCGACAGCCATCCGTATTTCCCCAGCAGGTAAAAACATTTCCAACCGGTGAGTGTTCTGACAAGCCTTATACCATCCGTCTCTTGTTCTCTTTCCTGTTGTAAACAACTTCACCTGTTTGTGATCGTTATTGTTGGGATGTAGGCCTATCTTTGAAGTAAATAATATTGTTCATCAGCGTAATCAATGTTCAAGGAATATATTTCTTCTCGCCTTCAATTATGGTAATTTGTATTTGGCCATGCCGAAATGTTTGTACTCCAAAAAATTATTAACTAAAAATATGATACTGTACATGTTTGTAAGAAAATGCTAAATGTTTCTGACGACTTCGCGCGAAGTCCATGTTTGCTAATACAGCGGAACAAAACCCTTTTCACCACANAATGCTAAATGTTTCTGACGACTTCGCGCGAAGTCCATGTTTGCTAATACAGCGGAACAAAACCCTTTTCACCACACCGCATACCTTGAGTTCGCTGGTTGCGATGTCGAAACGTGTAACAACATATGTAAAGACTGTCATTTGGTGACCAGGAGAATTGATTAACTTGGTTAGTAATTGGATATTTTAGATAAGTTAAAGTGATGAATTTTCATGTCCCCGTGTTTTACNGAATTGATTAACTTGGTTAGTAATTGGATATTTTAGATAAGTTAAAGTGATGAATTTTCATGTCCCCGTGTTTTACTCCACCCAATTAAAACACGATTTTTAACATCCTACAACAGTAGTTGGTTACTATAAAACACGTAACATTATCGTAAATAAATCGGCCTCAGCACAGATAAACAGTAAAATAGTCGCTACTGGGTCCGATTATCTCGTTCTAAATTTTCCCCACGTACGCACTTTTCCATTATAGGATAAAAATTCTCCAATATTCTCGTGGGAGTGCCCGAGTTCTCCTTCACAGTTGTGACGTACTGGTATCTCGTAGTGCCTTAGCATCTCGAGTTTCACGTCGCGAATGTACAGTCTGATTGTGACTCGGTCGCCGTTCGCCAACTCCGCTGAACTCTACACCCAGTATTCTACACTCGGATCTCGTTTGACTTGATGTCCCGTACCAATTGACGTATCCTCTCCGATATCCTCCCGGTAATTCCACGTTCTCTATACCATACTTCCGAAATGAAGGCGTCATATTCTCGAATAGAAATACACCCGACGCCGTTCTTTTTAAAATTTCTGGTAATCAGCCAACCTCCCGTGGCTCAGTCGGTTGGTGCGCCGCCAGTCTGGGGTGTGGGAGGTTCTGGGTTGGAATCCCAGGTAAGGCATAGGTGTTAGTTAAAGGTAGGTCATAAGTTAGTTTGTAAGAGACCCTGATAAGCCTTTAGGCATAACCCTGGGGGACGTTAATAAGGCCTTTCCAGTCAACCAATCGATATCGGCCAGCCGTCGTTCAAACTATTCTCGTGAGACTTATGCAGTGTGTGTGTGTTGGAAAGATTTTGCTGTTGCTCGAAGCACAGACTGCTATTGTTAGTGTTGGGCAAGCGTCTGTTATGCATTCACAAGCTTAACTTTGAACTTGCCGATTAATTGTGGCTGTTTCCTAAACTATCCGGAACAACGGGAAATTCCCATGTTCATGGCCATACAATACATGGATAAATCTGGTTTTCGTGGGGTAAAAACCGGTAGAGTAGTTTTAATTTTAGGCTAACATCACTCCCCACTCGGTGTGTCATGCCAGGCATACGTCGAGGGTGATACAGTGCAAGTTGTCGGCATGTACATACTACATTGTGTGTACATACAATCTAAATACAATGGCGGATCCAGAAGGGGGGGGGGGGGAGGTCACAGGGTCATGACCCACCCCTCATAATCCTAGCAGGGACATAAAAATGTGCTGTTAATTTATTAAAACCAAGAAGAAATAGTGTCGGAAGTATTCAAAATACCGATTTTATTTAATTAATTTAATTTATGTTTCCTAAAATTATGACGAGACATTGTCCCCACCCATGCCACGAACCGAAAGCCTAGCCTTCATCCGTCACCCTTTTCACAACCAAAAGTTTATATCCGCGTCTTTAAAGAACCCCTCAAATTTCAGTGCTATGGTACTCGTAGTGTTGACGGTCTTGAAAGAGTGTAAATTTCGCTGCAGCGTTTAAAACATACTCAATTTAAATTCTATATTAAACATTTTTGTTGTGCTCGTAGGCGAATAATGCACATTTCAAAGGAATTCATCTTTCGCATAGCAGATTTTATTTCGAGGCTGTCAACTTAACAAGTATAAGTATGTGTGAAACATACAGCCAGCTGCGCTCAAAACTGGACAAATTTTCCACAAAAAGTTGTATAGCGAGAGCGAGAGACTCGCTGCACACTGATGCGTATAGGAATTACGTGGTCTTGCACGTGCATATCAGTATTGCAGTATGTGCATCTTCCGTAGAGTGTCTTGGAGAGAAAAAGGAATAACGTAAAGGGTTCAGGTAGACTTGTGCCCATCGGCGACAGGTCACGCCTCCACAGCGCCAAGCTACTGCCAAGGAATGTGGGCTACGGCCGCCTGTGATTAGCTGGCACGTCGGCTGTTTGCCGTTGGTGAACTTCAGATTTGTCGAGCTGGAACTGCTGGGCTTTATGCAGTGTGACGCGAAGAAGCCATCGTGTACGTCGGGAAGCTCTGGAATTGTTTTACAGTATATTTACGAACTGACCGACCAAACGGCATGAAGGAATTTCTTGGTTCACTTTTTGAAAACAACATTTTCACGTGTAATTTTTTTTGTTGGTGAATTGCGGGAAACTCTCCCGTTAAGTTTATTCACAAATANTTTTACAGTATATTTACGAACTGACCGACCAAACGGCATGAAGGAATTTCTTGGTTCACTTTTTGAAAACAACATTTCCACGTGTAATTTGTTTGTTGGTGAATTGCAGTAAACTCTCCCGTTAAGTTTATTCACAAATAAAAAAAAAAATGTTGTACACACGCAGACTATCCCACGAATCAGTGTTCCAAGTCAGACGGATACAAGATTGCATTTCGACATCTCTGCAAGTAGAAGTTCCAGTTCTTCCATTGTTCATAGTATAATTGGCGTGAAATCCGCATGGTGCAGAGATTCTTGGGAAATCAGACGCTCGCTCGAGTGACAAGAAAACGCGAAGGAAGAGCTGATCGTTTGGAACCTTCCAGAAGCTTACATTTTAAGTCGTGCTGCGTAATGATCTCATCATCCGTGACACTTCAGTTTGATCACACTAGACTAGGGATCCTG
This sequence comes from Clitarchus hookeri, assembly GCA_002778355.1. Classification (NCBI taxonomy): domain Eukaryota; kingdom Metazoa; phylum Arthropoda; class Insecta; order Phasmatodea; family Phasmatidae; genus Clitarchus; species Clitarchus hookeri. The sequence continues at coordinate 89,365 of NQII01001957.1, read as the reverse complement.
CGCGGTAGCTGGTAAGGTCGTGTTGTGGGTTCGTGCAACGGTGTGGCGGAGGAAAGGTTCACAGCGGTGGTTCGCCAGGAGAGAGCGGGAGGTGCGAGGATGTGTGGTTCTTTATGAGTCGCGACTATGTATGATGCGATGACAGTCACTGCCCCCCCTTCCCGGAGATGGTGCAGCAGCAGGGAAAGGCGAGTCATTCCACCGGGAGCTGCTAACGACCGAGTGGGACGGACACCCGCCCTCTGCTAAATATAGTGCGACATGGAAGGGAGAGAGGGGCGTGGCAAAGGAGATTCGTACACGCTCCCCGCAAACAAGCCGCGAATAGACCTGGGGTCCTATGCTAGACTTTTCATTCGTATACGAATCGCCCGCCTTACCGTTCGAAATGCGCTTTTGCTATGCTTGAACACTTCCCACGCCTTCGTATATAAGTTTCGTATACGAACAGCTGCTCGTAAGTGGCGGGCACTCGAATTGGGACTCTAGTATGCGAACAACCAGGAAAATATGTCGACAACAGTATATTCTTGGAAATACTCATAAACGTTTGAAACAAAGAAATTATTGTAATAATTACATTTTATAGTTATTATAAATAATTAAATTACATACATGAATTCCTTAACGTACACGTCTCCATTTTAAACAGACAGATTGAACTCTTTTAAACTATTTATTTATCTTAATTTTGCATGAGCACTTATTGTGAAGTACGTTAAAACATTATTGATTTAAAAAAAATGTATTTCTACACATAATGTCAATTCAAAATATCAAGAACACCTTGTAAATTTAGTAAATAAAAGGCCTTAATATTTACTGGAACGTGAACTAGATACATAAATTTTCAATTAAATATTACTGTTGCACTGTACAAACTCGCTTTCCCACAATTTTTAAACACATTTTTTCATGTTGCATATATGTGCGATAAAGATAAAGCCTTGTAAAACAACTTTTCAAGACATCAGTTATATTTTGTCGCAAGTTTAGAATTTATATTGAAATGAAACACTTTATTTATGTATACAAGTGCGTGAAATACTTCACATAAACTTCACAGAAGCTTCCAAGAAAGCTTTTATAAACAAAATTAATATATTCCTCTCCCTAATACCGTCGTTTTATTGGTCTTACATACATCGAAGTATTAAGTTAAATCCACAAAAATTAAATATCGAGTCTGTGGTAGTTAACTCAGTAGGTAGTTACTAAATTTCCCGTGTTAAACACCGTTCGGGCAGACTGTTTTTACTTGTATAAATCAGACCTACATAAAACAGTAGGCTACTACACGACAACGCAAAACGTGCTGATTACCGAATTAGTATAGACTGCTGAATATTCTTAGCGGACTGTTGTTGCGATGTAAATAATTAACGTTTCATGTAACTTTGGTGTATCTATTTTGAACTTGTTTGCTGTACCTTAACTGTAAATTAAATATAGCATCAATATATTTGGCGAGGTCATCATGAGAAATAAATTTATATTTCGAAAAGCTACAGGTATGCTAGGCATTTATACGTGTTTTAAACAAAAAAAAAATTTGTCTGGGTCGACCGAGATTTTAATAAGTTCTTGACGTCAAGCCGCCACCTTATTCGTTGCTCTACTGCCGCCAGATGAGACATGAGAGGAAAAAGCTGAAAATCAATACAGTAAACAGTAGATATGAACATGTCACTTTTCATGCTTGGTTCATTCGGTCATATTATTATCGTTTACATAATTATGAAGATTTATTAGTCACTCTGATAAACGGTTTTGAAGCCTTTTGTTGTTACGTAAACTAACATTTTTAAGTCGAGGCGTCCATTCGAATATCCGCAATTTTAACAGCCAAAGCTGTTCAACTCGAGCGCTCATTTCGTATGCGAGTTCTAGCGCGCGCAGCATACCGGTTTCCGGGAAACAGGATTCGTATGCGAAAATGACCATTCGAATTTGTTCCGAATTCGAGCGCTGGAGTTGTATTTCCGAGGTCGGCCTGCCGTGGCGGTCACCTGTCCTGGGGCGGGTGGAATGTGGCTCCGGGGGTGCACGGGCGCCCGTGCTTTATTTATATTTAATGCTCGCTGGCAAATCCGGAGAGGAAGTAAGGGTGGGGCGAGGAGCAGCGTCAGAATACCCCTGGAAAGGAGATTGAAAACACGCGCGAAGATCCAACTATAAGTCCATTCGCGGTTAATTCCAACTTCGCTGAAGCCCTGCTAAAGTTCTACTTCCAGTATTTTCCTCCGCCTCATGCAAGCAGAAATTACCAGTGCCTATAAAATTTCACCAACTGGACAGCGCAGACAGCGCACTGTATTCGTCCACTCAGTGTGTGAAAATTTGCTTAAGAACTATTTCTCACTAAATATTACCAACACACCTATTTTTTCCCTGTTTCATTTATAGTAATTATAAATATAAAATATTATAATTTATAGAAAACCTATAAGTTAAAGTTTAATTTGATAAAATATAAGGAATATTTATGTCAACACAAGTATAAAACGCTTGTGACACATGCCATCTTTAGGAAACAACCAAGCACGTCATATATGGGGTTATTTGTCAAAGGTTTAATTAAAAAAGTGTGAAGAAACCCAAGCTCACCAACCCGTCAGGCTGCTGGTAGGGTTCTGCCGTGCTTTTCCCGAATACGAATCACGCTCGCCAACCGCAAGAAGAAACGCGTCCGGGTGTGTCAGACGTGGGTCAGCATCAGAAATAATAAACCATTGAACTAGACATCGCAATCATTCCTCCGCTTGGGCCGTCATTTGCAAGTTGGCTGCTGTTGTTTCGAGGTGCAATTATCCGGGAGCATGGTTGTATCTGCGTCATCTGACTGATGTGACGTTTATTTTGGTAGTCTATTCTGAGCACTGCCGATTGGCAAATTTTTATCTCAAAATAAAAAATAAATAACTTCCATAATTATTTATAATTAGCATTTTACCATGCCGAAATTTGCAGTTTTTCCAAGACAATTATTTTATTGAAGAGTATGTTGTGCAATTCGAAAAATGATAGGGCGTTGGCGGTGCGTTTATTGCGTCAGTGTTTGGTTGCAGCTTTGGAAATGTTTGCTGACATGTTACCTGCAGACGTTCATATATCAAGTGTTTACGACTGGCGATTTCATGACGTTGCTTGCGCGTGTGCATATAAAATTACTTTGGGTAAATTAATCGCGGATGGCTTCAACGTAGCCATAAATAGTAGAAGGAATCCTGGCAAAATTGTAATGGAAAGTGTTGGAAGTAACATCCATGCGTTTATGCGCCTCTTCAATTGAGCAACGTCCATACATCCCAACATTGGCTACTGAATTTTAAATTTTAATGAAAATAGTGGTCGGTAGCTGCGCTTGTTAAGGCGTCGCGTTCATTTGACGAGAAGGCCTAACGGGTGGAACAGAACCGACTGTAATCAGTAAATCTTGCAGAGGCTTGTGGCCTGAAACCCGAGTTTGGACTTTTTAGACTTAGATTCCATTTTCAGATATTGATGCAGACGGAATTTTTCTCGCCTACCTGTGTCCAATATGGTGCAGTGTCATTTAGAATGAAGAAACATTGCCCAGTAAAGCTCCTCAGCATGACACAATATCATCCACATGAGATTCCCTATTGACGCAGTCACATACAAAACGGTGAGTTGCAGTAATTATATTGATGTAAAACTTCCACTTTGCGTTACTGTCGGAGCCTGTGATAGAACTTTTGGCATTGGTATTAAACGAAAATTAATGCACGTTCTTGGCGCAATAACGCGATTTGAATTATCAACACTTTCCTACTATTTCTTTTTTTACGTGCAATTTTGATTATTGTGGTTAACTACAATGCTAACATTGGAATATAACATGGTTCTCCTCAAAAATAAAGGTGTACGAAAGTGGCGGTAGTAAGATGGAACAAAAAAAAATTAGAGATGGGATTTGCGGATTTCTTCAGGTGGCGAAGCTTGTTCAGGAACACAAACGAGACTGGCGAAACCAAGCGCCAGAAAATCGAGGTAGCGTTATTGCGGAATCATTTAATAGAAATTGGGAACAAACCCTTTGGCCAACCTGAATAATGCATGAAGCTGGAAAAGAAAGTGGTAAATTTGTGGCGGTGGTGCATGTTGTGGAGGGATGGAGGGCTATCGAAGAAGCGAAATGAAGGTTGCAGAAGAAGATACTCCGCAAAGAAATCCGACATCCCAAATGCCCTCTACTTCGCAAAAGTGAGAAGCATCTTCTCAAAACTATCGCCAACCTACCGCGGCTAGGGCGAGTATCGAACCAATAAGTCGAGGTCTCTGATATGTAAGATATGCCTCGCATCCCTGGTCGCACTGAGGTAAAAAGCCAATAGTTAATATACAGCACTACATACTTAGTTGAGGTAAGGTCGCCCATCATCTGTGATGTTTTCATTATCACCATTACTTCTATGATAGGTTTTATTTTAAGGTATATTTGCGACAGTATCCTGTGAATGGAATCCATGTTATCACCTTTAAGACCCGCACTCGCTACCTTGTAACTAACGATGTTTGCTCATTGTCATTTTTAACTACTCCAGCTCAATTCTTGGAGGTGTAAAAGCTGACGAACTTTTTTTGCTGCTACTTCCTTTCTAGCTCAGTGTTATTTATGTAGGTTTACCTTTTAAGAAATGAATCTTGACAGCGCCACTTCGGGACCTTGTTTATGGACCGTTTCACTGGAAAACATTGCAGTTACAACCTCAGAGCCTGATATTTAGCTGGGAAGGAACATCAAAACAGTGGAGTGAGTCGACACAGCAGATGGGAATTTGCTACCGTCATGGGAGAGAACCCGGTGACGAAAATATTTATCAACGGGGGTTCCACGCTCGCTGGACGCCAGTCCCCCCCCCCCTTACCT
>NQII01001957.1:65726-84457 GCA_002778355.1 Clitarchus hookeri | reverse complement strand
CCCCCCCCCCTTACCTTCGTCAGAACACCGCTCAGTCAAGGCCCCTCGGCAGACGTGCACGATAAACGGGCGCGGTAGGTCGTCGTGGAAGAGGGGCAACGCCCCTCAGAAGGCGCGGCGTATTTCATCACGCTATAAAAATGTGCACTATTTTTTTTCCCCCTTGTGTGTGCTGGCGCGCGCGGCGTGTATTAATAGCGTCTGGCAGGAGAGGGACAGAAGCACCTGGCACGTGGCCTATCAGTTTGTCGCGAACAGTCTGCCTTCTCCTGCCACTCCCGTCTCCTGTACGTTCACGTGTTTGCACGTGCGGTCGTGTCTCTCTCTCCCCCCCCCTCCGCCTGATAGGTCTATATATAGCCGCAGTCACTCCGTCCTTTGTTATATTTGTCGCGAGGATTGAGCGCGTGTCTCGTTCCCTTAACACGCCGCTCCGCGGAACTTAACTCCCTATTATCGCGTGGAAGCTATTCCGAAAGCGTCGACCATCAGCATATTGTAGCCTTGCTATATGGTCAATTAATGGATAGTTTAGAGAGGCGCTGTTCTTGTTGGATGTACGTCACTTCCTAGCCCATGAGGCCGTGTGTGCATTCATCTCTGAAGGGTATATATAGATGTTGGACACGAAATACACTTTGCATTTTTCATGACGATTGTCGTGTGCTCGAGTTTCAGTGGTGGTCGTGATGGTGGTTAGATCGAACCCGTTGGTGGTCCCAGCCGAACCCTAGCATGACCCAGAATTTTCCAGCGTCGAGTTGGTGCGCTCGTCGTTCGGAGCCCACTATTATCGAAAGGTCCCCTCATCTGACCCTACGTATGCACGACCGCACGTTAGGAAAAAATTTGAAGATGGTACAGTATGGCCAGCTTCAGGGAAAATATGGGAAATTCAAGGAATGTTTAATTTCTTGAATAGTTGGGGGAATTTAAGGATGTCAGGGAAAGTAAAATAAGAAATGTATTTAATAATAAAATAAAAATCTGATTCTAACTCTTTTGCTACATTCCATCACACGAATTTTGGAATGCATTATTTTGTTTTATTCGACTTTTGTAGTTAAACCTTGGGGGAATGTTTTGTTTATTAATGTGTAATCATAACTGTTATACACTTTTTTTTGTTGAACTGTTTTCTCGTGGGAAATATTTTTTTTTGTTTCCAGCTAAGATTTTGCAAATAAAATAGTAACTGAAATTATGTGATCTCTCAATAGTAGTTCTCAGTGAATTACTGCACTCTATAATGCCTTTTCTTTGTGTTGTGACTTTGTGTCTGGCACTGAGCTTCGAAGTCATTCCACCTACCACTTTCTTTTTAATCGCCATCTGTGCATTAAAAAAAAAAAAAATGTATTGTATAAATAATTGTTACTGCATACAGAAGCATTCACGAAGGAAGGATATGCCATTGCTATCCATAAATGAAGTTTTAAATTTTTGATAAAACAACAAAAACCTTTGTAATTTTTGCCTTTTATGTTTGTCAGTGAAAACTACTGGCAAAGTCAGGGAAATGCCAGCTGTCATAAGATACTGTTGGGCCACCCTGGATAACAATTAGGCTGCATGTGACAGTGAACAGATTAAGCAGCACGACATACAAATACAGGAAAAACAGTACTAGGAGAACTGCAGCTTAAACTCGTCGATTTCCCCGATTTCGTCTAATCGTTCCTACAGCAATGATGGCTCAAGTATCCTTGACAATAAGTAGCACCTCGCGCATATTTTTGAGGCAGAGCGCATTTAAATTTGGCAGCAGCGCGGCCACGCTGCATGGAAAATGTCAAGGTCATACCCTCCTACAACAGAGTTGCGTGGCGGTCAGCACATTTGACAACAAATCGGGTGTTTTTTTTTTTTTTTTTTTTTACCGCTAGACGTACGAAAATTTCCGAATGTGTAATACTTACTACTAGAGAAGGGCCCTAGGTGTTCGGAAATAGTCCTCAAACCCCAGAAAAAACGGTCGAATAATTTTGGAAAAACACACTACAGGGTCATACTATAGCTGTTTTAGTGTAATTAATGACCTTCGAAATCAGGCATTGAAATAGTTTCCTATTCATAATTGCATATATTTTAACATAAGCACCGATGAAAGAACTTACAGTGGAGTTGGCAGAGAAATATGGAAATTAAATCTACTTTGTAATTATTAAACGTTCAGCTTATACATTTGGTGGTTGCTGTAATTTATTTAGTTTTACTCTTGTGCCTTGACATAACTATTGGTATAGTAACATACTTTTATTCCTAACAATTTGACAGTGTCAATCAACGTCATTTAGTTCCATGAAAAGTTCTATATTTGTGTGCTGTGGAAACATTAATTTGTAGTGTGTGAATCGTCTACGGACAGACGGGCCGGGTCTAGATGGGTTTGTCTGTGTAGGGTCGAGGACTGGGTTACGTTCTCTACTGCAGATGATCGGCACGTCTGGTCAGGAGGCGGGGCTGGGGCAGATCAGCACCGCCTCGTTTGGGACGGGCCATTTACCATCGGGTTCGCTTTGTTGCATGCCTGTTGCAAGCGGCATGTATTAAACGCTATCTCGCCCAAGATTTTCTGCACTCTTGACGTTTTTCTTCCGAGAAATACCTGATTGAGATATCAGAAAATTTGTGTTGACAGCTTTTTTGCAGCAGCGTTCGTGAACGCCGTTCCTGGAAGAGAAACTACTTGCAAACATTACGCGAAAACACTGTTGACAATACAGTTATACGTTCGGGAGTTAGTGAAACCTGCTTTCAATTATATGTCCACGTGCGCTGCGTGATTCGCGTTAGAGATGACTCAGGTTCAAGTTCGACTTAAATGGGTTTCTTTAAATTAATTTAATTCACTGGCGTTTCTGTTTAGAATACATACAGAAAACACGGTGACTCAAAGAAGGTCCAGCATGCCCTCCTCCCCCCTCTACACCGGTGGTTTTCCACTTCCGAGTACCGGGAAATGTGATGAGGTGTTATACATAGAGGCCGATCTGGTTTCCCGCCCATGTCATGGATACCGCGGCCCAAGGTGGACCATGCGGTTTTTCATTGTTTTCCGCCCAACACCCACACCCAGCTGAACCGAGGGAAAAAAATNTTTTCATTGTTTTCCGCCCAACACCCACACCCAGCTGAACCGAGGAAAAAAAATTCCCACAACAAATTAATATCTCCCTAGAATTTTTATTGGGCAGTCGAACGTCTCGATCGCTCAACCGAATGGACGGATTTCCAAAATAAATTAAACTTGGTGGCATTTGGGAATTATTTTCGTCTGATAAACTATATCACAAATGTTCCATTTTTACTCTCCACTATCTCCGAATCTAGTACCTTCATGCCCGGAGAAGATTATGTTGTCTGCAGTGACAATTGATGATGTATNTTCCCACAACAAATTAATATCTCCCTAGAATTTTTATTGGGCAGTCGAACGTCTCGATCGCTCAACCGAATGGACGTATTTTCAAAATAAATTAAACTTGGTGGCCTTTGGGAATTATTTTCGTCTGATAAACTATATCACAAATGTTGCATTTTTACACTCCACTATCTCCGAATCTAGTACCTTCATGCCCGGAGAAGATTATGTTGTCTGCAGTGACAATTGATGATGTATNTCTCCACTATCTCCGAATCTAGTACCTTCATGCCCGGAGAAGATTATGTTGTCTGCAGTGACAATTGATGATGTATCGTATTTTCTCGGCTGGTCGTATGTGTGGTAGGTGGGAAATATCTCAAGCTATATGTCAGCTGTGATAATGGTTGCTATTTTACATTTCAGCTTCTTGACTGACTGTTCATTTGTTCGTTCCTAAAAAACTTATTCCACATTCGTCACCTGCTTTTGCTGCGTCCATTTGCGCATTGTATTTGAATCGCGTAGATGGTTGGTTGCGCACTGGCGGCGTGAGGAGCTTTGAGGTCGAGTCCTGGATAAGGTATGGGTATCCGTGCAATTTTTACGCTTGCTTCAGATTTATTTTACTCTGTTGACACCCTCCTGGGCAGCGTACTGGCGATAAGTGTCAACGTCAACGTGTAACAGTAACGACATTACTTAATGGTCTGAGCGACCACTCAGCTAAAACTTATCTTGGTGAATAATTTGAGTTTCACCCCCTACCCCCACCCGGTTTTGTGATGCAGTATTGCGCGTGCATATTACGGAAGGAAATGTGCACTTTATAGTAGCCTTTAANCACCCGGTTTTGTGATGCAGTATTGCGCGTGCATATTACGGAAGGAAATGTGCACTTTATAGTAGCCTTTAACGCTGTAAATACCGTGCCACGTAATTCCTAGATGTTACATTCGGAGCCCGGTATCGCTGTCGTTTCATTTAGACGTTTTGGTCTACGCAAATTGCATCTGAATGTAATACAGGATGAGTNTTTAGACGATAAAAGAATATCTCAACTTTGAAGGTCTATAATATCAAAACCAAACAACCTACAACGTTTATTGAACAATCAAATGAACCGTGGAACCGTGAAGTTTGTTTACCACACATTCATAAATGTTCAATGTGACCACTATGAGCGGCCCGAACGACATCTACGCGATAATCAAACTCGTTCCACGCTCTTGTCAGCATGTCCGATGTTACGGTTTGGATGGCGTTCGTAACTCTCGTTTTGAGAAGGTGAGGGGGAAGCGAGCTCGCATTCGACACGTCAATGTGAAGGGGACGGTCTGATGTTTCCTTTATGTGCCCATAACGAAGTAGACGATGCCTTCATGTCTAAGCTGGTTTNTGGTGAGGGGGAAGCGAGCTCGCATTCGACACGTCAATGTGAAGGGGACGGTCTGATGTTTCCTTTATGTGCCCATAACGAAGTAGACGATGCCTTCATGTCTAAGCTGGTTTTTTTTTTAGCGATGAAGCGACGTTCCATACAAATGATAAGGTGAGCCGGCACAACGTGCGGATATGGGGTCAGGAACCTCCACATTAAACCACCGAACACGAGCGCGCTTCCCCCAAAGTGAACGTGTTTTGCGCTGTATCCAATCCAAATATACTGTTTTCGGCCCTTTCTTTTTTCACGAGCCCACTGTTACTGGAATCCCTTATTTGGACATGCTTACAGATTGGTAGTTTCCTCAGTTAGAAGAGGCGGCGGGGGAATTCATTTTCCAGCATGATGGTGCGCCACCCCATTGGCACCTAGCTGTTCACGGATATCAGAACGAGACGTTGCCGCAACGCTTGATTGGTCGAGGAGCAGATGGGGACCAGACTCTTCATCACTGGCCCCCAAGAAGCCCGGATCTTACCCGTGTTTTTTTTTCTATGGGGGTACATAAAGGATCAAGTGTTTTGTCCACCATTGCCGGCTAACATTGACGATCTCACAACAAGAATTCCGGACGCCATCCAAACCGTAACACCGGACATGCTGACAAAATTGTGGAACTAGTTTGATTATCGCGTAGATGTCGTTCGGGCCGCTCGTGGTGGTCACATTGATCATTTATGAAGATATGGTAAACAAATTTCACAGTTCCACGGTTCATTTGATTGGTCAACCAAGGTTGTAGGTTGTTTGGTTTTGGTATTATAACCTTCAAAGGTGGGGTATTCTTTTATACTCCCCGTGTACATTTTATTCAAAAATAAAATTTGTAAACTGGGCATTGCAAGGTTCTTTTTCGCCCAGGGAATTGCGCGTAAAAAGAAATAGCAGTAGAGATAAATAGAGTGAGGTAATGGTATTCATTATTATGAAGTTGTACAAAATTATAAAGTTTTACATCTCAGCAAGCTGCTTTTAAAGTATGTAGTGTTACCACGATTTTCTGGGAAGAACCCCTGCCACTGTTGCTGTACGTGAGAGATAGACTGCCTGCTTCCCGACCGTTTTGCCGTGGGCTGGAGTCCTACCTGGGGTATGGGTGCGAGGTTGGCAAAAACATTATATAAGCCGCCCACTGATAACCTTGTAGGCATTTGCTGTGAAGTGTTACTCAGCTGTATTTTGGAGTGCAACTTGATAACGCAACGGATAAACAAATAGTTATCGAAACACGTATGAAGTGTTAAAATATAAGTTTTGTAAAGAAAAACGTACCGTTTGTTGTGTGTGTGCGTTCGTGTGCGCGTGTGTGTGTGTACGAGCAAGCGTGTGTGTGTGTAAGAGAGCTAGAAAAAAAAGGGGCAGGGGGAAGGATGCGGAGCGGATACATTCAACAATATTCTATAGAGTACAAATCAGTCCTGATGTCTCGATGTGTACGAACGAACTGGAATCATATTTTGTGTCATGTACATTATTAGGGCTCCAGCCTAACATTTATAAAGTCATGTTTGTATTTTCCTTTGCACGTTAAAAAAACCGCTTGTCTGTATTTACTCAATCATTTCATCACCAAAATGAGGATAAATTAGAGTAGTGCTTGTTTGGTTGAACACAAGACGAGTCTTTTCTATATGAACAAAGTCTTTTTCCTTCATATGTACATACATGTTATTATACGTCTATTAGTCTGGGTTCACTATCAGTTTGTGTACTTTTTGAAATGTCTGGGTATTGTCTATTCGCTGTTTCTTCTAATTTTTTGTATCAAACCTATGAAAAATCACCCCAGGTATGACGTGCTTGGTTGTGTCCTGAATATGTCATATACCACATGCGTTTTATACTCACGGTAACATAAAATGTCTTATTTTTGGTTAAATCGAACTTTTACTTATATTTTAGTTATAAATTATATTTCATTTATAATGCATATTAATAAAACGGTGAGTAAGTGTGTGTTGGTAATGCCTATTAAAAAATATTTCTTATGCAAAATAATATTAAATTGTGTGCGCACGAATGCGGTGCGTTGCCCCTTTGGTGTAATTTCCTAGACTGGTTTAGCTTTGTTTGCATCATGCGGAAGAATATCCTGCAATTAGATCTTAAGCAGGGCTTCAGAAAAGTTTGAAGAAACCGTGAATGGACCATGCGTAAAAAGTGTGGTTTGTAGTGGATGATTGTAGGTTAGAACACTGTTCGTGTGAGTGAGTGGTTAGAGATATTATTGCACGTCCTTTAACGTGATTTCAATGTAGCCACAATATAATAGTCAGCTAAGTATTTAATTCCCATAAGGATGGCTCTGTTGAAAATTCAAATTTAAACAAACATGTTTCTCACCAGTGTTGGCCATGCAACTTTGATAGTTGTACTGGCGATGTGTGTCAGTGTTGGGGACATACGCAGAAGACGAAAATCGGCCTACTTCATCGTTGACAATGGCGGAGACGACGACGACGATGTTGATAACGTTCAAGTTTCATCACTAGGCGCGCGCGCGGGCGAGTTAAGCTGGACTCGCAATAGTCCGTCGCATCCCTCAGTCGTCCGTCCGTCCGGCAGTCATCCGTCGGTCGTTTTATTCCGTGAGTTGAAAGTGATTCACAGTCTGTCGTCCGCCAATTCTTCTGTGCGGCAAAATTTCAGTGTCACGACTTAACATCGCGATCTCTCTGTAGTTTAGATATATTTTGGGTTGGAAATACATTTTCAAAACGGAAACTTTTCGAGGAATATTTTTTTACGCTATAAGAATTTATNGGAAACTTTTCGAGAAATATTTTTTTACGCTATAAGAATTTATAGTAATATTTTTACAATTAAAATTCCTGGATTCATCACTAAAGATAAATAAACACATCCACCGTCTTGGAAAATATTTGGCGGATGGACGGATAGAAATATAAGTTGCCCTGCGATTGGTTGAAGATCACGTGACGGACGGACGGCTGGCGGATGCGATGGACTATTGTGAGTCCAGCCTTCCTGCTGGAAGTACAGTAAGCTGGAGTAATGTTANTGACGGCTGGCGGATGCGATGGACTATTGTGAGTCCAGCCTTCCTGCTGGAAGTACAGTAAGCTGGAGTAATGTTAATTCTACCAAGGTTAGGAACAAAGCGTGTTTTCTTATGGGAGAGTTTGTGGCGCCGGGGAAATTTCCGCCACTAGGTGCGCAGTGTTCCAAAGAGGTCACTTAAATTTTAAGCTACGTGAATAATGAAAGAGAAAGATTTTACTTAGTTACGTAGTTATTTTATGTTTAATTTATTATGATTGTAATTATTTTGTTTTTATCATAGAAAATCCGGTACACATGCGTCACTAGCGCTTGCTTAGCGTCGAAAAATGTTAGTTGCCGAACTAGTTGCAGTGAGTGAGCTTCCCAACGTGAGCAGAATGAACCGCGGCTGCCGGGAGCGACGGTGCGCAGTGCGGCCGGCGCAGCCTTGCTGGGGTCACGTGTTGGGGGCGCGCGGCCGGCACTTGACAGTCGGTTAGCAGGCCCAAGGTCGCCGTGCTGTTTACCGCTGCTCGCCCGCTNCGCAGTGCGGCCGGCGCAGCCTTGCTGGGGTCACGTGTTGGGGGCGCGCGGCCGGCACTTGACAGTCGGTTAGCAGGCCCAAGGTCGCCGTGCTGTTTACCGCTGCTCGCCCGCTCCGCACCACCTGGTGCTTGCGCCGCGTTGCCGCACTTACCACGCCCGTCTCTCGGCCGCGGCTATCCCTCTTGCCGCATTACGTCTCGAGAGCCGTCCAGGGTGACAGTGGAGCAGCGTCGGAATGCAAGGGCGGGGGAAACTGAAGATCCCCGAGAAAACGCGCCGACCAGTTGCATCGTCCGGCACGATTCCCACTTGCGAAAATCCGGACTGACCCGGTCGGTGATTGAACCCGGTTCGCCTTGGTGCGAGGCGAGCAGTCTAACCGCCCAGTCACCGTGGCCCCTGGCTCTTTGGAGTGCACTTAACGTACCACTTTGTATATATTATTTAAAANTCTAACCGCCCAGTCACCGTGGCCCCTGGCTCTTTGGAGTGCACTTAACGTACCACTTTGTATATATTATTTAAAAAGTTTTTTCGTACTTTTATAGGATTTGTTACGCCCCTGCATTAAGCCGAAAGGCTTAATTGTTTTAAGGGAGGGCGTGGGCACACATCTAAATCTTATTCTGGGTTCGAACACAGAACCCCCAGTCGTCTTAGCAATTCTATTCATAACAATCTTGCGTGAACTAGCTCAGATTCTTCCTAGCAGTAGAGGGATCTGCATTAAAATGTTCAATCTTTATTGTCAGACACTGTTGAAGTCCCATTAAGCGCAGCTGACGCGAAGAAAAAACTGCACTAATTGTTCGCGGTGCGTAAAGGCGATCAGGCATGAGAATGGCTTGCGTGTGTCGCCTTCAGCTNAAAAAACTGCACTAATTGTTCGCGGTGCGTAAAGGCGATCAGGCATGAGAATGGCTTGCGTGTGTCGCCTTCAGCTCTTCCAGGCGTGGATCACGCAAAAAACTACCGTAGCTAATCGGTTATTTCACGAAGTGATCAATGACGGTGTGCCGGAGGGCTGACTCTTAAGTGTTTCTCTTCGCCTGTTACTAGCAGACTTGCAAGTACTACGTAGATGCGCAACTTAGATTCGTTTTTCGTTTAGTACATTTTTTATTCTAGGGTTTTCATTACGGTCATGGGGCACTAACACTCCGGTAAACACTATTTAAAAAAANTTAGTACATTTTTTATTCTAGGGTTTTCATTACGGTCATGGGGCACTAACACTCCGGTAAACACTATTTAAAAAAAGTAGAGCATGATTAAATTACTGTTTTTTTTTGTGGTTTTCGATTTTATTCACAATTTAATTGTGATTATGGCGTTAAACAGTTAACCCTATAGTTAATTCACCATCAATGGNAAGTAGAGCATGATTAAATTACTGTTTTTTTTTTGTGATTTTCGATTTTATTCACAATTTAATTGTGATTATGGCGTTAAACAGTTAACCCTATAGTTAATTCACCATCAATGGAATAATTTTTAAACCAACATTCGAAATATCTATTCCAGTAATTGAATTTTATTAATTTAACATAAGTATTGACTAACATAATTCCGTTAGCGTTTTGGAAAATTCCAAGGTCTCGAATTTGTCAAGCTTGATTGGAAAGTAGAACAGATTTCTTGATATTTCATAAACATTAGGTTAGGAATTCGCATACGTGTCTAACAATTTCAGAACTTCATTGCCTCATTACTTATATTTTCTTTCACAGTTGCCTTGGTATTGTCATGACACTTTTTTAGTACACGAAGTGTTTATTTGTTCCGATAAAACAAGAAACGGCATTCGTTTTTTCTGTACGCGGAAACTTACTGACAGCACGATAGGCGACTCACGAGGTTTTTTTTTTTTATCAGAAATTGATGTTAGCGTTTGTGCTTATTCTGAACTAGTATTGCAGTACAGGTGGGTTACGTAATTTGTTATTTCCCGTAGCTACGTGACTGTCAGCAACCTTTAAGCATTCATCTGGTCAGGTGAGAACTGTCAGTTCAAGAACAGCTATTTTTTTCCATGTTGAAGCCGGCTCTTGTGATTTCCCGCATGGTAAACTTGGCCTATGATAATTATTGTCAGCTGATATGTACAAAGTAGGCCCACCACAAAAAAAGAAAAGCTACAGTATAATTATGAATCGTGTCAGATTGCACCACTCCACATAGTCTTACTTATCAACAAACTTATGTAAAGATCTCGGAATTGATAGCTGTATTAGTAAGTTTTCGGTTGCCATGCAGAGGGCGTAGTGTGAGGGATAGAAAGTTGAACACGGTTGTGTGTTTGGTAACATGCACGTATTCCTACCACTTGCAAACCAAGAAGAATTGTAACATTTTCTCTTAATTCACGTCACTACCTCGATTCCGCTGGTACGTCTATTATGTGTGTTGTTTAGTTGTTCGTGTTGACTGTTAACCACTCGCAACAGGTAGTTAGAAAAGTCTTCGATTTGCATTGTGATCCGCTTGTACATGTTTCTTCCCGTGTGCACGACCTTGAAGCTGTTGAGTCGATTAGAAAGCGCGATGGCTGGGGAAAGGGCGCGAGTTTCACAAATATCCCGAGTTTTGCTGGAGTTTGTCTATGTAATGACGTAATGTATTTTTAAATAATTAGAATTGGCACCCCGTGACTCTGGTTATTGTGAAATAGAATGCAACCCGACTGGGCTTATCAGGGGACGACGTACAAACTAATTTATGACTTAACTTAAACTAAGATCCATGCCTTACCGATGATTCGAACCCAGAACCTCCCGCGCCCCAGACATGCGGTGCACCAACCGACTACGCCACTGGAGGTTGACTGCAACCAGACAATGAAACAAAAAATGTCTGGCAAGAATTATCCACCAATACTAGGTAAGGTTATGTAAAAATGTGAGATGTTGAAGAAAAAAATTAGTTTGTTGTAATGGTGAACCACTGCACTGCACTTTATGTTGCTTGTGTAATTTGGCATGGCTGGGATAAATTTGTACTTAATGCTATGCAATAGCAGTTTCAAAAGGGGTTTATGAAAAAAGGCTAAAAAAGGGAGATGAGGCTCGACGTTAGAGAGTTCCGTACAGGCTGTTTTGGTCGGCGCGCGGGACAGGGAGGGAGAGAGAGACACGATGGCGCTGGGCCGCTGCTGATGACAGGCGCTGCAGGAATGTTAATAATAAACAGCCGCTGGTTGTAATAACCGCCCGCCGCCCGGAGAGCAACTCGTCTCGTCGAGGTTCACACGCCTGCCTGCTCCTCTCTCACACCTCTTCCACGATCTCCTTCCTTCCTCTCCACCTCCCTTCTTACTTCTGTAACGAGCATGCGCTCAGGCCTCGTCCTGTCATTGGCGGATGTCGACCGACCTTTCTTCTTTGTTTTTTATAACCGCCACGTTACCGCGCGCGGGGGTGGATGAACATCCGTTGGTGTGAAGACTCTGCAACTCCTTACTAGAGGCGGCTTCTGTACAGTGCCTGCCATTCATGACACAGCCGTTACAAATATGAATGAAAACTCTCTCCTCCCCTCAGTCTTGACTCCTAAAACCAAAGATGCCAAATAAAATGTGAAAATCGCCCAAGTGCCACCGTCTGGTCAGAGTAGTTTCCCGGAGTCCATAAATAGATGTTACGATATTGAAGCCTCAGAGTTCTGAAAGGAAAAACTCCAGTTTTGTTTAATCTGACCCAATTTTTTAAAGTAGTGTAGATACTGTAGCATTACTAACATAATATATAAACGTGTGTAGTGATGTTATAATGTTAATATATTTGTAAAACATACTGTATATTCAGAAGTTTAACGTTAGGAATAAAAACAATAGCTCCTTGCTTACATTTAAATCTCATGAACAATAAAACAATGTAAGCTAATTATGTTAAATAACATTTGCATTGCCAGCCTGTATGTTTTGAGAGGGTTTTCCCCACCTTTGAACTATTCGGTCAAGGGTAAGAAAATGATACCATTTTGAAAATTCCTTTATGCACGAGAAGAATATGATACATAATATATGTTGTCAATATTTTACTTTTATTAGTTCCTACATTGTTTGGCCATTTGTAATATCCACTATCGCAATAGCTGCCATTCGTAATATCACTAGGCCTATTGTAATTGCTATCAGTGCGCTACGTTGGATAAAACATATGTAAATACTCGTATTTATGAAATCCAGTACACCATTAGGACTGTGGTTTATATTTGGTAATTTTTGGGAGGCGGTTGGGTTCAGTTCCAGCAACCCTGAGAAGTGTTAATTAAAATATGTTATTTTGATCGTGGTTCTCAGAGAGCGCGCATTTGTAGTCACAATTGTAGTCATATCGAGGAGGACATCGTTGACGACGTAGGCCATACGATGAGTTTGAAACCCGTTTATTTGCATTCAAGGCCGATGTCTTGCTTTCTCCTTAATAAGCGGTCAAAGTCGCGAACCTACATGCGGTACCAATTGCAGACAAAGAAACTGTACAGATGGCACTCGCGCCAGTTCTGAGTTCTTGAAATGCCGAGAAGCAGCTGCGTGGGTTTCGATTCGCATAATATCCCGCTTTTCCCCGTGAAAGGTGCGGCATACAAAAAAGGTTGAATGTAATAAAGAATTGCTATTCCTGTTTTGGTGCTATTGTAATTGTAAGTTTTTTTTTTTTTACAACTGGAAGTATGTTTAGCGTCAGAAGCTTTAGGTCGTGTTCAGTTTCCCGAGAACGAGGACGCTGCCAAGACTTGAGGTAGTACCCGTCTTTGCTTCTGAGTGTTTGGAAGTCCTCTGTGGCGGTTCTTGCTATTGCGTCAGTTACGAGCACCAAGCCTGTAACACGAGGTTCCGAGCTCAACATAATTATGAGATCCCCTTGTATTGAAACTTTTTGTGCACAACGGTGCGATGTAAAGTCCAGACATGCGGCGGCGGTCGTCTTCCTGTAGCTTTTTTTTCCGCTATTGTGGCTCAGAAACGCCAAAGCGGCAAGGGCGAGACTGGCACGTACATAAAGTGTGTCATCGCCACTACGCGCCGTGCTACGTGTACCTATGAAACACTAAGCGATGACGCGATCATTTTATTGGTAGAAAGTCGGTGACCTAGTTCAATGCAAGCTCCTATCGTAAGTTCGCTCGTGTCCGAACCAAATAGTGTATTTCAAGATAACAGAAGTTTGAAAAACTTCCCCCTTTTTTTTTAACAACGTTGGAGTGCCCCAAAATAATAATTATAGAATGCGTAATATCTTGAAACTATCATTTGGTCCTCGTCTGGGTGGTGTTTCCTTTTCGTAGGTAACCTTGTTAGGAACACGTTAAGTATAGCCTGTTCGCGGTTTCTTAGCACTTTTTTTAAATAAAATATTTGAGAAAAAATCCCTTGTATAACGTGTTTGGTTGTTTCCTAAATATATTATATATCAGAAACGTTTTATACTTGCGTTAAAATAAAAGTACCTTATTTTTTGTAAAATTTAACTTTTACTTGTGGTTGATTTGCAAATTATAATAATTTATTTATAATTAATACGAATAAAACAGGGAGAAAATGGGGAAATGCTCAGCAATAAATAGTTCTTATGCAAAAAAAAGTTTTACACTGAGTGCGCACGAATGTGGTGCGTCGTCACTCTGGTGTAATTTTCTAGACTCGGTTAAGCTTTGTTTGAATGAGGCGGAGGAATATCCGGGAAGTAGAATTTAAGCAGGGTTTCAGAAAAGTTGGAAGTAACCGTGAATGGATCATAGTCTCGTCGATAAACGCGTATTAATAACATGCTGCAATGCAAGTCAGGCGCCAGGCCCCTGGGCAGAACGCAGAAGTTCAGTAGTATAGGTGTCATTTAAAAACGGTTAAATATTTTTGAGAGGCGTCTGCTTACGAATAGCATTTAAGAAATTTTTCATCCCTGAGAGGTAGTTTCCGTTCTTTGTGTGTCTTTTTAAAGTGAAAAGGGGCTATAACATGTATCTCATAACACAATCATTTTTTCGTATGAAATTTCCGGAACAGGCTATTTAACATATCTTAGTGTTATACAGTATACCTGTTTATTTTAACACGATAAAATGATAGGGTTATCGCTTTAAGTTTATACGCGCTAACGGCACATAGGGTTGTGTGGTAAACAGCTAATTTTCCCAAGTAAGCCTCGATGCGGGTCTCTAATTTTCAAGGCCATCGCCGGACTAGCGAACCGCGGCAGACAAACGGGAATTAAGTCAAGTGACGCCGACAAGCTCGGGAAGCCCCCGGTGTTGAAATTGTTTGCGAGAAAATAATGACACTAGAGGTTAGTTGGGAAGCGTCCGACCATTAGTTTCTCTCAGTTAAGGTAGAAGTAAAGTCGATCTCCTTATAGTGATGAACTAGGCATCACAGTTAATGCAGAACTCTTTAAAAAGTACTGTACAGACTTCCAAAATCCCCAGAAAAATATGGCTTGAGTTTCATATGAAAAATAAATGTTTATATTTTATTCAGTGTAAAATATGTCACCGCAGTAAGTTTCTTTGATGGTTGAATTAATTACGAAAATTTCCATTTCTTACCCAAGAATAGGCGTATTTCTTCTCTGGATAAATTACAAAGTTGATTTTATTAAAAAATACATCATCTAACCAGGTTAGCAGTTTTTTTTCTATACTTTTGTGTGAGAAAATATTCGCATAGCATTTTATAGATGTGATAAAGTTAAGTTTATGAAAATAAGTTACAATACATATTACACCAGTTGACTGGATTATTTATTTTTTAAATTAAAAGTAATGTCAAATACAGAATTTTTTTTGCACCAAGTCAAAGATATTAACGTATTATTTCATATAAATCAATTGAAGTAATGATACCATGTCAAATAACCATACACTCCTGAAAATACAAAAAAAAAAAACATTCTATAATATACCTAGGAAGCTGCTGCCTTCGTAGTGCAGTGGTAGAAAGTGGAACTACGTAAAGATGCCGAAAGAGGAATGACCAGGGAGGGCAAGGTGGTGATTGCGCGATAACAGACCTGGTAATGGGTTGTGAACAGTTGGAAGAGGACTTGACACCTGCCTACCAGAAGAGGCGGAGGGGACGTGTCTGGCTGTGTATCTGGCTATCGCCACAAGCATTTACTGCTGTCTATAACAATGGCAGTGATGCAAGTAATGCGATCATGAGCATCTAACCATTGCAGGTCTTTGTTATTATACCAGTTTCCATGCAGCCAAAAAAATATCCTTTTATTATTTAAATTGCTCGCATTTCACTCGTCTCGGTTTTAAACTGAAATTGGAATCTGTAATTACTCTAAACTTGCCATTGTGGAGGTTGTCATGCGTAAAAAACAATAAAATGTAGGTACAGCACACAAGAAAAATTTTAATGTATGTCCTTGTCTATACAATGGCATTTGAGAGGAATAGTTGGTTGTTTGTAAAATCGATGAAAATGTGATTGAGGAGGAATAATATTTTGTGAATGATTAATAAAATTTGGATCTTGTCGTTTACGCAATTTATGAAAAAAAAATATAAAATTTTCTGTACGTCTTCCTCGAACTCACTTTCTGCATAGAGCTACAACTAACTGCACAACAAATGCATAGCTTACCAAACTATACTAGAGCAGCTGTCATAATTTAAAAGAAAATAAGATGTATTTCTTTTATTAATTGTATTATATGTAATAAAGTAATGTACGTATTTTATTAAAGTCACAGTATTATAGTCTGAAATTATTGTAAACATATTATATAACTGATTTGAAAAATATTTTTTGTGAAATTTTGATTTTTTTTTGTAATATGCCATAATTAAAAGTAACTTCAAGTATCATTTTTTTCATGTAAGAATATAGACGTTACTATGTACTTCTAAAGCAAATATTTTGGAGAATATAAAGTGGCCAAATATAAGTAGATAAAAAAATATATATATCACACACACACATACCCTGTTCAAAGAGAAACAAAATATGCGTTTTTTTCACTTCGTTGGAACTGCAACCTTTTGTTCACTGGAAAAAAAATACGTCGAATAGTCCGCATGGACAGCCTGACTGCATGGAAATTGTCGGACAAGCGTTTGAAGTTGCTGTGCCGTCTTACTAGAGCGGGAAGGGACTGGATTCTAGGAAACAGCGGATCATATCTCTGCGAAGTGTTGCGCCAAAACTCGTTACAAAAAACGGAAAGAAAAAGGGTTCTCCAGCCACATGAGACTCACTTGTTCTGTGTAATATCTTTCCGTTTTTTTTTATGTATGCAATGTTTTGTAACATAAATTTTATATGCAAATGACATTTATAATCTTAGTTATCTTTAACACGCCATATAAGAACTCTCAACGTCAGGATCTGGGGGAAGGAGAATAAACATTTGTTGTGTGCTATAATAACAAGCAAATAAAATTATGCTCTTCGAAGCAGTCAATTGTTTATTGCCATTTAAAATATGAATAGCTCTTTTAGTCGTAATCTGTCTCTGAACCTGTGACATTTTTTCTGTAACAAAATATGAATTCACATTCTTCATTGTATGTTTTACAAGAAAAATGTCACCCTTATATNCGATAATAACAAGCAAATAAAATTATGCTCTTCGAAGCAGTCAATTGTTTATTGCCATTTAAAATATGAATAGCTCTTTTAGTCGTAATCTGTCTCTGAACCTGACATTTTTTCTGTAACAAAATATGAATTCACATTCTTCATTGTATGTTTTACAAGAAAAATGTCACCCTTATATAGGTTAGTTATACGTATTTCATACATTTCTTTAATTGTGACTTTGGGTTTCTGTTTTGTTTATTTTTTGTGGAATTGTTGATAATTTATGTATGTACTAGTTTTTACCCGCGGCTTCGCTCGCGTGGTTATAGTAACTTGATTTTCGTTTGCCAGGCATTATTTACTTAACAGACTATGAAAAACCAAACAACAAAAAAAAAAAAAACAGTCGAAAAAGTAAACAAAAACAAATACCAAACCAATAAATACAATTCAAAATGCAAATCAGTACCAAAGGTCAATCAAGTCTAATAAATTGAACAATATTCGAATATCCCTAAACAACAAAACCAAAACGAAAAGCGAATCAAAGGAAACCAAAAGTAAATGCAGTCAATTGAAACTATTTGAACGCCATCTATAGTCAATTTTTAAAACTACAATTGGTATGTCGTTTAACATAGAATGATTAAAGGAAATTACATATTAAGTAAATTTTTTGAGATAAATTTTCTTGCTATAAAAAGTAGCCAATATCACCTTTCACCCCTCCAACTATTTATGTGCAAGAAATTACGTCGATCTGTTGCGAAGTTGCGACGTTGCATTGTTGACGTTGCATTGTTATTCCGTTTGTGTACTTTTTTCATTTTCCAATAGAATTCCCCCGAGGGAATGAGATATTTTCTCGGGATAAAAAGTAGCCTATGTCACTTCCCGGCCCTCCAACTATCTCTGTGCAAAAAATCACGTCGAACCGTTGCGACGTGAAAGAAGAGCAAACAAACAAACAAATACACTTTCGCATTTATAATATTATTTAGGATTTCTGTAATTGCAATAAATAGGAAAAAAAAATTATATATTATTAGTTGAAATTTTTTATGCGCTGTGCCAAATGTTTTCAAAGTAATATAATTCAGTAAATACATTTCCAAAGAATTATCATCACCAAAATAATAGCGGAGAAACAAAGGAGCGTAGTTGGTCTCTGCCCTACAAATTGCAAAATTGTTATTACTTATTACCATACGGTATACAGAAAATTCTACATTTTGTAATTTACAGTTTATTATTTTTCAGGAACGAGTGCACCTTTCTTACAGCCAGTGTCTAGTGTAGTATCATAAATTATAAGAACAACATTCCACCTAGAACAACTTAAGTCAGCCGATGTACCTCACCTTAGTTACATTAAATATATCTCCTTGAAACATTTTACAGACTAAAAAAGGTAACATACACTACTTCTAAATGCATGTCACTACTAATAACGGCCTCCTTCCAAATTCCTAACCTAACGTTCAACAATTTGCCGTCAATGTGACGTCATCGCATAAAGAACTCGTGATCCTGGCCTCGTTGCAGTCAGTGTATAAGATTGGCCGGATGTAGAATGATGCAGGCGCCACACATATGCGACTTCTTGTAGGGGTAAGAACTTCTTGTTTGCTCATACTGCGCATTGTAGAGGTATCGGAATGTGGCCAGTTGAGTATGCGTGTTGCGGAGCACAGCCACGGGCGCCATTCCGGCTGTGGTACGGTAACAGACTCCATGCGTGAGGGTTTGCATGTAGGAAATGGACAAATTATTGTATCATATCGAGAAAACAAAAAAAACTTCATATGGACATAATGACAACAATCAATTTCCCCCCCCCC
>NQII01001957.1:41732-65694 GCA_002778355.1 Clitarchus hookeri | reverse complement strand
AAAACATTCAAAATAAAAACAATTTTTTTTTCTATATTTTAAGTTTTACGTAAAAGTGGTTACAATCCCGAGCTGATCATCAGACCCTTTTCTTTTATTTCTTAGTGCCTTACGGAAGCTTCACGAAGTATCTCGCAGGGTTTTTTTCAGGGTTGCATGTACTGTGTATTAATTTTCAGACAATTTACACATTCTTCAACAAACACAACATCTACTTTTGCTATACAGTACTGGCCCACAAAATTGCTAAAAAAAAAAAAAAAAAAAAAAANAAAGGATCAAATCTTTTGTCATTTGCAGTTTTGCTGGTTCATTCACTTATTAAGTTGTATTTTTATTCAACGACAAATAAGTAATATATTCTTTCATTTCACATTAAAATACTTTCGAACCAGGCAGCTGCTATTTTTCAATCTGCGAGAAAATTTCAATTTCTGTTTTCAAACAAAGGTTTTTTTTGTAAGTTCAAAATTTAAGACACGTTTTAAATGCTTTGATATAACTATTTAAAAACTATCTCCATGCTTATTTAAAAACTTTGAAAGACCGAAAATGTTGCATCTGATTCAGTACCTTATTTGATGTTGTCAGATGGCTATGTCGGAAATGTTATTGGTTGGAAGCATACATGCATACATCGTCTACGTACGTATAGATAGATGCAGTCATACGTCAATGTAGGTAAACACTGGTATCGCGCACACCTGACACACACAACAGTACATATAAGAATACACATACCACATAAGACTACCTCTTTGAGAAGAATGGACTATGCGAAGAAAATTAGCATGCGATAAAAAATACTGCCTTCTTCCTACGCGTTACAAAACTGATAGAGATCACTGTCAGTTTATGCGTTTGTCGTGGCCAATCATTGCCTCTCTCACTTGTAATACCAAGCGTTCTCGAGCACGAATTACTTACCAAAGCCTTCCATAAAGCCTTTCCAAATTCCATTTCAAACTTTTGAAAAATTGAGGGAGGGGGGTAGTTTTCGCTAGGCAATGAAAACGTAACTTAGTTGATCCATAAGTCACCTGATTTAAGTAAATTTTTTAATTTTCTGTCTACAAATGTTTTGTAAGGCTATTTGTTCTCTTTAAACCGTTTACTTAAATAACCGCCTGCTTTTCATGTAATGTAAGAGTAACTTACTAAACAAATATGTTAATATACCTGAAAGTAAAAAACATGCTACTCGTTTCTTCGAAGTAAAAATTATATATTCAAGTCTGAGCATTTTCTGAGGTGTAACAGCTCTGTTTGCACGTTAGCAAATATTAGCATTGTAAATTATAAACCATTACATTAGTTACTCATTACTATGCCCGGGGCAAAGAAATTATTATTTTTTAAATTAGAGGTGAACAAAAATTACGAGGAATACAGTTTAACTATGTGTATTTTGTTTGGTGGCGAAGTTAAGGCAGCAGCCTTGCCTTACACACTTTTAAATCCCAATATAAACTATCGATTTATATTGCACAGAAAAACAAAGTGCTACGTACACCAAATGTAATACAAAAAGCTCCAGAGGTTTGTTTGTAGTGATACATTTTACAGAACCTTTTTATGATGCTATTTTACTGTTTTATTTACAGATTAATAAAATTGCAGTTTACATTTGTGCGTTCAAGCTAACACAAGTAACATAGGTTTCTGGTTAAATATCCCTAGCAATTTAAAGTAACGCTTGCTGGTTATATGAATGAATTTTTTTTGTGCACGATTTTGTCCAGTAGGGTGTTATCGTCACTTATACAGAGCATCAAATAAAATCATTCGTTGCTACAAAGTGTTTTGCGGAAAATTTGTATGTAAAATGAATATCAAAATATTACCAAAATTCGTATTAACACAACGTTAGGAGTGCTACTGTATCAGCAGATGTATAGATTAAAAACCCAGTCGATTTTTTAAAAAACATATTCAGTATATTTCTAAATTTAAAAAAAAAATTGTGCTAACATTATATCATTACAAAACAAAATATTTGGCGCAAACATTATGCACTAACATCGTGAAAAATAATAAAAAAAATTGGTAAATTTCCCGAAAAAAAAAAAAAGACTGCCAATATAAGTTTCATTATCGAATGAAAACGGATTCGCATTCGTTCCTGTTTGCTCGACAGCAATTTACTTGCCGTTAGACACATTAGAATTTCGGACAAACACCTCAATAGGTGGATATAAACAAGTGTACATTTTTATTGACATAATTTTATATACAAATAAAAATAGCGAATCTTAAATACTCCCAACCACTGTAATCAATAGTGAAATGTTTACAAAAATGTATTATTGGCTTTTCCAATGTGTATATGCTCCATACTGGCATGTGTGTTGTCCTACACATGAGCGGAGTACTGCTAACCCAAGACCACTAGAGAAGAAGTTTGAGTCGTCTCCCCTGTTTCTAGTAAGGGTACTCCGGAGGGTGGCTCGTGACGTCACTACGGCGCAGCTCTCCCCCGAGTCTAGGACCGCCCGTATGGTATGTATTGCTAGTTTCGGACCGCGGTTTAACCCGATCTGGGGCCCAATTATTGAAACTATCGGAGTTATTCCGCTAGAGGAAAGACATCATTCCGCTATCGGAATGCCTAAAGGCAATTTTTGAACACTCGATATCGGAATTGTATACCGGAATCGATCCATGAAGTGTCGAAATGAATCCGACAGCTAGGCAGCTGCCCGAATCGCTATTTCTCTATAGATTTGTCTTAAAATACTTAGTGTGATGTAGGAAACTTGAAAATACACTCACGTGATTTAATATAAATATAATTAATAAAGGAGAGTAAAATTGTTACCAAATATCAAATTATCACGGCGTTTACATATCTATGAAAAAATCGTGTAAACAAAGTTAAGTTGGTAGGTGAAAGCTGATATTTTGCTAAGAATAGCATGTGAAATATTACACGAAACAGCTGAACATAAAATAAATAACGAAATTAATTTTGCAAGAAAAACTGTAGTTGTGAAACGTAGCTAGTACTGTGAATCAAAACGTAATACATTTGTTTTCGACACGCTAACATTAATGAAATATATTTTATAGTTTACAGCTGTAGCTGGAATGTTAGCAAAAAAATTGTTATGGTAAATGTACACCAGAAAAATATAAATTGTTATAGTGTTGCTTTTCAATTTGCATTTTATAATTTGTTACAGTATGGTAAAGCGTTTTACTGTTTTTTCGTGAATAAAGTTACGATAAAGTAATTAAAATATAAAAAGTTTCCTAAATATGTTCTTAAATAATATTAACTTATATATCTAGCGGCTATCTGAGTTAACGCTTTGACGTGTTCTTTCACGGGCATAGTTATTTTAATGGCAAATATTAGCGTAATTAGTTAAATACAAATTCTTTTAAGGAAAAAAACAAATCTGCATGAATAATATGAGTTGCTATGGATTACCTGAGTGACTCCATTATTTATAATATATGTAAGTTAATAGTTTTGTCGTCACTGTAAATAGTTTATTTTTTTAAGGTAGTTGCAATTACTTATCCCGGATTATCTACAAATAAATAAAATATATATTAATGTTTAAAAAAAAAATTTAACTGCAACATATTTAACGTGATTGGTTCAGCTTCGCTGACGACACACGAAATGCAAAGATGCCAGTTGTAAAATCAATTCTTCAAAAATCCCATACATTTTATTTGGATAGTTGCTAGTAGTGTCAAAAGTTCATATTTTGTCATCGCGTCACTCGCTATCAGCATGGAAGTATCCAAACTATCCGCTAGATAATTTTTTCCGATAGTTTAAAAACATTGGGCTCCTGTTTCGTTCTCAACACGTATTATACCTGCGCGTTTTTACATTATTTAGTATGCTGTTTGTATTTCCAATGCCATCTCTGTGTTTCAATTATTTGCGGTATTACGCTCGTACAAACAGCAAAGTCGCTAGTTTATTGTTACTGTAAACCACAATCGCAAATTAAAGCGGATTTTTCGTAGTGCCTCGTCGTTGTCGTGGATGTGACTGTATAGGCCCACTTGTGCGGTTGCAACCTGCAGAAACGTTTCTGAACTTGGTGACAGTGCGTTAAGTTTTCATAGATTTCCAGACGACCCTGATATTTTTTATACAGTGGGTATTAACTTGTAAGAGACAAGACAAGTTCAATCCGAAAAAATGTAAGCATTTGTTGGAATCACTTCGTTTCCGAAGACTTCGAAAGAGATTTACAAGCGGAACTTACAGGTCAGAAGAGAACAAAAGTGTTAAAGCAATGTTCTGTACCGCATTTAAATCTACCACATTCAATTGAAAACACGTTCCTTGACAGAGAACAACGCCTCCATTTGCAAAAACCGTGAAGAGAAAGCTGTGGAAGAATTGCACGATTCTGTAAAAAAAAAAAAACGTAAGTTGTACGATTCCTTACACAGTAGTGCCAAAATGACAAACAACACGCTCAGATATGTCACTGTCACAAAAGAAGAGATGGAATCAGAGGCTAATTTGTGAGTGAAATTGAAAACAGTGGAACAAGAAATTATGTTATTGAAAATTAAAGTATCTGGCCTAGAAAATGAAATAAAACTGAGACGAGAATCAGAAAATCGTTTGGAAAATGAAAACGAAATGTTGAAACAACAGCGGCTGCAAATTAAAATTCTGCATAAGAGTTACCCAAAATTAGTTAAAAACGAAATGCGGAACAGTTTGAAAAACGTTTTCGCGCCTAAACTATTTAACACGTTACTAACTAAAAATAAGAGTTGCTGGGAAAAAAAGAAGACATCCCGGCTGCTATCACTCTCAGGTTAATTTATCAGAAAGCCCATGTTTACATGAGAAATAAAGTGGGATTGCCACTTCCGGGGTTGTCGACTCTCCTCAAATGGACTCGAAATTTGAGGTGTAGGCCAGGCAGTCAAGCTGAAGTGTTGGTAGTCCTTGAAGTTATATCTAAAATCATGAATGAAACAGAGTGGTTAACAATTCTGTCATTTAAAGAGATGAATGTAGATTCAAGATTATGTTATGATCAAAGTGAGGATAAAATACTTGGGTCAAATAGAAATATACAAGTTATTATGGATCAAGGACTGACTTCAAAGTGGAAAGAGACTATATTTTATGACTTATAAATTGAAAACTGGCAAGAACTGATTTTCGGAGTAATAAGAACGCTTCAAGAAAGGTAACTTTCTTTCGTTACAATTGTGACATGGGCGAAAGTAATATAGACTTATGAAAATAATTGAATATATATTACCATCCAGCATAACGTTCGAAAATCCCCACAGTACCAATCCTGTGTGGGTTTTCTCAGATATGCTATATGCCATACAATTGTTATCAAATAATATTTTGGAATATGAAATACAACTCTCGTGTGGAAAAGTTGTTACGTGAAGTCATAATTGAAAACACGGAACTGAAGTTTGTCTCCAAAACGTACACCTCTTCACATTCAGTTAAAGGGAAATACTCGCCAGGAAATAAAATTTGCTGTACAACTGTTTTCGCACCACACAGCAACGCGACATTCATCAAAATATCCTGAACACCCGAAAATCGGTTAATGTTGGCGGGATTGCGTTCACGTTTTTCAGTTCCTCAATTTCTCTCTAAAGCATGTTTTCGTGATAGTGAAAATGGCTCAAACGGGTGTTTTCACGGTCATTTTTAGATTTAAACATTCCGGTACAAAACAATAAAAAAGGAATAGGGACTTGAATCAAATCTTTATATTTATTATTACTTCATAAAATAGTAGGGTCTCCGCCGAAAGTCTCACAGAGGCGCGTTATCGACGGCAAGACTGCACACCAGTTCATTGCTTTGCGCGTAGTGGCTATGAGAGAGTTGATGCGCATGTCTCGGTCGCCCTTAGCGCTCCCATGCTTTTAGGCCTCAGACGTGCAAAATTCCTTTAACCAGGCGGCCACCTTACGATGAGTGTTTAGTACGACTACTCGCTGGGTGCAAGTCACGCAAACAGGAGGAGGGCAGGCGATAGGCCGCTGTTAGTTGAGGAGCGCTCCGTTTGCATCGCGGAGAACGTCCCCGACTGCACCGGGCTGCGATAAGACGGGGCGGCGGCGGTGGACCGCATTCCTCTGCGCCATAAAACGATTCCCGCTGCACGTAGTACTGCCACCCCCTTCCCCACCTCCCGACATTACAGCCGCCTGCCTTCCCCGCATGTTTCGCCCACCAAGGTCGCGCGCTCTGCCAACTGCATGCTGGGAGGGTCGCCGGAGGTGAACGAACCTCGTCGCCGATGATAAACACTTTTGAACTTGGCGGAAGGGAAGGAATGCGACCTTCCCGTGGATCAGAGTCCGCCGAGGCCGTGGTCAGCCTATTGCGCATGCGTTTGTGGGCGGCCATCATTATTGCTCACGCGCACTTTCACCCATTGGTTTTCAACGTAACAAGGTCCCCAAAACTAAGGTAACTTCTACTCAGGTTGGGAAGATCAATGTTAAAAAAGTTTGTCAACAAAAAATTTTCGCCACTGGACAAGTGCTAGTGTCGCATGTGTACCAGATTTTTCTCTATTTTCTACGTTAAAAACAGGATAATTGCAATAAGCTTAAATAAAATGTAAAAATTTTTTTTTCGTTTCGTTCACATATATTAAAATTTTATTTTAAAATTACCTCTTTGGAAGACTGCGCACCAAGCGGCGCAAATTTTCCCTATGCCGAATTCTCTCATTAGAAAATCGTTTTGTTACCAAAACTAACGTAGGATAAGGGGTGCTTAGTTATTTGGGGTAATTATGTACACTTAACGGTAATTTTGTATCACAAATTTCCTTTTAAAATGTATACTTAATGGTTATAATTTTTTATCAATAAAGAACGATGTATTATGTAAGAACATTTCAGCTTTCATTTGTAATTTTACAAGGCAGGTAACACAACGTTGCCCTGGCTGGTACAATGTTATCACTAATTACTGTACGAGGATTCATAGTTTACTTGAGTGTTTTCCAGTTTGAACTAACTCAGGATAGTTGGTAAATGAGTGCCTTGTTTTCACACGTGCATGCGCAGTAGCAACGGTTTCAACTGTCCACAAACGTTTATTTCCGTGGGCCATCGCCCGACGCCATCTTGGATTATTAAATTGTTCGCCGTTAACTTTCGTATTCAAATTTTGTTTTAATTTTAGAGGCGGTTTACGAAATTTCTTTTGTACTGCTGCAATAGTAGGTTTAATACGTAACTCCCCTCCATTTAAGTACTTGAAACCAGTTACACCAGTCAAACTACGACAATGGAAATAAAAAGTACGGTAAGTTACACTTGAAGGCTCAAGCGAAAAATATATTACTATAGGTGGTTCACAGGGGCCGCGGTGGTGTAGTGGTTAGATTGACCGCCTCCCACCAAGGCGAACCGGGTTCGATTCCCGGCGGAGTGGCCTCGGATTTTACCATTGTGGGAATCTTGCCGGACGATGACGCTGGTGGGCGGGTTTTCTCGGGATCTCCCGTTTCCCCCGCCATTGCATTCTGGCTCTTCTCCATAATCACCTCGCTTCACCCTCATCGGCTCTCAAGACCTTGTTGTTAAGAGCCGCCCATCTCTTCACTCACTCACTATAGGTTGTTCACGGTAATGTGAAAACACTTTTTAAGGCCATGTTTTAAAATTTATTTCAACGTATTCTTATACCTCTGCCAATTGTTAATATAAAATTGCCATATGACTAATAAAATAATGCGTATATTATATATATGCGTTGTTATTATACCTGCTGGAGGGGCCTTAAAAAGTGCTCACTTTACCGTGAATAGCCTATATGAGCAATTCGAAATGGAAATCACTGTCAAAGAATTGCCAAATCCCATAATACGCCAGGGGATAGCGTTCAAATTTGATGCGCTGCGAGTCTTGTAATCCCAGAATTGTAACAATACATTAATTCAACTTTTTTTAAACGCATTTTACACGTCCATGCCTTGAAACGCTTGTTCTAAAACACTGGCAAACCGGTGGCAAGTGTGAAAAATGCAAAACAATACGTAAGCACTGTAGTTTTACACTTACCATTGCTTTACAACGGGAGTTTCAGTGAAATTGTTTAATTCGTTAGTCTACACTGCATAAATTTTATCTTAAATTTATAATTACTCTTCTTGTAACGTGCTAACATAACCGGACTCTTAATCTGAAGTCTTGATTTTTAATGAAATGAAATGGATTCAACATTAGATATCCTTGAAAATGAAATTAGTAAGCATTAATGTATTCCTTTCAATTATTCAAGCAAGCCAATTATGAATTTTCCTTGTTAGCACTACTCGTCTCCCGAGCTTCCGCATCACCCGCGAACCCTGCCGAACTGAAGCGTTCTCTGCGTCAACCGATGTGGATGCGCGACTTCCGCGATCCTCTCCAGAGAATTCCTCGCTCTTGCTCCTTTTCGGAACAAAGGGAGGCGTCTGAATGCTTCCCGGCTAGAAACAAACTCCACTCGTCTGGATATTCCGCACTCATTCGCACCCCAGCAAATCTTCCATCCAGCCACGACGACGGGAGCGACAGGGGATGCATACTTGATTGACATGCCCTTTTACGTGCTCCATGTGCGTTGGCGAGGTTAAGTAGCTGCAGGTGGCGTTGACGACAGACGTCCTTACTTCGGGCATTAAATTTCAATAGCAATTCTATGATTTCAATACAGGAAACATCCACGTAGATGATGCGGCTTTAAATTCTTTTTTCTCATCGACTTAGTATTCACAGCAAATGGCTGAATATTCCGCTGTTTGCCAGGTCCAGGGATGTTTAAAAAGTGGTCATTTTCCCTATTGAAACAATTTAATTCAATTTAAAAAATACTGTTTTCATTTTGAAATTAAAAATGTCGTTTTTTATTGGTACACACTGCGATGACAGCAGCATTAAAATCAGTTCCGTAACTTATGTTCCACGCTATACACGAGAGTGCTCTTCAAAGCACACGCCCACAATCATGATTGGGTTGGAAGTGAACCAGATGTTGACAAGCACGTTGATGGATCCTTCATCGCCGTGGGTCGTCTCCCTAAGGATTGCATTCCCACTTAGTGAACAAAAAATACTTCGATTGTTAAGCGAGTGATTTGTGGCAGATGAAAACAGAAAAAAATTAACGTATTTTGAATGGTGCATTGTTTCAATCCTCTCAGTAAGAATTTGTATATCAATATCCGCTAGCTCTATCTAATTCATCCAACATAGCTGTTAGTCTACAGTATTAAGTTCTCAAAGATAACGAACTTGTAATTTCCACTTTTTTTTATAACTAGGGCTACTTTCTTTAATAAATGACTTTAAAATATGCAAAAGCGAAGAGGTTAGAAGGGAACTGGACAGAAATAAATATAAGAACCGGTCGGAAGGAGACAGTTGACTCGAATGTAAATATTACACACGACTGTTCTAACCCACGAGTCATAAGCAGCTAATTATCAGCGTCTACAGAATCGCAAAATTTTGCTCGTGATTTCATCAAAACGACCGTTTGCACAGCCTCGCTAACACGGCCCGTACGATTACTTCTTAAACCAAAGGATTAACTTCCCGTAGCCGTTATGGTCTTACATCTCTATATAGGCTGTTCCCTGTAAAGTGAGCACTTTTGAGGCCCTAGTTACTTTTTAATCCAGCCCTTTTTAAATAAATATTGCCATGTAAGTATTAAACACAAAGTGTAGATTCCACCGCTCAAGGAGTTAACGCCCAATTCTAAAAATAAAATATATTTATTGACTATTATTCCAAATGAGAGTGCCTTCAAAAGTGCTCATTTCACCGTGAATAGCATATATCAGGGTTTTCTCTTTTTATTATATAGCTATTTCCGTCTCCAACTTTACCACTACTTCTTGCTTCGAAGCGCAGAACCCGTGAAAGTGCAGAACGCGAGTCTTTACGTGTGGAACACGAAACTTAAAATTAAACTCTGTACATTAACGTGGCGAATAGACTGAACACTTAACGCTTAAACTTGGTTCACAAGGAGTTTCCTCCTCAACGTGTCAATGTGAAATTATGGTTTAAGTATATTTAGTAAATTTATCATGACTTATAATGATACCAAATATAATACCAACCTCCTGGAAGTTCCGTGCCCATGCCCCATTAAAAACACTTTTGGACAGGTGGGTGTGTAAGCATTTCAAGCCATTAAGTTGCCTAAAAACAAATGCTGTCGTCAGCAGACGAAACAAGAGGGTGGTTCGAGGGTAATCAGAAGGCTACTAAATATATGTGGAATTACAGAGCATGATGCAGAGATGGCAGGGTGGAGCGAAGGCGACGAAGGTGAACAGGAATAACAGAGCATGACTGTAATACCTGGAAAATTCTAGAAATTAATAGGTGGTGATGTCATAAGGGTGGAGCAGGCGACAGAATTAATAATTGAGAAACAAGGTGGGTGAAATGGTAGAGCATGAAAGAGAGGTGATTAAGGTTAAAAGGAATGACAGAGCATGATAAAAGGTTACAAAGGAAAATAAAATCAAAGATGGTGGTTTGAGGGGACCAGGTAAATAGTTGACTAAGGTGGAATGACAGAGCATGAGATAATGAAATTCAATGTGGCGGGAATGGAATGAAAGAGGATGACAGAAAGGTGAACAAGATGGTGGCAATGATGTAATCCAAAATGGTAGCTATTACGTAATACAAGATGGTGACGTAATCCAAAATGGCAGTGGTTGGCACCGCAGCACCGATCCCTGATCCCCTGTTCTCGGACCTACATTTCCTATCTACTGTCAGGAATGTTTTCCTGCTTGCAAGCATTGATAAATGTGTTCACACATTTCAAAGTCTCTCATAGTTGACTTTTACCTGACTGACATAGCTTAGCCCATCGGGTTTATGTGGAGCGGAAGGGCTGCTGTGCTTAGTCTAAAGGAACGTAACACATTCTCTTTATTCTGCTACATCAGGACGTTCTAACGAAAGCCCTCGAGGACATTACATGCAAATAAACATATAAGTTTTTAGTACAAACAATAATAAGACGTAACTGCTGTTTTGTGCCTCACGCCAATTTTTTTCCCTTCAGTTTATCCCTTAATTCAGAAGAGTTTTGTAGTATCGTTTTACATCCTCACTTGTATTATGTGTGTAACGGCGCACGTTTTGAGGATAGTTTGTGGTTCCGAGACAAGGTATCAATAACAACTTCAGAAAAATGCTTGTGAAAAATAACATCAGTAACGTTTTTACAGTAGTTATTAAAATTTAACTTTAAGTTTTAATTCATTCATATTCCCAAAAATTATGTCAATACAAAGTTGGATTTGAGTGAAGAGATTTGTGCGGCTCTTAACAGCGAGGCCTTGAGAGCCAATTAGGGTGATTTAAGTGAGTATGGAGCAGCGCCGGAATGAAGGGGTGGGGGAAACGGGAGATTCCCGAGAAAACCCTCCGACGAGCGGCATTGTCCGGCACGATTCCCACATGCGAAAATCCGGTATTGAACCCAGTTCGCCTTGGTAGGTGGCGAGCAGGCTAACCGCTCAGCCACAACGGCCCCAAGTTGGGTTTGAGCTGAAGTGTCTTTTGAATTCGCACGAGTGTTATGTTGGAGAACTTCTTTGAAATACAGTCACCTGCAGTAAGTGTTTCTAGCTGTTTTCTTTATTAATTTTTATGTTGAAATTGAATTACGGGCGAACCACATACAATTTTGAAGAAAAGATTATCCGTGGCATTTTGATGTCTTAAGCAATTAACGTATTAATTTTGTTCAATTTTAAAATTTCAACGAAAAAAAAAAAATTTTCATTAAAAACTTCTATAATTAATTTCAATTTTTTAAAAGTAATTTGTCGCCATTGTCATAACATTTTTATCGNTGAAGAAAAGATTATCCGTGGCATTTTGATGTCTTAAGCAATTAACGTATTAATTTTGTTCAATTTTAAAATTTCAACGAAAAAAAAAATTTTTCATTAAAAACTTCTATAATTAATTTCAATTTTTTAAAAGTAATTTGTCGCCATTGTCATAACATTTTTATCGTAACAAAATGAAGTCAGATGCTAAAAATTAAGAAAATAATTTTTGACTTTGAACGCTCTTAAAGCAGTACGGTGACGCGTAGCACAGGTTTACGGTCACCGCCGAAAGCTTCTTGCAGCAGGGGCGTCCAACCCGCGACCCGTCGTTTCATGTAATGCGGCCCGCGGACGTATTTGTATAATATGAACACAATTCCATGCATTGAAAGAAAAAATAATTCCTTTTGATATGTATGGAATTTTCTGTAATTAACATACTTAATGAGATTGAATATTGCGTTATAGTAATAAAAAACAGGATGACGCGTATTATTAGTTTTAATCTATGTATTTAAGGTTATTGTGAGTTTTAAGACTTGTGGCTTGCGGACAAGTCCACAGTAATGGTCGCGACCCTTTGTATAAAAACAGTTGGACTCCGCCGCTGTAGAGACTAGTCTCCGCTTAAGAGAGTGCACGTAGGGTCATACAGACCATGCGCGTGCGTGTGAGTGGCTCTACCGCCCCCGCTCTCCTTCGCGTGGGATACATACACCCCGGGGTTGGTGGGCGGTGGCGTCGTGAGCCAGTTGTCGGGTTCCGTGGCGTTTTTTTCGGCGCGTGTCGTGCCCGCGGTGGGCTGCGCCGGGCGACGACAGGGAGATGCGGCTTCGCTGGACGTCCTCTGCCAAGGTGGCAGTCACACGTGTCAGCGGCGGTATTCCGTTGCCGCAGAACCACCGACTCAGCTGGCGCCGCCCGTGTGCATTCCGCTCCGCTCCCCCCTTACCCCCCCACTGCAAGGGGCACTACTGCTGCCAGGACTCGGCAACATGAAGTACCTCCAGGCGCCCGCAGCAGTCCTTGCGCTCTTCAGACGACGAAACACGGCGACTCT
Source organism: Clitarchus hookeri (assembly GCA_002778355.1). Lineage (NCBI taxonomy): Eukaryota > Metazoa > Arthropoda > Insecta > Phasmatodea > Phasmatidae > Clitarchus > Clitarchus hookeri. Next base: position 52,794 of record NQII01001957.1, on the reverse strand, counting down.
GGCACCACCTTCCACCCTCAATCTACTGCTGTATTTCACGATGATAAGAGTATTGATATGTCTTTTTAGGCCAAGTTGTGAACTGCTTCAAGACACTGTTTGTTTAACGCAAGATGCGATGGAAGTTATTATTCCGGACGAATCCGAAGTGTGCTTTTTTTTTTTTTTACCCTTTACGCTCCTGTGTCAGGCCAGGTCCATCATCTTGTAATGCATGGGAAAACCACGCATTAAAAATTATAGCGCTTTCCAAAACATTCAAAGAGCAATGCAACACAATTCTGGCAACTGGATATTTAATTTAACACACTGGAATAATCATTTAAAATTGCTGTTCCTTGTTTAACATAGATGTCAAAGTGGATCAGGTAGCCGACTGCGCGTGCGCCTAATGCGCCTTTGTTCACACGTCCAGTTTGACTTATAATCCCGTGATTGTCCCGTGTCTTATCCGACACTGGTCTGAGCATTTTTTTTGTAGCGAAACAGGATTCACTGTGACACATAAAGGACCAGCGTTAACCTGAAATTTACTTCATAAGGGTTGTGGGTGTTCGGAAGTGCATGTGCTGTATTAAAACTTCTGCCGCGTTGTCTGAGCGAATGAGCACACGAAGTATGTCCGATACTCGCAACTCGGGGAGTGATACGATGAGTCGAGCAAACTCGATTCTCGAAGGTACTCTCGGTTGATTCGAGTAGTAATCGCAGCAGATTCGAGTCTGCTGGTAGCGAGTCATGAAACTTTCACTCGTGATTGTTATCGTAATTATGATTTGTGAAACATTAAATATATACTTGATTTGGTGCTTAACTTAAGTTTATATAATTGTATAATATTGCACTCATTTTTGGTGATCTCGCAACTTGCATATTTTTTTCGGCATTCAAAGGATTTATACTAACTATAATATAAGAGGACTTGCAAAAGAAACCAAGCTGTATCGTGGTGTTGAAAACAATGGGCATACAGCATTGCGATTACTTGAAGGCAAATTAAAGTAAAAAATAAGTATCTGTGCAAAACAAGCAGAAATGAGCTGTGACTGTCGAAAAATCCGAGTTTGCTAGTTAAGAACTATAGGTGTTAGTCTGGGACAGGCGTGTTGAAGTACCTGGTCGACACGACCGCACCTCCTCCTGGCTATGTCCTGTGTTGACCCCATAGTGGGCCTACCTGGGTTTGTACCTGCGCCTTAGGCTGCGCGGTGTTCCCTGGGCGGTCACCCATCCAAGTACTGATCCCGCCCTATCTTGTATTACCACGGTGATCGGAGGACCGTCAGGTTACCAGGGTGGTATGGCCGTTGGCGCTCCTGACTTTGTGCACAAAGGAGGTGGTTATATTTCGTTTATTGTGCATGGCGCATCAGCAAGTCAGAGTAAAGTATAAAATTGTTCAACGAAGTTGTTTATTTGAAATGGAGGAACAGTTGTGATGCGGAAACGAGGAAATGTCGCAAGAAATACATTTAGAGGAAATAATAGGTAACAGTTTACCAGCAGAAATTTCTAAATGTTATTTCCATTTTTACAATCGCAAAAACAAAGATTTTGAAGCAATGCAACAATGCTAAGTATTTTAAATCACTGCTGCCAATTTTCTTCACAATATGTTACTAAAACCCATGAATTTACCAACACTGCCGATTGACTTCATACTCGTCACAATATATCATTGGCGAAAAAAATGCACAAGTATTCAATTGCGAATCAATTTCGTACAATAATTCTGGTCGTAGAATTTTATACTGTTATGTTCTATGCTCTGTGTTTATGTATTTGGATAGTGAACCCTCTCCATAAAAGACGGAACAAGTTGCTCAGAGAAGCAAGAACGGGGAAGGAATCGGCCATGGTCTGTAGTATGGAACCATTCCAGCTTTCGCCTGGAGTGCTTTCGGGAAGCCATGGAAAGCAGTGTGGTCCATCTGCTGTTTACTTTCTGGTTTTCTGCACAAACAGCCTACAGACGAAAACCGCACTTAGTGTCTTGCGCAGAAGAGAAACTGTAAAATGTAGAAGACCTTGAAATGGCAAGGACACTTTATATGTTAGTGTGTATACTTTTGATAAGAATGTAGTTATTTGTGTTGTTGATAAAAACCGGTATCCTTTGTTTGTGCTACTCCAACTTTCAAAATATTTTTTAATAGTTTGTGCAGATAAACTCCTTTCGTATAAACTCCCTAGCATGCTTTTTATCACTCGAGTACGTACCTCACTAATTTACGCCGGGAATCTTTGTTCGAGTATGTTCTCATTTAAAACTTACGAAAGTATTTAAACGCTATTTCTCACACCAAAAAAAAATGTGGATGGCCCTCGAAGTAATTGTATAATTCATACAAAGTAACACTTAATACTGGAAATGGTTTTCCCACGTCATCTCGCCAGCCAGTCTGATTAATCATCAACCGGAATGAGCACAACTAGGTTAGGGAAGGTCGGCGAACGTCGCGAAATAGGCCGCGCCTCCGCCAAGTGCGATTCGCCCGAAGCTGCGCTACATCTCCGCGTGGTCGACCCTGGGCGCTGTTTTCTTCTTCTACGCACGTTCCTCCCTCTACGCGGGCTTCTTGCTTCTTTTTGGGTTCGAGTCCTTTCTTTTTACACTCTAATTGAATCTGCAATTTCCATACGTGAAATGCTATTTACCGGCAATCATATCCGACTGGCAATCGTTTTGGTGCAAATTAACCCTACGCTGTTGTCTTCTGAGCATGCCCTCAATGAACTGTCAGAATCCTGCAATCAAAAAGTGGTGCTGCATTTGTGTTATGGTGCGGCATTTGTGTTTTGCTTGACAAAGAGTAATGCTTTTATTTCAAAAGTAATAATATTTTCGCTTAACAATGGCTTAAAACACGGCCAGTGCACTAAATTTCAGAGCACTTCTTTGTATAAACTGTGTGTGTGTGTGTGCGTGCGTGTGCGCGCGCGCGCGCGTGTGTGTGTGTGTGTGTGTGTGTGTGTGTAAAACTACGAGTAGAAGCTTCGTGGTTTTGGCACGTTTTGTTTGCAAAATTTCCATTCTCTTTTGGAACTTGGTGGTTTCACTGCGCAGTTGGTGGGAACCGGTGCCTCGGAACAGTGAAATTCAATGGAACTCTGTAGAAATCACACTTACAACAGTGGGGTTCTGGTGGTGTAATCGTACACTAAAGATGAGGTAGACCGATTATTCGTCTTCTATACATGTACCCAACATTGACCTACCCCAAAGGAACACAACTGTCAAAGTCACATGGTCAACACTGATGAACGCAATCTCAATTTTCAAAAGACAAGCACTTTTATATTAATAAAATGCTTTCATCAATTTGAATTTAATCAAACCACATTACAAATTGGTTAGATGAAGTATACATGCATCTCAAAGCACTTGTTTACTAATCAGTGTTGTAACCTCAAATCCAATCCACGCCGTTTTTGCTAAACGTGTTGGCAGATAATCAGTTCAGTGTTGGGGCACGGAGACTGGTTGTGCGCAGCCAGCGAGATCGGTGTACCTCATCTTTAGTCAGTGATTGTAATGCCTAGTGAGATTATTAGACCCCTTGTAGTAGTTTCCACTGGTCAGCAATCAGTTTTGCCCATTTGGAGGAGTTTTTACGACTTCAGTTGTACGGAATTTCTTGCTGGTTCGCCGCCATATCAGTCTGGTTTCTTCTCCTACCAGTCACTCGTCTCTTCACCGCCAAGCCCCTTGTGCCTGATGGGTAAGAATAATTGAGAAAAATCGTATACTCGTGGGGTTGCTTGGTAGTCTTACGCACTTCTTTACCAAAAACGCAAGGGGATGTTTTCCATCTCGTGAATACTATGGAGACGACCTTTCATTGGAGTGACTGGCTGTTAATACCGCCTCCCACCTACAGGCGGCAATTTCGCGCGACAAGTGGATGAGAGTGTGGACAGCGGACTTCGAGACGACGGTGCGGCATGGCAGTGGTCTGGGAGGGGTTTTGTACCTATATTATGATGGTATTATTTCGAAGGTTCGATCACTGATGTAACATAATTAGTTGTTAACAGTTACTTTGTGAAAATATAACTTTTTTTTTTTTAGTTGCATATATTGAATTTAAGTTTTTATTTAACTAAAACCGTCTATCCTATCGTGAACCTGGCTACGCCCACATAATTATAACAGTGCGCATCCTTATGTGCACGACTGCCTTTTCACTGACCAGCGTGAGTCATTTTTGGATCGTGGATCATTACTTCTCTTCCAGACTCTTGATATAATCGTCGCGCTGGTTTAAGTCCAGCCGGTATGTTGGAGCAACCATTTCTTTAGCCTCGCCACATGGTGGCTGTGCGTTACAAATGGTAAAGCGACACTGTTTATTATGTCGATTCTCTTTGGGCAGCCGCATTCGAAATTTGTTTTTGAATAATTCACGGGGTTGTGTGTGTTGGTGCTTCATGTTTTTTACATATATTTATATCTCTTGCGACCTGTTTGTGGCTGGTGTCTGCCGTGGCTGTACAGTGTTGCCACCGCTCAACAAAAATAAACGTCGGACAACCTCAAATTCGTCTTTAGACATTCGCAACTGCAGTAGCAAGATAAAGGTATGACGTGTGTCGTGATAACGCCGTAGCTGTTCCGCCGAACTCCTTGACACCTGCGTGTAACTGATTAGACTCAAGGAAGACAAGATGGTGTCGGTATCAGTTTTAGTCTGTTCGCGTTAAAATTTAATCTGTGTGATGGTTTGCGGCGTCGGTTTGTCGTGCCGACTCACCGGAATTAAGCCAGTACGATTAAATTGACGGAACGGAAGGAATATATATTACTAATTTTATTACGTTTCAGAAATTAGTTGGCCAGAGGTTTCTTGTCTTCGTTCTGTGCAAATAATTTCAACAAATATATATTTAGTAGTTGCGAGAACAGGACGCATGGGTAAATGTCTGTTTAAGGTGGAATATCAGACGCCATATTTGCTCGTAATTTGCGCGCAGAGCTATCTACCTGAAGCTAGGGCAGATAGCTAAGTTGCACGCACGCAGTTCACGAGTTTCCAGTTAGGTAACATTATCATCGCCTAAATGGGACAGAAGCTGCAAAAGTAACAAAAAAAAAAATGTGTAGCACGGAGCTTATACGCTGTTGCCAGTTCGCCTCTCCTCCCTTCGCCAAACACGACTAAAGAGAATACTGGACAGCTCGTCGATTCTGGCTAGACATGCGACGGTGCTGCGCTCTCGCGGTCTGGTGTGACGAATACCTTCGTAGATCCCGCGCAACCATAAAAACAAATGTCACGACGCGTCGTTTTACGAGATAGAAAACGTAAGAATTAAAAGATATCCGAGCATGTTTTATAGATAAAATGACAGGCGGAATATGTGCGATTTATAAATTTTAACAATATGGTTCAAAAACTTGATTTCATATTTTAGATCTCAAATGGTTTTAGACGAGCAATCAAACGCTGTATTCAATTAATGTACGTATAACTAGAAACTTTTCAAATTTGTTTCGTTTAGAGCTTCTAACAATGGTTCCAGAAATGTCAGCTACACGACTTGGATAAGCTGTTAAACAAATTTTGTGATGTGTATATAAATATGATTTACGGTGTGTGCTCGGACCATTTTCCTACTGATTGCGCCAGGAATCCCAATTCGCTGAGTCAAGGGTATGTATGAACTACTATAGTGGTAATACATTAACGTTTAACAAGCACACAGTAATTGGTATAGAAATTACACCAGGGGCCCATAACAAATACTTCAATTATTTAAAACCGCTCAAGTAACACGTCGCCGAAATTCCACATATGTGTAAACCAAGATATAGTAAAATATGTTTATTAATTTACCTGCATGAAATACCTTTTATAGGAAATACATATAGCTAAATTATACACCTTGAAAACATTCTCACTAGTTTACCAGTGAAAGTAAATTCGCATTGTATAAAGAATCTTATTATTTGCAGGATAAAAATCTGTGACAGTGTAAAGTTCCTTCGTCCTTATTACTATGTTCAGCTTTTGACATCAAGGATATACGGGATATTTCATTAATATTTTGTGCAATTTTTAAACGAATCTTACAATAAGGTCTAAAATGGCACACTTAGTTTATAAACCCAACAATGTGAAAATTTGCGATAAATGCTTATAAAAAAATATTGATTAACAATTACTAAAATTTTAATGATCAATTTTTTTACTTATAAATGATGAACATAAAAGGCATATGAAAAAAATAAGCGAAAAAAAATGGGCATATGTAAACTTAAAATACAAACTTATTGACGAAATGCAGTTACGTACATATTAGATTTTTACGAACGTAACTGGCGTACAAACTGTCTGCAACAATTATTTATGATCTCGTCAATTTGTGTGTCAGGGTTCGCCTGTTTTGAAAATATTCACATATAAAATATTTATTTTAAATCTGCCTGTATGTTGCATTTTATGAAAACGTTTGTTAATTTTTATTATATATAATTTTATTGTTGTGTATTTTCCGTCTCAATAAGATACATTTAATGTAGACTACATACTGCCCGAAACGATTTTTTATAATCCGGCGTGTTTGTCAATATTAATCTGATTTGAATCTAACTTAATTATCAATTAAAATTTTAAAATATGCGTTGTAGGTCTGAATGTATGATGCGTTTTAATAAGAATTTCTGCAAATTGTTAATACAAAGCAATGACGTAAGGTCTTTTCACACGAAAAACATTTTTTCTTCAGTCTTTATTGAATTCATTGAAAGCTATATGACGTCATACGACCGTCATAATCGCTGTCATTTTCTCTTTCAATTTATTGAATATCGTTTTCCTTCAAGGATTTATTTTTGAACATGCTTTATATTATCTTTATTCCCAAATTTTAATCGCCGATCACAGCTTGTCTTAAGATTAATAGAAGTAATATCATAATAATAAGATAGTTTTATGCACACATTTTAAAATTGTTACAAAATAAGGACGCATAGTTTTTCAAAAAGAAAATGTAAATAATACGAAGAAATTTTGTTGCGGTTTAATCAATTATTTGCGTATCGTACTTTTTTTACTGCTTTCGTTAAGAACTTTGTAATATATTTTCACGTGGAGACTTCAAAGCTTATTGGAAGCAATTCATTGAAAGGAAAATAATGTGTATTTTTTTTTTTTAGTTCAATAAATATTTGATCGTGTGAAATGGCCTTTAGCATTATATAATATATTATATACATTGTTGGGTATCTTCTGTTTTAATAAATTTCAATTTTATTTCTCAGGTGTTGATTTTTGTAGTTTGTTACTAATCCTTTGCATTTGATTACTATTGATTTTAAACTAGACTGCTGCGTTTTGTAGTATTCAGTTTTACTTTCAGGATTACGCTTTCATGATTATATTTTTTGTATTAACCCTAAAATTATTAGACTTTATACGGGTATGTTTCGAGCAACAACTACGTTAGGTGGTTTTTAGTTGTTCAGTATACACAATTTTAATAGCAATATTTTTGAAAAGAAAACAATTAAGCTAAGTATTTTCTCGGTTGTAACTCATGTTTGTAAATTATGTAAAATCTTTATTAAATCCTCTAGACACTGTACACTATCAGCAGTTAGTGTGTGGGCGCATGATTTCAGTTAAATGCATGCCGCTACAGAAATCTAAGACAGCTGTGTGCAGCTACAGTAGCTCACATTAATATTCGGTCACCTATGATTATCGCAGTTTCATGGCCTTATGTTACATTAGAAATGAAGATAAACATGAATCACACTGCACAATCATTCGTGTGTGCTTTAAATGAAATGTAGTGGTAGCCAATAACGGAAATGAGCAATGCAACTTAACAAACAATATGATTTTGTCATTCCATGCTGCATAAGTACGCCATTCAAACACAAACATAATCCTCGTCGCAAACTAAACAAACAGTCTTTAAGCACCTGGTAGCATGGCCATTCTGTTTAATTACTTCTCGCAGGCGTTGTGGCATATTAGCAATTATTTTCCTGGTACATTCGGAGCCAATCTTACGCCATCCTTCCTTGAACATTTTCTCTAATTCTTTTGTGGACCTAATTGTTGTAGTATACAGTCTTCTTTTGAGTTCATCCCACAGTTTTTCTATGGGATTCAGGTTGGGTGATTGAGAAGGTGTGTTAATGACTTTGGGACAGTTATACAAAAGCCAGCTCTTGACAATGTACGACTTGTGTTTTGGGTCATTATCTTGGTAGAACTTAAATGGGTTCCTAATGCCCAGATTATCACTCTTGTGTAGGTTTGCTTTCAGAATGTAGAGATAGTTTTCCTTTTCCATTGTTCCATCGACATGTACAGCCTCTTCAACACCTGCTGAAGATATACAGCTCCAGATCATAATACTACCTCCACTGTGTTTCACAGCAGGTTGTATGCTCCCAGATTTTAGCTCCTCATTTGGCTTGCGCCATACTGTTACCCTGCCATAGGAACCAAACACATTGAATTTAGTCTCATCAGCAAAAATAACATCATTCCACCAGCTTTCATCTTTGTCAGCGTGGTCTTTTGCGAACTTAAGTCGTTTTCTTCTATTTACCTCATTAATAAAAGGCTTCTTTATAGGTACCCTGCCATTATATCCTGCTCTTCTACACACATCGTATGGTTTCTGGATTGACGTTCTTTCCACATTCATTGAGTACCTCCGTGGTAAGTTTGCAAGCACTAATTTTCGGATCACTCTTTATTTTCCTGATTACTAGACGTTGTTCTCTCTCGCTTAGTTTCTTTGGCTGTCCTTTTTGAGGTACCGAATCTATTCTGTCTTCCTTTTCAAACCTTCTTATGATGTCTCCGACGGTGGACCTTGGCACATTCAAGTGCTCCGCCATTTCTCGTTGAGATTTCTTCTTTTTGATGATGAAAAATTACCACCTGCCGCTGTTCAAACGTTGTATTCTTGTCCCTACGTCCCATTTGCCTGACTGACGCAGCCAACAGAGCTACCCAATACAACCTCTCAGCGCAGAGATCGTGCAGGGAAATGACACGAGGTACGAACGCAATGTGAACCATGCCTGTGCCACGCGTTTACCACAACTGGCCACGAGGACAAAATACTGTGTTTCATTAACTTGCACTGCTCATTTCAGTTATTGGCTACTATTGCATTTCATTTAAAGCACACAAGAATTATTGTGCAATATGTTTTATGTTTATCATTTTTCTAATGTAACACATGGTCATGAATCTGCGATAATCATTGGTGGTAGAGTATTAATGTGAGCCACTGTATGTAGAACAACACGTGCGGTCCATAAGCGTGCAGCCAAATGTATGGAAGTAGACGGAAACATTTTTGAACAACTTTTGTAAAGTTGTTAGACGCAATTGTGATGCGCAACTGTTAACAATACGGTCTGATAATACATCACTGCATTTATTTCGAGAGGGTTATAATTTTATTCGTCATTTTTCCATTGCTTCGAATTACTCTGTAAATATTGGGAATATGACCCATTTTGCTACAAATGGTGTTGTAAGGACTAGGCCCTGTGAGTGGCGGTAACTCGTATTCATCGTGTATATCAGAGACTGACACTGCTAATAACAGCAACCTATCGCCCGAGGTAGTGGACACACGAAAACGAGCTGGCAACACTGTGTTTGCCGGCTCGATTTACCGTAACAATTGTCAGTTATGGGTTTGGCAAGGGGGTGAGGCGCGGTGTATTATACCTAGTACTTTATTTACTCTATGGTGAATTCGATGACATATCGAGCACAGCCCTTGTAGTTATGGTGTGTCGTGCAGAGCACAGCAGTAAACAAAGCTATCTTTACTACACGAAAATCAACAAAAGAAAAAAACTAATTTGAATAATGTAGTTTTTGGCAAATTGAAAGCTACCACATACAGTGACTGTTAAAATTATTTATGTAACTGTTACAACTTCTTACATGTAAAATGTTTGTTTCTTGGCAGAGTTAATATCTCATCTAAATCCATGACATTTTTTTCGTTCAAGAATAGGCAGTAGTGTTGTTTATAAAGCTTTTTCTAAAATCATAAGAAAACCATACAATTTTCTTAAATATTAAACAATTTTATTTATTCTAATTTTTTAAATGATAGTCGGGTCACTCCCGGATTTTCCCAAGTGAGAATCCTGCCGGACGATGCCGCTGGTTGGCGGGTTTTCTCGGGGATCTCCCGTTTACCCCGCCCTTTCATTCTGGTGCTGCTCCATTCTGACCTCATTTAACCCTCGTCGGCTGCCAAGACCTCGTTGTTAAGAGCCGCTCAAATTTCTCTCAACTCAAATGTTTTCAGACTTACACTATAGTCTATTCGCGTTATCTTCAACCTTTATGAATTAAAACTTTGTAAAATCACCTCATGTTTGGTGTGTTCGTTGTTTCATGAATTTGTAATATATAACAAGTTTTTATACTTTTGTTAACACGTGAGTATGTTAGTTTTCCTTAAATTGGACTTTAGTTATTAAAGTGAATGCACACAAATGCGATACGCTGTCCCTTTGGGTGTAATTTTCTAGACATTGTTAGGCTTTGTTTGCATGAGGCGGAGGAATAGCCTGGAAGTAGAACTTTAGCAGGGCTTCGGAAAAGTTGAAAGTAACCAAGAATAGAAAATACTTGTTTTGTTCACTATGTACGATATCATTTAGTGTGCATAATGTGCCACTGTGATGACTCGTGCAGCTAGTATAAACAACACTCGGGCATTTTATAGAATTGGGGTCGCAATATGAAACATTTTAGAACCATCCCACGAAATGTATGTACGCGTACAGAATTGGTAGCATTTATTGTGCGAAACGTTTATCCGCGTAGGATAGAAATCCACGGCTGGTACCGACGTACTGTATACACCTGCGACTGATTAGACAAGCCTACATTTTCAGGCGGTAAAACGTGAACGTGAAAATCATGTCTCTGATGTCTCGCGAAATTACCCTTTCATTCAAGCTTGTTGCAGATCTTCGTGGCGGCGACTTTGGAAGTGGCGGGCTTGCGTGCGTGGTTAGCCCCGTTTTGCGTGTGCCACGTGATTGGCCGGGCGCCGC
>NQII01001957.1:3131-34609 GCA_002778355.1 Clitarchus hookeri | reverse complement strand
GTAGTGTGATTGCGTCAAACATAATTTCGATAGATAACACAAACCTGGTGATTCTTCCAAGAGCATACGTCATTTTTTTTTTTTATACAAAGAGGGTTCTTATCAAATGTTTCGTGGCTGTTGATGCACGGCATACATAACTTGCGTAATGTCTCAGTTAGTTTGCTGTCTTGCTTGTTTGCCGTAGATGTTTGTGAATGCTGGGCAAAGTTTTTAGATAAGGATAGTGCGAAGTAAGACAGTTCAAAGGTCAACATTCAAAATTTGCATCCTCACATATTAAAGAAATAAAACCAAACGCGGTGTGTAAACAAACTAAATGTCTTTGTTTTTCAAAGATCATCGCTTGATCCTATAAAAGGTCATTGAGAAGCATTTACGCACATGCTATTTTTTTATCTGATAAAGTAAAAGCGTCTCCCCAATGTACCCCGATCGAAAAAACTATGATAAACACGCCTTATACTGCATTATTTGGGCGTCTGAGGAAGTTTCAAACGAACCGCGAGCAAAGCCTAACTAAAACGCAATGTAAAATGCGAGATTGGCACTGTGAACCGATGGATAATTATGTGTCGTCCACCAAACAGACGGCCATTGAGCAAGTGACCACAGAAGAGTGCGGTTAGTCGATCGTTATTGCGATGGAACTACATAAATGCCAAGGGGAGAAGCAGCGCACCTAAACTGTGATACGGAAGTACCTCGACAAAACCTACGAACCTTATTTGACACTTGTTACCCAGGTACGCGGATCGCTTTTAGTGTGGAACCAGGATCACGGGTACGAGAAGGCAGATATGCCCGAGGTAGTAATACAAAGCTAAATAAGTCCACAATTTCCTTATTTGTAATAACCTCGTACGTGTCTCAGGAAGCTGCTAAAGGGATGCCATCCAAAAGGGTCTCAGGAAGATGGTTCAGGGGATTCAGGTATGGGAAAGGGTGACGGGATAACTTTCTAAACGCGTGCCGGCGAGGACGCGATGATGTCCAGTCGGGCCGTTACGCAATGATGTATCGGGATGTGTGAAGAAGCGCCTGGCTGTATCGGAGCCATCGATCTCCCTGCACGGCGTCCCCTCCGCCTCCCAAAAGGGATCTGGCTAGTGCTCCACGTGTACGCCTCAAGGTCGTGGAAGGGGCGAGCAACGTGCACGGGAGAAAAAAAAACTGTCCCCATCAGCGCAACGCGAGCCGTGCAGCCTCATGATGACCGCACTCGGTGGCTTCCCAGCTGGGGCGTCGCAGATACTATCTCTCCGCTGCGTGTCCGTCGACAACATTGCCCCCCCCCCNCATTCACAATGTCCGCTTTGTTTTAATTCATGAAAGCATCAATCTTGCAATGTCTTCCTTATGCTCCCAACATAACATACTATGATTAACCCGATTTCGGAGACCTACGGCTGGCGCAGTGTTAGTCACATGTTCGTCCCGGGCCCCGGCGGGAGGCAACTGTTCAAACGAGGATTCTTATCTGACGAGTGTGGTACATACCGCCGTGTCATGCTTTTTTCAGAGTGCTTCCGTTTTCTTACATACATGCGGTATACTATAGGTTCTGTTATTTACGTTAATAATCCACTAATTAAAATTACATAATTTTCGGAGGTTTGAGGCGGAAAAAAGTAGTGGGACGTATCCATCCTTTCACTGACAGTTCGTTGACAGCGTACTGACGCTCGCACTGTCACTCTTTACGCGGAACTCCATCATTGCTGGACTTGGTACACACGGGTCGCCTTTCCTCTCGAAGAGCACCAGACGCATTTCTGGGCTGGGACTCTCGACGTTTTAGATTCGCCGCCGAAAGGGTGCCCCTTATCGCGTGGGCGCCAGCCCATCGTGAATCACAGCTCGCACGTGGGCGTGAGCTTCTTGGAGGAGGGGGTGGCGACAGACGGAGAGGCATGCTTTCGTTGAGTCCCCTGGAGTTCAGACCCTCGTACTACAAATCTCTGTACTTCTTCCTCAACTCCTCTCTCCTTTCGACAAACTTCTCTTCCTTCATGATGACCATCTCCATCTATTACAATGAACCCAACGCCTTCCATTTCCAACAGGCTGTCGGGAAGTTATTAGTTTTTTTAAAATTAATTTTGGGGTTCATCTCGCACATTTATGCGCACAGGTCGAAGAAGACGTTGCCATTTTTTTTACTCCCGAACCAGTGGAGACCAACTCCGTGCTCAGAAATGTACGAAACCGTCATCGGTTCGATCGCCTCGCCATGTAAACTTTTGCGATCAGGGCCACTAGGACTCAGCCCAGCTGTCGATGGCTCTGGTGTCACCTTTTTAATTCAAGTGATGATATGCGCACTTCGGTCATGCGATTACCCCGTTAATGCATGGGGCGAATTGCATATCCTTTCCTTTTTTTCCACCTTAGAAATGTCATGAGTATGAGGAGAAGGGAGTCTATATTTTCTTTCACCTAGTGAAGATAAATATGCCTGTAAGTAGATAGAAAATGGGGGATATGGGACAGGGGGTTGGGGATTAAGAGGGTAGGAGCCATATGGCATCTGACAGAGGACCAGATGTGACCTTGACCATGACCTTGACCTCACAATTTCTCGTGAACCAGAAAACACTCCGAATTTCCCTCCAAATCTGCAAAATTTCCTGCAAAAAGTTACCTTACCCAAATTTCCGTAAGTCACTAAGTCTAAAAATAGCATGACATTGTTTCAAGAATGTTTCAATTCATGCTCTGTCATTCTGCCTTGGTGGACAGGGGTGTGAGATTTAGGATGGTATGATGGACGCCATATTGGATGACGACCATTGACTGAAAATTTCCCTTTTTCCCTGAAAAACATTCAAATTTCTAGAATTTACCTCAAAATCCGATTTCCTTCCAAATCTGCAAACTTGACCGTGACATTTTATCTTGACCTTGACCTTTGTGGGGATATACAAGTACACATACTGAGGCTTCGGAGCCTCGGAACTGTCCCCCATATTGAATTGCATCACAGCCGCCATCTTGTTTATAGAATTTTCCAGTTCATGCTCTATCATTCTACCTCGCCATTTTATTTCTAGATGTGACACGGGTGCAAGCATAGGTTTTAATGATGTATACATAAAATATATATGGAAATTATTTCCCCAAATGTTATAGGCACGGGTATGTCTATTCGAGAGGTATGTGTTCATTATGTTAACTCCTGCAGTAGCCATGTTGGCAAGACACTGAAAATAACTTTTCATTGTTTTTATCATTACAACCAGTGCTCTGAATTTTTTATTAATATAAATTACAAACAGGGTAGGCATGGGTATTCGAAAGATAATTAAATATATGTGTGAGATGAAATCGTGTCGGGAAGGATGACTCACTCATAAAATGCATCATATCAGCAATGAGATATTTCATATGCATAACCTTGCTAAGAACTCTTTTATTTATTTTAGTTACTATACTTATTTACTTTATACTTGTACACAAATAATGTTAAGTAAATAAGTTTTTTCTTTGTAGGATAGCAAATGATACAGCAACATAGTTCTTTCCACTCATTAAAAGTTCATGCATATGCCCTGTGGTGAGCAATACCATTAGCTTCCAGTATTTCCGTTTCAACAACACATTCCAATGACACATTTACACATAACGTATGCGTCGGCAATTTAGCGGTCTCGAAGCAGCCAACATAAAACAAAGTTCATAAATAGTGTTGAATATGAATAAGTGCATCAAGTGTGTAAACTGAACACTTTTAGCTGTCTTATTTAGTGTTTGCCTCATGTAGGAACAAGCATTGATTATTGTTCTAATGTCTACTACCCATGCTTCTACAGGTCGACAGGGTCAAGAGGTTTAAAACGTAAACACGACAGTATTATTCATTTTATTGTTCAGTTGTGTATAAAACAATTTCAGAGGCTACGAATTAAATTTGAAAATTTTATTTAGTTACCGAGTTAATACCTAGAACTTCTTTACACAGCCGAATGCTTACATAATTGAAGTACTCAATGTTTATCTTAAATGCTTGAATGGCGTTACTTCCTGGGAATTTATTTCAGAATAAGACAAAATTCCTTGCGGGTCGCAGCGGTGTAATGATCAGACTACTAGCCTCCCATTCGATTCCCGGTGGGGATTCCCATGTGGGAAACGAAGCAGACGTTGTTGTTGGGTTTTCTCGGTGAGCTCCCGTCCCCCGTGTATTCCGACGCTGTTCCATCATCATCTCACTTCACCTCACTGTTGAGCATTAACCGAAAACCTCTCAAATCAATCAAAAAAATCATGTTCTATATAACTGCGTGGGATTTGTAACAACAGTAACAAATGCGTTGGTTAAAACTACATGCAGTCAAGGTTAAACTGAATATTTGGTAGGCAGGAAGATCGAAGTGCAAACGCCTTTTATTAACGTGTTAGTTAGGCTATGTGTTCTTTTACTTGCTTATAATAGGCAGCGCTTTCTGTCAATATTGCATAGTAATTGTATTATTAATAACAGTATTCAAAGAAATTCAATTAACCAAGAATTCACGAACAGAAACAAGAGAATAGCTATTTAAGTATAACTTTGGGAGGCGATTATTGAGCGTAGAAGTTTTAGCGAATGGGGCAAATTTATAAGCTTTTCGCAGCTAGACGCGGAGAAAATTTTGCGTGCAGATAAACATGCCTGTAACTCTTTTCTTTTTTAAAAGGAAGTTTTTTTATACATAAAATATGACGCCGAGGGCCGAGCACTCGTAAAAGTGAGCCGGCTGTGACCGCATCTGTGGAAGTTAAAATGCTCGTAAATTTCTGGTGAAGTAAGTTAGGGAGTGGTGTGCCGCTATTTCTCGCTCGGCGTGTTTCTAACGTTTCGAGAATAACAAAATCGTAAATCGCGGGGGCATTGCGCTCGAGACAACCTCAACAGTTCCCGCTTTACATCCCGGAACGTGTGTGAATGCAAGTATTAACAACACCAACGAAGTTTAATAGAACTTATGGTCGTTGTCGTAACCCGTTTGCTCTGTGACGATAGCGGAGGTACGTAACGGCTCGGTGTCACAGTCAAATTGCTCGACTTCTAGCGAATAGATCGAACATCAAAAAAATACGAAAAAATTTCCACTTAAAGTCTAAGGTAGAAATTCTTTAAGTTAAAATTTTTCTTACATAAGCTTTCTGAGAGTAATAAAAAAAATTTTATTTAGTAATTTTTTTTAATAGGTTAAACAGTAGTTTTGTTGCTATAGGAAAAAATTGCATTAAAAAGACAAGTCTGTTAATATAGCTATTTGATAGGATCTGAGCAATCGCTCAAAAAGGAATGTAAATGTAATATTTTAGTTGGACGTTTTGCCACTCTGAGGCGACACTGCCCCCACCACTAGCCGTGCATGCCTCCCCTCCCATTCTACCTGGAGAGAAGTTGTGAGGGTGACACTCGCTAAGGAATGCGATAAGGTTGAGAATGTGCAGGTGATAGGGCAGTTATCGCTTGCCGCAAGGCTGCTGGACTGGGAATAGGGAGAGTCAAGAAGAGTACGGTTACTAAAAGATAAACAGTACATTACACTAACAAGCGACGAATATTTCTTAGAATAGTACAGTTTCAATGATTTTAAATAACGAGTAAAGTTTGAGTTACGAATGTCAACAAAAAAAAAATTCAAAATATGTGTAAAGTTATAATAATGCTATTGTACTGAAGTTGTGTTACCTACAGCAATTTTTTTGTGAACATTCTAATTTAGACCAGTTTAACTAGCACCAAACTGAAGATAAAAAGTAATTATTTATATAGTTCATTCATGGTAAGCTCAAACTTTTTAAATAAAACCCTTGGAAAATCACCCGTCTTGCTTCTCTGGTTTTTTCTTAAAAAATATAAATTGTTTTTATCTTTCCGTTAAC
The DNA here is from genome assembly GCA_002778355.1 of Clitarchus hookeri. Lineage (NCBI taxonomy): Eukaryota > Metazoa > Arthropoda > Insecta > Phasmatodea > Phasmatidae > Clitarchus > Clitarchus hookeri. The sequence goes on along the minus strand of NQII01001957.1, from coordinate 28,729 downwards.
CTTAAAGTACAGTATTTTTTGGCGAACCAAAACCTTCACATACAGTTTTTCCGAAATGTTTTATATGTATTTTATACTTAATATAAATTTTGTCTGCAAAGAGACGGGGCAGGTTGGTAGTGTCCAGAGAGAAAATAGTTGTAATGTTAAAGATGACTAAATTGAGTTTTATTACAAAATTAGTAAAATAATTGTGTCTCGCTGACTTAATAAATTTTTCCGACCGCTCGAGTATAAATATTTTTCGTTGATGTGTATGCAAGATTTGTCATGATTCAGCCCAATCACACGGTGAAATTTTTGACGTCTGTTTTATTGAAGTCATTGTCGGTGGTCCGATCCATTCCATTCCTGTTTCGCCTTTACCGCTTCCTTAGTGTTTATATAGCGCCATGTTGTTGAGCTGGCTGCATTTCTACAGATTATAATAAGCTCATCATCGGCGTTTGGAAAATACATAACAACCAACCTAGCCTCAATTACTTTTTGTGTTACTGGTATCTTTAGTTTATAATCACATACTGCTATACACCCGCGTTATTTATAATTCATTTCGATGCAGTTAGGCGTGTGCGTTTGTGTTTGATGTCAACGTATTATGTAGAAACAGCGAAATAGGAAACTTACGATCATCATAACCTTGTTAACACATAAAAATCCCTGCTGTATTGTTAGGTCGTAGTGAGGAAAATAATGAAGACGGGAGAGAGAACGGCAGTCCCCCAGTTACCAACATGAGAATCCCCGTCCGAAAATGTCTCGCTCGCCGGGGTCTGCGATCAAACAAGTAAACTCAGCAGTGTGAGGCTCTAGTCAATGGAGCAGCATGCCAGTATACTTATGAAGTAGATTTCCTTGGTTTTGTCTGATTATTGCATACAAGACATTTCAGATAGCTTTACATCAAGTTTTATTCTAATCATTTATACTTGGGTCGCAAGAATTATTTAAACAATTGGTTGCCGGTTGTAAATATGTTTTCAATCCTGATTAACATGTTCTAAATTGATTATTATTGTTATTATTATCATTATTACCTGTACAAAATTACATTTTATGAGAACATCACAAAATTGTATTTCAAATAGCAGTTTTTTCCATGTGGAAAATGCAATGTGAAGTAAATGTTAATTCTATTATTTCTGTGTACATATATGGGTGTATGTGTGTATGTATGTGTAATATGCAATGCTAGTGGAAGGTATAACAATTACAAAACAAAATATTACGGCATTTCATCATAAACTTGAGTATATGTAATTTTTTCGTGCAATTATATATAAACTAGTTTAAGATTTTTTGTGTACTGCTTTACATAATGTGTCAGTTATAATGCAGTTATTTTAACATAACTTTGTAGTGATCAATCACTGATCTGTTAGTATGGGTCTACAATTACCTGAGTGTTGTTACAATGATCGCTATGGACAAATAATTGCCATTCAAGTTGATTTTCAGTGATTTAAAGCACCTACCTTCTCTGTATAAATTGTGTAAGGATAAGCTATGCCGGTTTTGTCAAAATCTTGTAACCGCTGCAACGATAATGAAAAGCTAAGAAAACATTAACAAATTGTGTCAGAACCATTACATGTGTCGCTATACAGTTGAAATAAACATGGCTGATAGTTTTCACGGACCCGTAATTTCACACATGTTTCTTGGAGCCGGGCTCCTTTGGGAAACGGGGACTGCCTGCAGTGAAGGTCGTCACGCCACTCAAGGACGGTTTTGATATCGGACACTATCTCCAAGAAGGGTCTAAGGAGGAGGAGGAGGAAGAAATCTAAGAACGCAGCAGAATTATTAGTTAGCAGAGTCACGGGATGAGGAAGTGGTGGAACGAAACTGAGGGATGGCATTTGTGTTTCCTATCCTCCAAGTCCGTGGACTCCTGCGAACGTCACGTCCCTGACTGAAGCCGAGCCTTAACCTCAGATTGCGGTATCTGCCGTGTGTTTTATGGATTTTTCTTAAATTGCGTATCTTTTTTGGTGCGAATAAAACTGACGTCACATTTGTAGCGGCCTTGTTCACGATCTTAGGTGGAAGGACGATGGCACTGCCCAATATATTTTTTTTAATAACTTTACAATAAAAAAGAAACTTGAGGTGTTTTAACATGTGATAAAACGAGCAGTCATATAAGTGTCAGATACATCTGCAGTGTGTGTTGTATTCTCCTCAATCTCCCTTTAGTTTTTTCCCCCACAAACATTTTGTGATAATCCCAGTTCGATTCCCTGTTAAATCGTTCTGATCTCTGTTTTCCGAAAACTCTTTAACGCCAATGCTGGGAAAGGTTATGACTGATTTCCTTGGTGTTCTTAATCGTTCGCGTACTTTCCATCTCTAACATAATTCTGCTTTCTGAGACGTTAAAAGAATAAATAAACTAAAAAATAAAAACTTTTCACTCTTACACAGACCTTTTTTGTTTTCGAACTATTGAGTTTATCCCGAAAAACTTATAACCAAACTGGTTACATTTTCGTGTAAGTACAAAAGGCTTGCCAAGTAAAGGTAACACCACCCCGACCCTCCCCCCTTTTTTTTCTGCTGACAATCCCACACAACACAATCATACACCTGGCATTTTGCAGTACTCTTCTGCTGGACCATCCGTAACCAAAAATCAATAAGAGTTGTGCATGTGTGCTGGAAAAGGCCAATTTCTTGTTTTTCTGTTTCACATAAACATTCTGCTTTTATTGTAAACAAGTTTCTTGATTTGGATAAAGTTTTAAACTTTGAATTGGTCTAGAGGATTTCGGAATCCAAAAGTGCCGTGTTGGCTTTATTGGGCATACATAATATAAAATAATGACATTCTCGTAAGGTCAGTCCTAACACTCGCAGTTTGCTTGTTCATAGCTGGCCACGTTAGAAATGTAGAACGTATCCCTTCCTCCCCCGGTTCTTAGGCCGTGTCTAAATTGAAAGAGTACGCTCTCGAGAGAGTACTCTTTCGTACAACCTGGCTAGGGAACTGCTGCGCACTCTCTCGCGCTCTTGCTCTGTGACATTGAGACAACCACTCCGTCGTTTCTCTCCGACGTCACACAAACAGCTGATGCCTTAAGGTGCGAATTCATATTAAGCTAAAATCACGGTCATAGCTATTGAAAAAAATGTATAATGGAGCACTGCTGGAATAATTCTTAGGGCATAAAATACTATTATTTGGGTTTTATACATTTCCGTCATGTTACAGCAAAGTGACAAAAAAGCTAGACTTTGTAAGAAATTCTTATGTATATATGTATAAGTACGTGCTATTTAAGTTATTTCGTTGATTGAAAAAAAACTATTCACTTTCAGGTAAAGTGTGACATTTTGACTTAGAAAGCTACTATAACCTTATACAAACACTGAAGCAATGTAAACAAATATGGCACGTGGTCAGGGAGTGCGAGAGAGCGTCAAGCACAACTTAGTGCTCTCTGTGCTGTCTCGCTCTCTGGCCCAATTGAGACACGGCCTTAACTTCGCCCATTTACCCGTAGCCACTAGGCAGTATTTGTAGTAATATCTCACGAAGGAATGTAACGTTATAAGTACATCAGAGAATTGCAGTATTTTACAGTATATTTTTGCTAGGTTTTTTTAAATTTACCTTTTGCCCTGTTGGCTTTGGTATGTCCATGTAGCTAGGAGTCCAACAATGGATCAAAGTTCAAAACCCACCTACGGCAAGGCACAGAATCTGTAACAAAACGATTGCTGAAATTGTAATTTTGAGCTGCCGTTAGTCTTTGTGCACGACCGTGCTTCGTAAAACTCATACGGACACTGAACCAACTTGGCAGCTATGGCGGTTGTCGTAATTTGTCAATCCTACATTTTCTGACTTAAGTTTAATCAGCACTATCGGGACAGAACATCTGACTAGATGAAGATTTTTGGACATTTGCCATTGCAGTGCAGATGTCTGTCATGGAAAAACAGGACTGAATGTCCAAAAATCTCCATCTAGTCATTCGCCCCCATTGCACTATTCATTCCCCCCATTGCACTATTCATTCAGAGATCACAGAGCATCTGGTTCGACATAAAAGCAACCTCTATCCCCCTCCTCTTTACAAGTTGATAACGATCGTAGTTGCTCGTTTTAGCGCATGGCTTGTATTGTTTTAATTTTGAGAGGCGATGATTTAAGCCTCATATCATTTACTCAGTTTAGAGTAAAATTTAATCTTGGACTCGATCTGGATTGAACATGCACTAATTTTCGTTGTCCACTGCAAAATTTCAGTCATTCGGTAGAGCGTGATGTGATATGAAAATAAACGCCCAATCAGTGCAAATTTTGGTTATCATAAAATAAGAAACATGACTTCGTGCTGTTGTAAAATATGCGCACTCGTAATTGACACAGTAAATGTTCCGAGATCGATTTCAGGCCGGTTGCTGGATTTTTCAAGTGTCTGAACTTATCTTCCCTTTTTTAGGATTCAGTGTTGCGTTGTTTTCTCACACTGCGAAAGGCAGAGGTAATCCACAGCTGACCCATTGCGCCTGTAGAACCTAGGGCGCGCCAAAACTGGAATTAAGATGAAATTTAATTAAGAGGCGCTCACTAATTAGAAGCTGCGTAATGTAAGTGGCCATCGTAAACTAACTCTAACCAGTTTTTTTCTGGGTCTATTCATGTTGCGGGTGCCAATATGTATCATATATCATAGCGTTTACCAGAACATTGAGTAGGCAAATGAACAAAAATAAAAGATAATTGTTTTTATTAATACGGCAGGACCTTTAAACGTAAACTTTAATAATATAATTTTTTTGTCGTTGATAGTGCGTTACAGGGTGGCACTTTTTTTGTTGGTGTCTTAATTCTTTATTTGTAATTATACTTACTAAGGCCACTCTGTCATTGTTTTCAACATTATTTTCTACAGTGTATGTATCTACAGTTTATCGTTGTTTTAATAATTACGATTCGTAATAGTGTAACAAAATTTTTAATGCACAGGGCGTAACATGTTATAGACTGTTCACGGTAAAGTTAGCACTTTTGAGGCCCTAGTTACTTTTTCCTTTTAGCCATATTTGATCCTTTAATCAACTTAAAAAAAAAAAGGAATTATGTAAGTAGTAAACAACAGTGTGTATATTTCACCGCACTCGGAAGTTAACGTCTAAGGCTAAAATTAAATATATTCATCGACTATTATGCCAAATGAAAGGGCTTTCAAACGTGCTCACTTTACTGTGAATAGCCTATACACTTGTGTGTACTACTTTAAAATAAAACTCGTCATGATTTGCTGCCACTCTTCTCACTTTTTCTCTCTCCCCCTTCCCCGAAAAAAAAAAATCAACGCCACTGAGGTGGGCAGCTCTCCAAAGCAAATGGACGATGAATGTTGTTATTTTTTGCGCGCGGGGCCGAAGCGTGGCGGCGATGGCGATGGCGAGGGCGAGGGCGACGCGCCGGCGTCGGCGTCGGCGCGCCGTGACGTATCAAGCGCGCGGCGGCCGATCAATGCGGCGAGACGCCCCTCGCCCTGATAAATGTGTCAGCTGGCTCGCGGGGGGTGGCGGGGATTCTGGGCCACTGGACCGGCAGCCAGAGACTTCCCCTTCCCCCCTTTACTACTACCCACAGTACTCACCCCTAGGGTGGTATGTGTCAGTGTCGCAACCCTCGCGCCCAGTCACTTCGTCTGCCGCAGGTATTTCCAAGGGCGACCGTTGAGGGCACTGCCTACCGGCTGGCAGCTGCGAAATTTAAATAGGAAATCCCATGTTAAGGAAATTTCGCCTCAGTGCGTTAATTGTAAAGATAGGTGTTTCAAACAAAATGTATTCTTCACGAATTTTTTAGTTGAAGGTCCCTTCGAGCGTATATTTTTACTATAGATAGGCGTGTACTCTTTTTTTTTTTAAATTCCTTGCAAACAGGTTACATATGTTATGTTAACATCCCCGCTGTATGGAACTTCAACTAAATAAATTCGTGAAGAATACATTTTGTTTGAAACTTCTATCTTTAAAATGAACGCACTAAGGCGAAATTTCCTTAACATGGGATTTCCTTTTTTAAATTTTGCAGCTGCCAACCGGTAGGCAGTGCCTTTAAGAGGCCGTTCATGGTACATAAACTGACGCTGAACACGTTAACTGAAGTCCCCAGGTTTATGGAAGCCAATATAGAAAAATCAAGAAAGTTCAATGCTAAATAACAGGTTCTACCTACTTTGCGTGTAAATAGTTTTACAGAACGATACATTCCTTTAGCGTGGTTTCTTACGCCGCAGTAAAACGTGCAAATGTATGGAATAAGAAATAGCTCGACAGTAATGCATCACGCTGGCGAAATATTTGCTTACAGAGTTATTGGAAGATATTATCTAGGATTACACTTTCTTAGTTTTTTTTATATTCGCTTCCAAATACCTGTACATTTTTATCAATGCTTTTAGTTTTTATTGATGTAGGTACCACGCCCTCTTAAGGCGGTCGCCTAGTGAGGGGTATGTTTCTGTGGCTGAGGCAATAATCTATGAAGCTCTACGAGCGACACGTACAGGTGTGTGTAAAGCGGCTATCGCCTCTACGTGTAAGGCGCTCTACTGGCTAGTATTTCCATCCACAACTCGCCAGAAAGTGACTAAGCGGTGACCCTATAATTTTATTGGACGCGACTGTGGCAAAGTTAAATGCATGCCTTTGTCGTAGCTTCGCATGTATCCTGTTCCGTACATTCTGAGATATAGCAGTCGAAAAAGTACTTGTAAGCTATGTTGGATGGCATGAAAATAATGTTTCCAGTGTGCGTAATGTCTTGAAAGTAACATTCCGACATCGCCTGGAATGTGCTTTCTTTCCGTAGGTAAACGTTTAATAGTTTCATCAAAGTATGTTTTCATCAAACATGCTGCAATGCATTTCAAGCGCTAGTTAGGTGACTGTCCGAACGGCGTCGCCTACCTGGAGGTGGTTAGCCCGTTTGAGACCGAGAAACGAGGGAGCGATAAGGGCTGCACTACCACGCACATCAAGTGCGCCATCGCCGCTACGCGCAAAACTCTGAACTTGGCGTGCAGTGTACTCGTCGTGCTGCGTGTACCCACGGGACGTTATGTGGCGATTCTATCATTTTATTGATGGAAAGTCTGTAGGAAGGTTCAGTGCATGCCTCTCGATTACTTCTGTATGTACATAACGCGCATATTTTGACATACAGAGCTTTGAAAAAACTCGCTTTTAACTGTGTTGGAGTGTTGTGAAATGGTGTTTCTATAATGTGCGAGATGTATTAAAAGTAATCGAAAGACATAATCTGAAGTGAGTTCTTTTCGCAGATCAGCACATTGGGTACACGTTTAAAGGTTTAGTTAAAAAAAAACTTTATTTCAAATACATTGTAACGCAGTTTGAGCGCCAGTTACGCGAGACCCTTACTAATTCTATTTTATTACATCAAATAGTACATTAATAAAAATATAAAAACCCTCGAAAATTAATTTACAAAAATCTATGATGGAATACACAGGAATTTCTCATTTGTAGCCTATGTATTGGCATACAAATTAAACTTATTTTGCATAATTATCACGTTTAGCTACACTTAAAGTAAATTGTTAATGCCATTAGAATAAGATGAAAAATTGTTTAGGAATTTCTTCCAGTGGTTCAGCTATAATGTTATTTTAAGTTTTACGATAAAATTGAAATCCAAAATAGCCAGAAGTTAAACCCTAATCACCGGCGTACAAAATACCACACTTCAAAGAAATTTCTTCACAGCCTTCTTAAAACTTCAAAAAACTCTATATGTGAAATTACTAATTGTGTTTGTGTAACTTTTTAAAATTTATTGGCACAAAATGTAAGTTTAAAATGCTGATAATTCTACTACAAAAGTATGTGCAAGTTATTTTGAAACTGATTATGGCTTTTTTTTAGCAAATAGTTATTGATATTGTATCGGAAAACCGCAAAATATATATATAAGAAATGCAGAAAAAATTTTTAGACACTTAAACAGCCTCAAGAGGGACTGGGTGGGGATATTACCCCTCCCCAGCTCTTTGTTGATTATTACTTTTCAGTATTTTTTAACCATTACTATTTTAAATAAACTGCCACCTGATTTTACTTGGCTCTAAACTTATTTTTATAGTTGTAAAAGTAATTGCAGCATAAATGTAATTTATTAGAGTAAATGAAAAACAGTTTTGGTGTATATTAGACGTCCTGTTATTTAGTAATCTAATCGCCCCCTCGGCCCTCAAAACCTCCATGTTAAGAACTTTCCAAATCTCTTCACTCTTCACTTAACACAATCTTTTTTTCTTTATTTCTTTATTGGGGAAAGGAGCACACTCTAGATAAATTACAATGGGCACCCTTCCGTATTGAGCGATATTTGCACGTCGACGCACGGTCAGGCTTTCCTTGAATTTGGGGCACATTCTACACTTCGTCTCTTGTAGTTATTTCAGATATTTTATTTTTACTGTAAAAACATTAGCATTGTCACCTGACGTTTTAATTTAAACTTAATTCCTTCCCAGTGGTTAGACTACTCACCCCTCACCAAGGCGAACCGGGTTCGATTCCCGGTGGAGTCGCCCCCGGATTTTTGCATGTGGGTATCGTGCCGTACGATGCCGCTGGTCGGCGGGTTTTCTTGGGATCTCCCGTTTCCCCGCATTCCGGCGCTGCTCCATACTCACCCCGCTTCATCCTCATCGGCTCTCAAGACATCGATGTTAAGAGCCGCCCAAATCTCTTCACTCACTCATCCTCTCCCCCCTTTTAAATCCCAAGTTTAATTTATATTTTAACAGAGATAAATACAAAGTTTGTTGTTGCCATGATTTAAGTAAAAATTTAAGGTACCATAGACTTTTCTTAAAATGTAAATGTTAAAGGGAAGACATCTGACACCTGGAGTAATAAATGTATCCCATTTTCACAAGACGTTGTAGTTTGATATATACACGCGTTCCAAAATGCACTACTGGAAACGATGTGTAAATGAAAAATGGTTGTTTTATGTTTTTCACGACTCTCAGATCAACGACCGACGGATTTTTGCGGCTACCACTGAATATACGAACGGTTCCACGAATCCAAACTGGCTTATAATTAAAAATAGAAAATTCTAAGGAGTGAATAAACGTTGGCACCTAGTTCAAAGGTAATCTTTTTCTACTATGTTGTTTACTTTCCCTGGCAAAAGATCAATGAAACCAAGGAGGTAAACTTCCTACTTGGTTCCTTTTTTGCCCCTTTGATGGATTCGCTTCCGTAAAGTCGGATATTAAATGTTTCAAAGTTGTAAAAATGTATTTGCCCGAGTAGTAATGTGGAGCAAAACGAAACGAACGTACTGTCGCGTGTTCCTATATATTTACCTTTACTCTGGTGTCTTGACAGTGTCAGTTTATATCTGTATTATAATGTTCTTAGTTTCGATGAGCGTACTTGATTGAAAAAACGGAGATCCTTCCCCTCCCTTAAATTTTGTATCCCTATTTCGAGTCAACGAAAGAAAAAAACAAAAAAAAAAAACATTACTCGTACTCTTGGGTGCTTTAAGGTGTAAAGCGCAAACTGCTGTAGATTGAACACACATGTTAGAGTGAAACATGATTCGAGTACTAGTTGGTGTCATTTAGTAATAGTCTTATTATGCGTGCTTTGAGACGTGTTATTGTGGACTCATTGTGTCACTGGTGGTTTTGGTATGGGTAAGAAGTGTAAATAAATTAGGATGTTGTTTAGCTATTTCATTCAATATAAATAATATCGAAATTCAACCGTGATCCTGGCTACGTTTGGAGCGTGTAACAGTATCATAGCAAATTTTATGTTTTTACCTCCGCCGCCGGATGTGTGTACTATCTGGTGTGTGTTGTAAGACACATTTTCCGAGTGGCGTTTTTTTTTAGGCACATGTAGTAGGCTTTTATTGGTTCTCAAGAGGGAAACTGCGAGATCGCGGTCCCTGGAGGCGGTACTTTACCCATTTAATGGTGTCTCTGATTTTCCCTTGAAGTACCTGCTAAAAATAAGATACTCCACTCCCTTCGTAGATACTCCCTTCGTAATTTTTTTTCTTCAGTTTGAGATGTGCACAAAGTTCTATTGAAGAATATAATCGCGACATATATATTTACTTCTATTCTTCAAGAATCTGCAACAGGACTAGTATTGTTACTTTTTCTTAAATGGCGCCGCGACGGCTGAGCGGTTAGACTGCTCGCCTCCCACTAAATCGAACCGGGTTCAATCCCCGGTCGGGTCACCTCAGATTTCCACAAGTGGAAATAGCGTCGTACGATGCCGCTGGTCTGCGGGTTTTCTCGGGGTTCTCTCGTTTCCTCCGCTCCTTCATTCTGGCGCTACTTCATACTCACCTCGCTTCACCCTCATCGGCTCTTAAGACCTCGTTGTTTTAAGCCGTCCAAATCACTTTTTAGTAAATTTTGCAAACATGACGGTGTCTTATTTACGTACACACTAGTACATAATTCACAGCACGCAATGGATGGCTTCTGGAATGGCTATAAAATCAGTAACAAAGTTTGCTGCATGGTAAGGGGAATTCGGGGGAAAAAAAGGAGGGGGGGGGATATATAGGTTTGAGTTCGCCTGAACTTCAAGTTATTGTTTAGTTCTCACCAAATACTAGAAAAACAAAAAATTTTGAAGTCTCCGGAACGGTTTTTCTTGATTACAAAACATGTTTATTTTTCAAGTTAGTAAAAGGGGTCTTATAGATAGTGAAAAATAACTTCTTGGTAAAGAACATTTGCTGAGTGATACAGTACTTACAATATTTTTTGTAGCGTCTGCGAACTTGTTTTCATTGCGCTGAAAGTAATGGAGGTAAATTGTAGCTCTGTCCGAAGCTTCTCAACATAAATGGAACATTTTCAACTTTTCCAGCACCCTCGCATTCCTTACCCCTCGCAAACTGTAAATGTGATGCAAGTAATAAACCTGCTAAGATGTATGGAGAGAATCTGCCATTCAACTTTTGCTAAAGTGCTGTTGAAGTATTGTGTAGTTTACAGTAGCAATGTAAACGTCGTTTTTTGTGGAGTTTTTTTGTAGTGCTTTTGTGATCAACAGAGAGCGCGCTTATGCATTGAACATGCCTGGGACAAGTTGAAAACAGCAGTTTATAATCGTCCACAACCTCCAGAAATGCTTCCAGATTTCATACGACCTGCCCAGATGGAATGAGACTTTCTTCCGTAAAATATCGACACATTGATTACAATCACGCCACGGCGTGTTAGGGACCTGTACAATGCACATGAGGCCATACACTGTACTAAGCTGCAGTGGGAAGACAGACTCCCCCCCCCCCAAAATTAAGAAACACCTTTACGTTAATTTTCTTGTACTTTAGTGTTTGTTTGTGATGTTGGAAAACTTTTTTTTTGTCGGAAACACTTTGAATTTCACGTTTTGTATCGATACCGTTGGTATCGTCTAATTGCTATGCTTTCATTTATGTATATTCCATACTTGTCTGCTTCCTTTTCCAAACTTTTATATATTTTTGTTTCGTTTGTTTCAGGTAAGAACATATTTATGAGCAGAGTATCCTAAGCAGAACTGCCATATAGGCAAATGTGGCATTTAGTTAGCGACCTGTGTTGGTGGTGAGAAGAAGCGAGAAAGGACCTGACGTAAAAATACACCGAAACAGTAAGTGAATTCCCTCAACAAATTTTCGCAAATGCTTTTTTTCCTTTCCGATTGAGCTTTACGTGTGATGGAACGGCACGTGACGCCTTAGTTGTCACTTAGTTGTCTGTGTATAACAACTGTTACTGTCGGCCCTTTTTGGCGTAGTTGGTCGCACACCGCCTTACGGCGCGAGGGGTCCTAGTTTCTGAGTTTTACAGTAATACATTTGTAATAAGCAATTACAATTTTGGGAGGTGGATATAGAAAATGCNATCCTAGTTTCTGAGTTTTACAGTAATACATTTGTAATAAGCAATTACAATTTTGGGAGGTGGATATAGAAAATGCACAATAATGATCACAATATGCATGACATGTTGAAGCTTCAATTCCGTAGCAGAAAAACTTGGACTTCAAGCACGTAGTTACTTATCTTGACAGTTGTTCACTTAAGTTAAGAGTCGGTCGTTACGTGAAGGGCGTTTCTAGGCAGCACGACGGGTGTGTGGAGCATTATCAGTTTGTTATCAAGAGCTAGGAAAATGCGCCTGTAGTTGCACCGATCGACCTTGTATGCATCAGCAACTGTCCTCGTAATGTGAAACTGTTGTTTTTGGACGACAAGTCTACTGTTTGCGATCCCTTTACTAGCTTTGAAGATGGNGTCCTCGTAATGTGAAACTGTTGTTTTTGGACGACAAGTCTACTGTTTGCGATCCCTTTACTAGCTTTGAAGATGGTGTCTTGTTCCGTAAATAAAGTTGAGTGAATGCAGACACCAATACCTGCGAGCCACATATCTGCAAGTCTGATCGAAGATCACAAGCAGCCCTGCTATCGGCCACTATCTCTTGGTGGCGGAGGAGGAGGCAGATGTAACTCGAGAAAACAGCGTGGAATTCTTAATAAAAACTGATAAGAAAATATTAACTCATCCAATAAGTTCAGCAGTGTGATAGTAAATTAGTTTTCAGAGTGCAATAGATATATATTAAATAATAGTTAATCTATACATAATGCTAATAGTGAAACCAGAGGCTATAATGATGTATTATCATCAACAGTAAGTCTCTCACCAAGGCGAACCGGGTTCGATCCCCGGCCGGCTCAATCCAGGATTTTCGCAAGTGGGAATCGTGGTCGGCGGATTTTTTTTCGGGGATCTCCGCCCTTGAATTACGGCTTTGCTCCATTCCCACTTCATTTCACGCTCATCGGTGCTCAAAACCTCGTTGTTACGAGCCGCCCAAATCTTTCAACTCAACTCGTCGACAGTAGCGGATCTCTTTGAAAATGTAATATGAAGTTGTATGAGCGAAATGTGGCACCCACGCACAGTGTTTTCTTTTATTCTTTACATAATGTCACATGCTCTGATTTGCTCGGTTACACCCCCATCCTTGCTTTCTGTGTGATGGCTTCCAGGAATCGCTAGTGCCCCCCTCCCCCCGTCACGAAGCTTGTGGTGTAGTTCAATCTGGCGTGTAGTATAAAAGGTTTCAGCGTTTAAGTTCTCAAGGCAGATACAGCACGCGCTGAAAATATTATTACAAATCTTTGCTTGGTAAAAATACATTAAAATGTATACAGCTATGTCACTGTTGAAAACNGTATCGATACCGTTGGTATCGTCTAATTGCTATGCTTTCATTTATGTATATTCCATACTTGTCTGCTTCCTTTTCCTAACTTTTTGTGGGGTGTTTATATATTTTTGTTCCGTTTGTTTCAGGTAAGAACATATTTATGAGCAGAGTATCCTAAGCAGAACTGCCATATAGGCAAATGTGGCATTTAGTTAGCGACCAGTGTTGGTGGTGAGAAGAAGCGAGAAAGGACCTGACGTAAAAATACACCGAAACCGTAAGTGAATTCCCTCAACAAATTTTCGCAAATGCTTTTTTCCTTTCCGATTAGCTTTACGTGTGATGGAACGGCACGTGACGCCTTAGTTGTCACTTAGTTGTCTGTGTATAACAACTGTTACTGTCGGCCCTTTTTGGCGTAGTTGGTCGCACACCGCCTTACGGCGCGAGGGATCCTAGTTTCTGAGTTTTACAGTAATACATTTGTAATAAGCAATTACAATTTTGGGAGGTGGATATAGAAAATGCACAATAATGATCACAATATGCATGACATGTTGAAGCTTCAATTCCGTAGCAGAAAAACTTGGACTTCAAGCACGTAGTTACTTATCTTGACAGTTGTTCACTTAAGTTAAGAGTCGGTCGTTACGTGAAGGGCGTTTCTAGGCAGCACGACGGGTGTGTGGAGCATTATCAGTTTGTTATCAAGAGCTAGGAAAATGCGCCTGTAGTTGCACCGATCGACCTTGTATGCATCAGCAACTGTCCTCGTAATGTGAAACTGTTGTTTTTGGACGACAAGTCTACTGTTTGCGATCCCTTTACTAGCTTTGAAGATGGAGTCTTGTTCCGTAAATAAAGTTGAGTGAATGCAGACACCAATACCTGCGAGCCACATATCTGCAAGTCTGATCGAAGATCACAAGCAGCCCTGCTATCGGCCACTATCTCTTGGTGGCGGAGGAGGAGGCAGATGTAACTCGAGAAAAGAGCGTGGAATTCTTAATAAAAACTGATAAGAAAATATTTACTCATCCAATAAGTTCAGCAGTGTGATAGTAAATTAGTTTTCAGAGTGCAATATATATAGATATATATTAAATAATAGTTAATCTATACATAATGCTAATAGTGAAACCAGAGGCTATAATGATGTATTATCATCAACAGTAAGTCTCTCACCAAGGCGAACCGGGTTCGATCCCCGGCCGGCTCAATCCAGGATTTTCGCAAGTGGGAATCGTGGTCGGCGGATTTTTTTTCGGGGATCTCCGCCCTTGAATTACGGCTTTGCTCCATTCCCACTTCATTTCACGCTCATCGGTGCTCAAAACCTCGTTGTTACGAGCCGCCCAAATCTTTCAACTCAACTCGTCGACAGTAGCGGATCTCTTTGAAAATGTAATATGAAGTTGTATGAGCGAAATGTGGCACCCACGCACAGTGTTTTCTTTTATTCTTTACATAATGTCACATGCTCTGATTTGCTCGGTTACACCCCCATCCTTGCTTTCTGTGTGATGGCTTCCAGGAATCGCTAGTGCCCCCCTCCCCTCGTCACGAAGCTTGTGGTGTAGTTCAATCTGGCGTGTAGTATAAAAGGTTTCAGCGTTTAAGTTCTCAAGGCAGATACAGCACGTGCTGAAAATATTATTACAAATCTTTGCTTGGTAAAAATACATTAAAATGTATACAGCTATGTCACTGTTGAAAACNTGCTGAAAATATTATTACAAATCTTTGCTTGGTAAAAATACATTAAAATGTATACAGCTATGTCACTGTTGAAAACTCACAGACCAGCCAATGTACCCGTAAATTGGTACCACATTAAATTATCAATAAAATGTTTAAAAAAGAATAAATTTTGGGAACCGAAAAGTAAGTTAGTGTTGGCTTGCGCGAAGAAATGAACAAAAGTAAAAATAAAACACTGTCTGAGATGAAAGTATTAATACATGTGGCGGCGTGGCCTTCCTGTCTTATCCCTCTGCCCCGTCTCGGGCGCGCGCCAGTAACGGGAGAAGGGAAGTCAGTTTTACAAACGGATGGCAGTATACTAACACGTGCCACGATAAGGCTATCAGAACTGATGCCACTCCCGACCCAGGAAGATTGAATGATTTGGGTAGTCATTGCGCGAATTTTTTTATAATCGCCCCTCTCAACGCGACCCGAGGTGCGAAGGACCTTCTGGAGGCCAGCTGAACTACATAGGCTGCGGTGTACCTCTGTCGAGAGCCTGGAGCCTTGTACGGCCTTAAGCGCCAGGTGTTTGGAACCATGGGAGCGACGAGCGATACGTTGTGACAAGGGAGTGTAGTCTGCTGGCATCGGGAGAGCAGAGAGAGATAGACTGGTCGGCTGGACTATGGGAAAGTGGGACTGTATGTGTGAGTGGCAGACATTTAAAATTATGATGTTACTGTATGGCAATGGACATTTTGATGGTATGTGTGTGATAGGTGAGGATTAAGTGACTGTTTAAAGACAGTGACTGTAATTACAATAGATATTGGCATTAAATATTTTGCTCATAGATAGGAATGATAACTGTTAATATTAAGAGATAGGTAGTTTAATGTTGTAAATAACATCTGTAAATTAAGTAATCAAATTTAGGTAGACCTCTATCCCTCACGAACTCAAATACGCCCCCAGGTTACTTGTATCAATATGAATAACACTTATCTTTCTAGAATTCGTATTGAGTAAAAGTGTAATAAGACGAGGATTTAAGGCGTAAGCATTAACATTTATGGATAGTAAAGGGAAATATATATGTTAGCACAATTTTAACAGCCGTTTTTGATGACTGTCTATTAAATGTTTATTGAAGACACATTTTTTAGAAAATAAACTGTTTTTTTTTGGAAGACATGATAACTACAGTATTTTTTTTACACAAGGTACGTAAAGAATTAATTGAAGTGGTAAATTGAACACGTGAATAAATAGTTTTTTCTGCGATATATATGAATTTATAGCATTAAAAAACAATAACAGTCTGAAGATTTCAGTGTTTCATAATTTCTTTAATTTTGNGATATATATGAATTTATAGCATTAAAAAACAATAACAGTCTGAAGATTTCAGTGTTTCATAATTTCTTTAATTTTGGAAACCATATGGTTATTAATTGCGGGAAGTAATTTCTTGGGAAATGTTTCAGTTTGGTAGGCAAGCTGTCCGTTAAANAAACCATATGGTTATTAATTGCGGGAAGTAATTTCTTGGGAAATGTTTCAGTTTGGTAGGCAAGCTGTCCGTTAAAGTCGGTTAATAATAAACCAATTTAAATTTTTGTGTTAGTAAAAATTGTACGCCATTCTTTTTAAACATGGTAATGCTGGAACTAACGGAGTCGCACTGGCTGGTAAATTGCGAAACGCTGTGAAGGACTTGGGAGTACTCCTTTATTGAGGGGAAGACAAATAGCTTGAGCTTTATGAACTTCCACCAGCGCGAGAACAAGAAGATCCACTTATTGACGCCCGAACCTTTAGACCATTATTAGTAAATTGCTCTGCCATGCACTTTTAAACATTTTGCTCAAAGTAATTTACTTTCTCCATACACTCGAATGCCGTTCCTCTTTTTGAAAGTGAAATATGGCTGAAATTAATTTGTTTCTATTGAGGAATTCCAAAACAAACATGTCTTAAGTGTTTTTGTAAGGGGTTCCTCGTCCATTTTGTAGTTGTTTGCGTGTTGGAAGCATAGACTCAGTAGAACACACACGACTATACAAGCGAGCACGGATCTGATACTAGTCAATTACGACTTATTGTTCTTTGAATATGGACAAACAGTTCCAGATGATACAGCAGTAGAAATCGCTTAATATGGATTCAGAGGCGTACACCAGATACACGTTGGAATTTAAAGTTCCATAATCCTGCTGCTGTTCGAGTGTATGTGTGTTGTGTTTTTGATTGCTGCATTTTTTTTGCATTGAAAACGCTGTCGGCCTGATTGGTTATGGTTGTATATTGTGATGGTGTCTTGCACAATACGTGGGATGGTTACAATTCTAAGCCTGGTCGCTCGATTAGCAACGTGGTCTAGTTTTTTCACTATTATCTGAGGTCCTCTCACACGTAATTATTTTATGTGAATCAGACCGTCCAGCAAAACCCCAGTCAGAAACAAAAATCAAATAGATAAATGGGCAAGGTGGTGGACTAGCGTGTAGCAGCATGGCGACAGTTGACATTGGTTCCGCAGGTTTGTAATGCGTGCGCAGCGACCCTCAGCGGTGTTCGTACATCCAGCTCACAGGGCACGCTCAGGAGGTATCGTGCAGCAGCTGTTATTTCAAGTGTTGCCAACAAGTTTACAAATGCCTTTTTGCTTGAGAAGTTGTGAAAGAGCTGTATCGGCAGGTACTTAGAGAAACCGTATATGTACATATATGGGCGGGCGCGCATGCACACAAACACACAGAGGCTATTCGGCTATTCACTGTAAAGTGAGCACTTTGAAAGCCCTATCATTTGGAATAATAGTCAATATATATATATTTAAATTTTAGTCTTCGACATTAAGTTCCGAGTGCGGTGGAATATACACACAGTGTTTACTACTTATATGACAATATTTATTTTAAAAAGGTGGTTAAATTATACAAAAAATGGCTGACAATAAAAGGCAACAAGTGTCTCAAAAAGTGCTCACTTTACCTGTGCATACATATCTTGAACACCAGTATTTTTAGTCTTGGTGATAATATGCGTTAGAACCGAGGTCAACGACCTTGTAATGCAAGCTATGGTCGTTTTTTTCTTCTCATTTTATAATGTGCCTTAAGTGGAGTGGGGAGCTTTTGGCTGCTCCGCCTGCTTGCAGCTATTAGCCGTGTTTCGAGTCCTCGAAGCGCGTGTGCTGTAAGGCCGACTCTCGCTCATTTATCACTTGCCTCAACGTTTCTACGCGCAGTGCGCTCAACTAGATTACAGTCTTTGTCGGCGACTCGCTTGAGTATGACTTTAGTGACCACATATTTTTTTGGCATTTAATGATGATAAAAGTAAATGCGTGTCCAAAGACAATTATGGAGTTTCTGCACAAAAATTTAGCAGCTAAAACTGATTCTGAAAACACCCTTGGAGTTAAAATGAGAATTAGGAACTTACCTTTGGGCACGAAACGTTTCTTAGTTGTTTTTAGTGTTTAAACACAGTCACAGAATATCTCAACTTGTTTTTTAATCGCGAGTTTTGTACCAAACTTCTGCAACGCATTTGACGTGCCAGTCAAGCATAGCTCGACGAGGTCTTGAGAGCCCACGAAGGTGACGCGAAGTGGATATGGAGCAGCGCCGGAATGCAAAGGAGGTGGAACGGGAGATCCTCGAGAAAACTCACCGACCAGTGGCATTGCCCTGTACGATTCCCACGTGCAAAAACCCGGCAGTGAACCCGCTGGGAATCGAATCAGGTTCGTCTTAGTGGGAGGCGAGCGTCGGGTAATACACATTCCTTCTCAGCAATCGTCAGTACAGTCTCCAACGACAGGACTCGGAGGACGGGTGGGGGGGCTGAGCGGTTAGCCTACTCGCCTCCCACCAATGACCCGGCCGGGAACTGAACCCGGTTCAGGCTCAGTTCCCGACCAGGTCATTGCCGGATTTTTGCATGTGGGAATCGTGCCGGACGATGCCGCTGGTCGGTGGGTCTTCTCGGGATCTCCCGTTTCCCGCCCTTTAATTCCGGTGCTGCTCCATACCCCAATCATCGTCATCGGCTCTCAAGACCTCGCTGTTAAGAGCCGCCCAAATCTCTTCACTCACTCGAACGACGGTACACGGGAGTCCCGCGAGGAAGCGCCCGTGTGAAATGACTACACTATGTTTGCAGGTCATATTTCTTGAGAAGAGTATGCGGCGTGAGTTAGCAGGGTAGCGTCAGACGTGGCCCGTGACGTCTTTGGCGGAAGAGAAACTGGAGACAGTGTGCTCGAGAAGGAGAACTCGGGCGGAGCGAAAGCTACGGCGCGCGCGGTGGAGCCGGTGGACGNTGTGTGTAGGGGGACGGGGAGATATAGGCCCCGAGCCGTCGCCTGCAGATAACGGCGCAGGGAATCGCGAGGCCCGACTGTGCAAACATTGCTGGCTCCCCGCTGCCACCTGTACCCGGAACTGATAATGCGCGGTAGCAGCTCAGCTCCGCTGTCTCCCATCTGCCGTCAGCCGTCCGAAGGAAAACGCTGCCAGCAGGGTTCCCACGCCTAGTGTCAACAGCTTCTGAATAATTTATTCCTGCCATTAACAGTCCGTGACGCACCCGTCCGTGGAAATTTCCATTTCCCGCCACTAACTATTTGTTTCTATTGTGCCTGTCGAACATTTCTTCCAGTACTCCGTAGGCCTCACTGTTGCCAGGTCATGTGATTCGTGTAGTGAAAAAAAATTGGAATGGTATCAAGGGATTTTTTTGCTTTAAGTGCACAATAATATGGGACATTTATATAAGAGCTCCTTCACAAACTAAATATTACGTTTTTTAACATTAAAAAAATAAAAGTCTTATTTTCTGAAGTAGACCTTCAATCTTACGCACANAACTAAATATTACGTTTTTTAACATTAAAAAAATAAAAGTCTTATTTTCTGAAGTAGACCTTCAATCTTACGCACACAAGAACACGGTTTCTTGAGTCTTGAAGACATATGTATTTAGTGATCCGTTTTAAATTTACCAAGATATAGGCCTAAACGATGTGCAATACTTGTGCTTTATTGAAAACACCAATCAAATGTGACAGTAAGTCATTCTTTTCTTTGAGGAATAGCCTGCATACAGTTCTCGTGTTGTGCGGTTCAAGTTCAGTAGTGCACATCTGGTTAACATATTGGCCTACTACCAGTCAATGTACAGTCGACTTACGTGAACGTGTTACTTGTAAGGCTGGGACCACACCTTCCCTTCTAGCGGTCCGGTCGGAATGCATCCCGTTTAGCGGGATGACCTTCGCCCGCCCACACTTTCCTGTTGGGCAGGACCGGTTTTGTACCGTGAAGCCTCAGTTCAGGGCAGGGATTCATGCGGTGCACTGCGATTTTTTTTTTCTTTCAAAACTCTCAGTTGTTTGTGCATCAGAAGCTGTCGGTTGTCTTGAAGAACCTATCCAGAGACAGTATTTGGTTCATCCGTTTCATAGTGACCGCGAAAGAAGTCGCAGGTTTTCAGAATTTTATTACAATATTCGGGAGTACGAAAAGAAAATTTTTTGATATTACCGAATGCCGGTATCGTCTTTTCATGAATTGATGAACATTATACGACCGCGTATAACAAAGCAGGAAACATACATAAGGAATCCAATAAGTGCGGAAGAGAGACTGTCAATCACACTAAGGTAAGTTTTAACCAAGTATACCTTTTTTTTATTGTAATACATATATAATTTAATACTCAATTACCTTCAGAAGGCAAGATTTTACACAGCAATAAGTTGTTATAATTAAGGGGAAAAAACATAAATAAAATCCTTACAGTCTCTTGAGTGCTAAAATATGTAATTTTCTAGATCATTTGATACGGGGATGAAGAGAGAGAAACTGATGAAGTTCGAATTTTGTTCGAGAGAAGGTGCAAGTGACGAGTGAGGACTTGAAGTCTGATTGCGCAAATTGTGCTGGTATTTTGGTGGGATCTTCTGATAGATCGGTGGAATCTGGCTGACAGGTAGATGGGATCTGCAGGCATGTAGGGAATGTCTCAGTGGTGAA
This sequence comes from Clitarchus hookeri, assembly GCA_002778355.1. Classification (NCBI taxonomy): domain Eukaryota; kingdom Metazoa; phylum Arthropoda; class Insecta; order Phasmatodea; family Phasmatidae; genus Clitarchus; species Clitarchus hookeri. The sequence goes on along the minus strand of NQII01001957.1, from coordinate 7,743 downwards.
TAATGCCGCGAAACCGGAAACTGTGGAGGTAAGAACTGACTTGGCAAATTAGGATGGAGAGGGTATGAGAGAAAGACGATCCACCCTGACTATGTGCCTGTTTATTTTTCTGGTTCAGGTCACGAAAAAAACTGTAAGGCATGGAAACGAAAGTTAAGTTTTTCTTCTTCGCTCATTTTCTTGACGTTCGGGAGCAGATACAACAGAAATGCTCAATATGCATATTTTTCTTCGGTGTTGTGTTTTTCCAAACTATAGAGTAATTGTTTTTGAAATTCGGTAATCGCCGATATGGATTTTTTTTGTAGCAGCATACTTCCCTACTTTATTAGATTTCTCACTTCCATTCTGCTCTTTGCCACTGCAANGATTTTTTTTGTAGCAGCATACTTCCCTACTTTATTAGATTTCTCACTTCCATTCTGCTCTTTGCCACTGCAACAAACATTAACAATATTCTCGCCACTGCTGCACTCGTCTTTATAATGCTTTTCCTCTTCTTAGTCTTCGATGTTTCCGGAAGTCATAAAAAAAAAAAGCTCTTTACTTAAGGCAATATCAATAATATTAATCCAGATAACAGCAAACTTGGACAACGGGTTTTAATAATAATAAAAAAAAAATCTGAATTTTATTTGTACATTAAGTTCAAAATGCATTAGCTTGTTTTCACTGCACTGCTTCCAAACTAAGTAAAATTTACATTTAAATTTCAAGGGAACTAATGTCCTTAATTACATGCCCAAAATTAAATTAATCTGTCTCTAACTGTAAGAAATTATGAATAATAAGCAGTTAAGGAATGCCAAATTATTAAAATAAGAATCACTCCTACTTTAATTAATTTCTTGCTGAAAGTAGACATTCTTTGTTAATTACACAGGCACATAATTTCAGACTTTAAACAGTCTGTTAATATTTTCTGAACCACTTGGTGTAGTGTAACTTATCTTCTTTTTTCAAAAGTCTGTTGAAAGAAAGCTAGTGTATCAGCATACACATATTTCTTCCTCTTTGTCGCAGGATCACCGATTTTGCCTTGATTTATATATTTGGAATAACTTTCTTATATGCCAAATTATCTGGTCCTGTCTTCGATAAAAGTAAATGCCTCAACCAACAGCAGAAATGTGACTAAAAATAGCAGACACTTTTTTTTTTCTTTGGAAAACGAATTTTCCTAACTGTGTTGGTGCGGTAGACAGTAAACATATCCGGTGCCGGAATCCAAAAAAACGTGGCACACTGTTCTACAATTACAATAAATATTTTTCTGTTATATTAATGGCTGTTGCTTATGCTAATATCTGTTTTATTGCAATAGACGTTGGAGCGTACGGCAAAGGAGATTCTACAGTGTTCCGTTACAGCCTTTTAGAGAAGAAATTATATTCAGGAACGTTAAATCTTCCAGAACCCGTGTGTTTACCAAACACAATAAACGAGCAGCCTCAACCCATTGTACTAGTGGGTGACGAGGCCTTCAAAATTCACAGAAGTCTTTTGCGACCTTTCCCATCACGCGATCTCACTTCTTATCGACGTATTTTCAACTACAGACTGTCAAGATATAGGCGTTCAGTAGAGTGCGCGCTTTTGGACTTTTGGCTAACAAATTGAGGATTTTTTACACTCCAATACTTATGGAACCTGACTTTGTTGATGACAATGTAAAAGCCTGTTGCATATTGCATAGCTTTGTACGTAAGCGGGACGGTATTAATGTCGATGACTCAGAAACTTATCCTTTCGAGGACCTGAATAATGCTGTGACTGGTGAACAACAAATTTAAGGAAGAACAGAAGAACACGCAGACATTTTTGCCGATTATTTTGTCGGCGATAGGGCAGTTGAGTTCCAACGACGTTATCTTTAGAAACTGAAACCTAGATGGGTAATTAGTATAAATGTTTGAGCAGTTATGTAATATTAGTAATCTAGTTTATATTTTGGAGCTATTTGTAATTTGTACTTTTATATTCTTTAAATTTTCCTTTCAAGAACAACCTAGTAAAACGGTTATATACAAGATGATTCTAAAATCATGGGACAAACATTGAGGGGTGGTAGAGCTCACTAAAACAAAAACAGAAAGAAAAGTCTGTAAGCTTTTATCTGCACCTACACCACCTTCAGCAGTTATTAATATATATTTCCATTAAAATTAACTGAAAATGTTCTTATGGTGATGTAGTACTAGAACGAAAAATACATCGGTAAGTGAGTGAATAAACACATATATATATGCTACATTGTGCGTTTATATACATGGCCTTATTTCACTTTTACAGTTTATTCTGTCTTACATTTCATACATTCCATTCTACATTACCATACATACATAACATTCAATGTTACCTACCTTGTTGTTGCCTTTCTTGCATCTCCATTTCGCCCACGTCGCGAACATTCCTTTCACGATGTTCTCCCAACTTTTATCCCGTGCGTTACGGCCCATATAATTTTTTGAAGACCTGTCCCAGGCGTCGGGGTGTTCTTCAATTAACTGTATAAATTTGTCTGTGTCAAACATGACATCCAAAACGTGTACGACACTACAGGCTACAAGGAAAACGGGACCCTGCTACAGGACAGTGTGGACGCACGCATTGAAACGCGTGTGTTTTTGTCTCCTGTCCTGCCATCCTCCCTTCCTGTCGACAGGAGACATCGTCCTGCCACTTCCCGCCAGGACCTATTTTGGCGTGCCCTCCCCCATTTAAAGGAACGGTATATGACCTTCCCGCAGACCGGAACCCGCCAAACGGACCCGGCAAAACGGAAAGTGTGGCCCCAGTCTAACGTGAAGTCATTGTAATCCCGCCCTTAATGAAGTAAACCTGACACTTGAATCTTAGCGAACTCGCTGTACATACTCTGACGATGTGACTGGTGTATCTGCTTCTACTTCTTCCGAAACGCAGTTATTTTGCCTTGATAATCTTTGTGGAGCATGATTTTCCTTAATTGCTTTTAATCGTGTGTTCCTTTTAGTTTGTATGTAACGCCTGCCATTTTTTATTTTTGCACATATATTACACTGTTTTTTTGTACGTATCGTAAAATTATAAAATATTATTAGAAATAGGGGTTTCACCGGTACTTGGCGTCTTGGCAGGGACAAGGAGACAGGCCGGCGACCATCTTGGATGATGTCACGTGGTCCTATTTTTCCCTCGGAATTTTCTTTTTTCCCTTAAAAACGCCCAAAATTTCCCACAAAAAAATGTGTTTTGCACAATGCGGCTGGAACTTGCTCAATTTCCGCCGATGACCCCATAATGTGGCTAAGTGACTTCTTTTTGGGGGCGGGGAGTGGAGGAGTGACCCTAACATTAACGCTCTGTCATTCCATGTCAGCACCATCCATCTTGTCTGAAGAATGTTTGAGTTCATTGCCCTGTCATGCAACTTCTCTCATTCATTCTAGTCTCTTTCACCCATGTTCGTTCTCTCCCTTGGGGTTTTCTCATATTCCTTCCGGTCTCCTTTACTTTTTCTCATGCTTTCTCATTCCTTTCTATCTCATGTCCGTTCTATCCCTTGGGTTTTTTCTCAAATTACTGGCGCCAAGAAAACACGCATTCGTCTTGTATTGGAAATTTGTTTTAATACTATAAAAAAAAGCACTTTTTAAAATTTGTTGAAAAAGTACATGGATGTAGTTGCTTCATGAGTGGATTACTTTTCCTATATAAGTTAATTATTATATTTTTTGCATGCATGTAAAAATTGCAGTTTTTTTATCGTGAACATTTTGGACGAATACATTTTTGAGAATTTTAAATGGAATCGATCAATAATTTACGTAATGTTCTTGTGTCACCCNGCATTTTGGACGAATACATTTTTGAGAATTTTAAATGGAATCGATCAATAATTTACGTAATGTTCTTGTGTCACCCCAAAAATTACACAATTTTGTTAATTGGTTGTCCAGATTTATACTGCAAGAATTGTAAAAGAACACAACTTCGAATAGCTGCATCTCTAAACTATGAGCTGCAATGATGCTCCTTTTGGCACAAAAGCTGGTTTATATGATATTTATTCGTAGGCATATTAATAAGTGATTAAATTTTTCGGACCAGTAGCCTCAATAACGATTTTTTCCATGGGATGGCTGGAGTCTGTTAAAAAAACCATAACACCAATTTGAAGCCTACATTGTGTTAAATAACAGTGGTAAAATTGATCTAGGAAAATAGATGTGTGTTGAACAACCGCAGAACCAATGAGGTAAAATAGGACATTTTGCTGATCTCAAGTTGAGATTTTTAAACTTAGAAAACTGGTGGCCTAACCGGACGCGTAGCTCGGGCTGTGCTACTGTGTGGATATTTCCTTGCACTTGCAGATATATTTTCTTCATTTTGATTTTTAAAGGTGTTAAGAATCTCATCGATGCATTTAATAACATTAATAACGGTTTCTGTAACCAACTCGGTGGAACACGATGGCATGTAAATCTCGCTGGACTGCGCTACTGGGGAGGCTTGAAACTGAAGTAAGATTCACGTTGCTAATCTACTACCTAACACCGCAGTACTGTGTATGCATAAGTGTATATATGAATGTGTACAAACAATGTATTGAAAAACTTTGTATGGG
>NQII01001956.1:212233-406881 GCA_002778355.1 Clitarchus hookeri | reverse complement strand
GGAGGTGCAAGGGGTGTTTGCTTGCCAGTTGTTGCGTGATGTCCGAAAGGGGGAAGAGAGCGGAGCGGAATATTTCGGCTCGGTTGCTCACAGCCGTTCCTCGTGTAATTTCTCAACTCTCGCCTCGTGGTTCCGCTCTTTGATGTTCCGGCCTCTACACGACGGCGGCGAATCGTCCAGCTAAGCGTTCTGCTGCGACTTCCGGTGCATAGCAACGAAAAGGCTGCAGGCATTAACGCCAGGGATTTATTTAATTTCGTTCAGTTGCCACTTCAGCGGGAAATACGAGGCTAGGTTACCACCGACGTCGTCGTGCGTAGATCGGTAAGTTGCATAGTGACTACGAGCATTCTGTTTACCTTAAGGCGATCGCCACGTGAACTGCTATACAGCATGTTTGAAGGACGCGTTTTATTTCTCTCGAAGAAGCTTTTAAACGTGTCCTTGATACGTCTATACTGTACTCGCGGTAAAGTTAGCAGTTTTGAAATCAACTTTTAAAAAATGTCATTGCTCCTACTTGCGTACATTTTAACGGGCTCACTGGCTGTCACGCGCCCTGTAAAGTTGGTAACGACGGAAATAAAGTAGTTCTATGTTTTCCTGTTGAATTTAAATTGTTAGAAAAAAATTTGTACATACTGAAATAATTTCTTTGCACTTTGTTTTTTTTTTTAAATTAACATAAGTGTAAGAATTATAAAATTTGTAAAATATTTATTTTTCTAAAAATTTTAAAGTTTCACTTGATCGACGCATGAATAAAGTGATCATTCCCGTGGAAATGGTAATTGCACATAGGGCGGATGTATACACAATGTGCATACAAGCAGATATTAAACCGGATTTTCAAAAGTGCTCAGTTTATCGTAAACAGCCCATACCTACGAAAGGAAAATATGCCACAGGTGAGGAAGTAATGGTACTTTCATGATATGACTTATGCTGTAAACACTATTTACGAAATCCACTTCCCAAAATCGTTATAAATTTATTTTCGGAATGATTTATCTTAAAACCTACAACACTGACACTAGCAAAAATACGATAACGTGTATTGAAACAAAGCAAAAATCTCTCCACCAATAAAATGATAGGGTCAGCCCTTAAAGTCCCATAGGTGCACGAAACACGACGAGAAAACTGCATGCCATTACAGAGCCTTGCGCGTAACGGCGAGAGCGCACTTGATATGCGTCGCAGTGTCGCCTTTATCGCTCCTGCGCTTCTGAGCTTTAAACGCAAAAATCGTTCCAGGTGGGCGACTGCCTTAAAGAACATACGAAAAANATCGCTCCTGCGCTTCTGAGCTTTAAACGCAAAAATCGTTCCAGGTGGGCGACTGCCTTAAAGAACATACGAAAAAGAATAAAAACTTTTTTTTTCTAAGGACAGAAATTATGAACAAATTACTCATACAAAAAACTCCAACATTTGGGCAAAAAAAAAAAAATGAAATTCTTAACACAAGGAGAGTTCGAGTATTTCGATATTGTTGGAACTACTTTTCATCTTACCAGGAGCCAGAAACATTCAGTTTTCATATAATACCGTTGCCTTCTTTAATTCCGCATTAATGCCACTTGTGAATTACGTTTCGTTTAAGATTCATTCAACATTTTTAAGAGTGTCTTTGTTTCTTCTCTCTGTCCTTTTTTATCACACCACCACATTGAAAAGAAGAATATTTGCAAGAAAGTAATTACTAACGCATGTGCATGGTCAAAGTAATAATTTGAAATTGTTAAAGGCATATGTACGTTATTAATACGAATAACAAAGACATGTGCGAGGCTAAAATTTCCAAATGTATAGGTATAATATTATTAAGAACGACTGACATACGCATGGTTAAATTAAAACTGTGAAATTGTTGAAAAGGCGTAAGTATTTTATTATTATGCATGAGTAATATAGTGCGTCGCCAAATAAAAATAATAATGTCATTAAAGGCACAGATTTCTAATTATTAATTATGTCTAACACGTATGTGGCCAAAATAAATATGTGAAAAATTGTAAGGGTACATGCATTTTATTGTTACGGGTCTTCTTGCCATGATGTCTGAGAAAATAAAGGAAAACGATTCCAAATACTTCAAATTTTCTTACGCCCTACTAAATTACTTAATTTTTTTAGAATTACGTGCCAAGTCTCATTTAAAACTACAGTGAAAATTTTACAGTAATCTATAAGTACTTACGAGCAGGGATTGTTTTAAATGTTCGAGCTATTTTCTGAAAAATGGAATCATAGGACTTTAATCAGCTACACCATGAAACCCCGTTGGGATTTAAAAATACAGCAGCTCCTGAATGTCTATTTTAATGGATAATTTCATGAGTTTATTTGACAGAATGTTGATTTCGTAGTTAATTTACTAGCCATTTACTTTTATGACGCCCGAGTCTCTGCCGTGCCCCGACGGCTCGGAATATTTAAGGACGCGTATTTACCTCTCTGCATGACCGAAAGCCAAAACGGTATCTCACTAACGAGCAGAGTTCGAGTCACTGAGTGGCAATTAACAAACTACTACATACCATATATCAACATGCTGAAATTAGTACCAGTGCATCGAGTAATGAGGTTCATTTGCGATTCAGCGCACACTACAGTTAATCTGCGAAATTCACCTGCTTAAAAAACTCGCTAACCTTNATGCTGAAATTAGTACCAGTGCATCGAGTAATGAGGTTCATTTGCGATTCAGCGCACACTACAGTTAATCTGCGAAATTCACCTGCTTAAAAAACTCGCTAACCTTACATTAATTCTGAGAGGAGCCATTTATTACTTATTTAGCTGGCTGGAGCCTCTTTCACTTCATCGGGGTTAAACATATTCACGACGGATACTGCCGGGGTGAGGAGAACGTTTATTCATAGTTACCGGGTTTATTTCATCTTGTCGCTTTCGCTGCTTCGGCGATCTATAACATCTGCTGGGTTCATACAAGCAAAGACGTGCCTGTTTGACGCGTAGAAAAGATGTCTTCGCTTGGAGTTGACCGCTTTCGTTCGTCGTGGATCCTATNAAAGACGTGCCTGTTTGACGCGTAGAAAAGATGTCTTCGCTTGGAGTTGACCGCTTTCGTTCGTCGTGGATCCTATCATTAACGAGAAATAATTTGGTGAGCTTAGAAACTCGATCCACTCGAAGGCGCGAATGATTTTCACTTTTTGGATNATCGCTCCTGCGCTTCTGAGCTTTAAACGCAAAAATCGTTCCAGGTGGGCGACTGCCTTAAAGAACATACGAAAAATAATAAAAACTTTTTTTTTTCTAAGGACAGAAATTATGAACAAATTACTCATACAAAAAACTCCAACATTTGGGCAAAAAAAAAATGAAATTCTTAACACAAGGAGAGTTCGAGTATTTCGATATTGTTGGAACTACTTTTCATCTTACCAGGAGCCAGAAAAATTCCGTTTTCATATAATACCGTTGCCTTCTTTAATTCCGCATTAATGCCACTTGTGAATTACGTTTCGTTTAAGATTCANCGTTTTCATATAATACCGTTGCCTTCTTTAATTCCGCATTAATGCCACTTGTGAATTACGTTTCGTTTAAGATTCATTCAACATTTTTAAGAGTGTCTTTGTTTCTTCTCTCTGTCCTTTTTTATCACACCACCACATTGAAAAGAAGAATATTTGCAAGAAAGTAATTACTAACGCATGTGCATGGTCAAAGTAATAATGTGAAATTGTTAAAGGCATATGTACGTTATTAATACGAATAACAAAGACATGTGCGAGGCTAAAATTTCCAAATGTATAGGTATAATATTATTAAGAACGACTGACATACGCATGGTTAAATTAAAACTGTGAAATTGTTGAAAAGGCGTAAGTATTTTATTATTATGCATGAGTAATATAGTGCGTCGCCAAATAAAAATAATAATGTCATTAAAGGCACAGATTTCTAATTATTAATTATGTCTAACACGTATGTGGCCAAAATAAATATGTGAAAAATTGTAAGGGTACATGCATTTTATTGTTACGGGTCTTCTTGCCATGATGTCTGAGAAAATAAAGGAAAACGATTCCAAATACTTCNGTACATGCATTTTATTGTTACGGGTCTTCTTGCCATGATGTCTGAGAAAATAAAGGAAAACGATTCCAAATACTTCAAATTTTCTTACGCCCTACTAAATTACTTAATTTTTTTGAATTACGTGCCAAGTCTCATTTAAAACTACAGTGAAAATTTTACAGTAATCTATAAGTACTTACGAGCAGGGATTGTTTTAAATGTTCGAGCTATTTTCTGAAAAATGGAATCATAGGACTTCAATCAGCTACACCATGAAACCCCGTTGGGATTTAAAAATACAGCAGCTCCTGAATGTCTATTTAAATGGATAATTTCATGAGTTTAGTTGACAGAATGTTGATTTCGTAGCTAATTTACTAGCCATTTACTTTTATGACGCCCGAGTCTCTGCCGTTCCCCGACGGCTCGGAATATTTAAGGACGCGTATTTACCTCTCTGCATGACCGAAAGCCAAAACGGTATCTCACTAACGAGCAGAGTTCGAGTCACTGAGTGGCAATTAACAAACTACTACATACCATATATCAACACGCTGAAATTAGTACCAGTGCATCGAGTAATGAGGTTCATTTGCGATTCACCGCACACTACAGTTAATCTGCGAAATTCACCTGCTTGAAAAACTCGCTAACCTTACATTAATTCTGAGAGGAGCCATTTATTACTTATTTAGCTGGCTGGAGCCTCTTTCACTTCATCGGGGTTAAACATGTTCACGACGGATACTGCCGGGGCGAGGAGAACGTTTATTCATAGTTACCGGGTTTATTTCATCTTGTCGCTTTCGCTGCTTCGGCGATCTATAACATCTGCTGGGTTCATACAAGCAAAGACGTGCCTGTTTGACGCGTAGAAAAGATGTCTTCGCTTGGAGTTGACCGCTTTCGTTCGTCGTGGATCCTATCATTAACGAGAAATAATTTGGTGAGCTTAGAAACTCGATCCACTCGAAGGCGCGAATGATTTTCACTTTTTGGATACGCAGGAATTAACTCAAACATTTTTACATTGTACCCATGTGGCGAAAAGAACAGAGTATAACACAGTAAGAAACTTTATTTTACCTTTACAAAAATTAGTGTATAATAGATGCCAAAAATTTTCATTAAGTACATACCGAAGGAATATATAGTCGATTTCACATTTTGTTACGATTTTTAAAACAAAATAAATTAACGTTTATTAACTGACTTTTCTGTGTTATAAATAATGAAAATAATTGTGTTTTATCGGCTAATAACAAAATGACGGCAACAGCTGTCAGCATTTAGTGAAAAATTGTATTACAAATCAAAATTGAACTTTCTGAAGTCAGGTATGACAAATAAAGATTTCAAAATCTACCGTCATGCGTGGAACAACCAGAAAATCTTACTGCCATAGTGTTTCCTTTGTAACAACAAATAGACTTGCCCAGATTACAAACAAATTCTATTGGTGTACCTGAATAAATTAATATGTTTGAAGAATATAATTTTTTGAACGTACAGAATTCCGTAATTTCACCTAAAATATGTCAGTTTGAGGTTATGTATGTATTCTCAAATCACAGGAAATGTGAGTATTTCTTCACTGTCAAAAGTTCTCACAAATTTGCCACAAAATTAATTGTTTGGATTTAACTCTTCTGTCCAAGTCAAATTTTGCATAACTTTCACGACAATATTGGTTTTCGAATAGCTGACAACTTTTACTAGACAAACGTGTTGGCCATTTTGTTTCACAGGCTAAGAAAACATATGATTTAAACTTTATCTTATTAAATTATTTCAATGCCATTATTTGTTAATATTAATACGTATCTAACTATTTATGTACACTCTTTCAGTAAAGGTAAGAGCCTAGAAAAATTAGAGAAAAATAATGCTGTGAACTGGGTTCTTTTCCATCTAGATCACACTAGAATATTCTCACTAGGGAAACGTAGCCATAGGGTTTTTCTCGGAAACTCCCAGTTCCTTCACCACTGCTGATACATCTTCACCACTCAACATCTCCATGAGTGATGAATACCAAAGCATTAAGTGTAATACAAATGTTTTGCAAGTTCTTAAGTATATAGAAACATTATTTCCTCCCATATACTTATTTCTACGATACCATGCAACCATGCTGTTTTAACAAAGATAGTTTCAGATTTAAGGCATTTGATAAATTACAAGAATAGTCGTCCAAAATGTGGATAGAAAAACTACGTGTTAAAAAACAGCCTCCTGAAACTTTGCCGGAATCGAAAACACAAGATCCTGAAGTATATTATGCTAACGAATGAACAGCGAAAGTGATTTTAGAAGGGAGAAATTGTATACCTATAAAATTTAAAATTACTCTTTCCTTATTAGCTGTCGTTTGGGCATGAAGTTGTATTCCCCATTAATTCTAGCCAGTGAAGTTGGAGTTGGGCTTTTTCGAAGATGGGCGTTAGCTACCGGTACCAACTAAGCCACCTATTGTCCAAACACAATCATATCAAGATGTTAAAGTGTTTTGAAACTATGACACAAAACATTTCCGGAATATGCTTTTGTGGCGTAGTTATATTATGTTTGTAATTGTAGTCGGTAATAAGTAATCACATTAAAAGGAAAATAGTGTGTTAAAATTTGAATTTGAAGTTATAATGACACCTACCTTGGGTACAGTATAAAGGTGATATACTCATAAATCTATTAGTTAACGTGTAATATCAGGAAGAATTACCATACATTGCAATTTTAGGATTGGATAAATGTTTTTTTTCATTCTTAGGCGTATAGTACTGATGTAAGAACTACACAAAAAATCACAGGGGTTGATTATCCTTTGATTTTTGATGTTATACTTCTTTTGGCGTGTTGAGGGCAAAAGTTTAGTGTGCAACGGAAGTTGCGCGCGCCAGTGTAACGAAATTCGACAGTGAACGTTGTAGGGGTATGACCCAAGGCGCATGCGCTTATCGTCTAGCTATATACAAAAGCAAGGTACACAACATGGCACATGGTTATATTTAAAATCGACAGAAAATCAGTTCATGTAATAGGCAAATTGAATAACGTTTCATTTATATAAGTAATTCATTGTATATATATCTTATTTATTAATTTTTTATACATTGTACCGTGAAAAATTTGTTAGTGACAAAAATTGTATAGTAAAATTTAAAAAGGATTTTCAAATATTTGAAGTAAATTTTTGAAAGTATTATTTTATTAAGTTACACTTATTTTGGTGCGTTGAAGGTAAAATTTTAGTGTGCAACGGAAGTTGCACGCGCAAAACGGACACTAATTCCGTATACAACATTTGGAGGGGCATATATGGGTAGAGGTAAGGATAAGTTACCGATGATTTTAAGTTGAGACTTTAACGTCTATTTCAGCTTAGAAAACTTTAACCCACTTATCAACTATTTGCACGAGGATTTACATCTATCCATAAATAATGACCCTGCAGTTTCTACAACACGGCACAGCACCACTATTGATGCTGTATTTATGCGATATTTGCATAACGTTTCCAAAAGACTATTTGTATCATATTTCAGTTATCAACAAACTACTTGTAACTCACATGCCTATTCAATCACCATCAGAAGAACCAATGGAAATAGTTTAATTTAATTAAAATATATTTGACTCAGTTTTATATGACAATGAATATTTTAATATTTTTTAAACTGTATAAAAATAAATTTTATATTAATTTAATTATTATACTTTAATCAAACCTTTACTAATTGTATTTCATCTATTTCTTCGGTCATTATGTCGTTTTCCTACTTACATTAATAATTTGCATACGTAATAAAATTTTATTTTAGTAACACCAAAGAAGTATAACATCTAACGCGCGTACATAAGTACACGCACCCATTTTTTTTATTTGTAAGTATGTAATTTGATTTCTTGATTTTTTGCAAAGATACGGGAAGCTTACAATGCGTTTACACAATATGTGCTAGTTTGTTGCTGTTGTTTGTCACCGGTGATTGAATAAATAAAAATTTTACTACCGCAATGCTGAACTTAATCTTTGTGTTTGCAGAAAGCTACGTGTTTTACAAACTATAACATCTAGTAATGAACATACAGCAGGTATTAAATGTTTTGAGAANTTTGCAGAAAGCTACGTGTTTTACAAACTATAACATCTAGTAATGAACATACAGCAGGTATTAAATGTTTTGAGAAAATTCTTCGGCTTAAGCAATTAGGGCTTTTATCAATTACGTAGGTTTCTCTGCATGTGCAAATATATTTTTTCTTTCTGACAAGCATAACTGCAGTCAGTTATAATGGCCCTAAATATTTTATTAATTTTTAAGTAATATTTTTCGTTTTCTGGTAATTTGATAGCCGCTCCGGATTTATAGAGGGGGACGGTAGATCCCTGAGAAAACCTGCCGACCAGCGGCATCGTTCGGCATGGTTCCCACATGCGAAAATCCGGGAGCGACCTCACCGCGATTCGAACCCGGTTCGCCTAGGTGGGAGGCGAGTAGTACGACCAGTAGCTATACCTTCGTGGCCCCAACGTGAACTATGTTTAGATATGACCATTTAATTCAGTTATTATTTAAAATATAGATGTTCTGTTTGACACTTAACAGCGAACTCTAGAGCCTGGTGAGAGTGAGATAAAGACAAAGATGGAGCACCAGTGGAATGCAAGGGTTGAAGAAGAGCGAATATCCTAAGAAATTCCTATGCTAACGGCAACGCCCATCACGTTTTCTGCATTCAAAAATCCTGGCGACCCTGTCGAGAATCGAGTACGGTACCTCTTGACGGGAGGCGAGAAGTCTGACCACCACACCACCGTGGCAGCCACGGTACATTGAAAAAATATATGCAGAGAAGTGATGGTACAACAGTTCCGTAAATGGACTTCGGGGAAGCAGAAACAAAACTTCTGTACCAGCAACATAATATTCCGNTGATGGTACAACAGTTCCGTAAATGGACTTCGGGGAAGCAGAAACAAAACTTCTGTACCAGCAACATAATATTCCGCTAGTTCATTACAGTCCCGTTTGTTGTGGAAATAATCCTAATATTGCTCAATTTGTCCCGTTGAAGGAACTGCGCTTTCTGGTGGACAAACAAAATTCTCTGCTATAAGAATTCAAAAAAAAAATATTTTTTTCAGTTTCTTCTCTTTGTTAATAATATGAAGATCGTACGTTAAACCAATATAATTGCTGCCCTCTATTGAAAGTCTAAGTGTGTTACGGGTACATATTTTTTTTGGTACACCCTTTATATTTATTTTAGTATACTCTTTAGAGATTAACGTTTTGTGCAAAACGAATTGTANATTTTTTTTGGTACACCCTTTATATTTATTTTAGTATACTCTTTAGAGATTAACGTTTTGTGCAAAACGAATTGTAGACGGAGAGAAATGTCGCGTAACGTTGGCGTGTTTGTTGCAGTGGCTAGCATCGAAGGGCCTGTGTTCAACATCACGAGAGTCAACCGACTCCACATGGGCGCCTACTTGTGCATAGCGTCCAACGGTGTTCCCCCCACCGTCAGCAAGAGGATCTCGCTGATANACTCCACATGGGCGCCTACTTGTGCATAGCGTCCAACGGTGTTCCCCCCACCGTCAGCAAGAGGATCTCGCTGATAGTACACTGTGAGTACACCCACGTGACACCAGTTATTTTTAGATCCACGAAAAGCAACACACACACTTTAGACAAGACCCATCGAGTGCGTTCAAAGCCTCGCGCATATTAGAAAATACATTCCAGGGCATTCCAACATAGCTAAAAACGACTTGTGTTTTAGCTTTGTATCTCAAAACAAACGCCTCATATACGTACAAAAATACTCAACGTCCCTGCGATGAAACCTTGCTGGAAACTTTTAACCGTTTAAATGATAGAGTCGCCTCTTCAAGTCCCATAGGTACACACGGCACGACGAGAACACTGCACGCCAGTTCAGAGCCATGCGCGTTCAGTCGATGGAGCACTTGATGAGCGTAACCGCGTGACCCTTATCGCTCCCGCACTTCTCGACCTCAAAATGCGGGAAATAGTTCCAGGTAGGCGGAGAAGAAAAATGGGGTATAGTGCGCGTGCGACTTGCGAAGCAGCCTCTATCCGTATTCCGACATTGGACCGCCTTTCTGCCGATACCACTAATACTATAAGTGCTTTGCGGTGTTTGCACTTTCACTGTAACCCAATTTCAATGCAAGTAGTATATATTCAAGTTAGTAGAAATATTTTAGTTTTGTAAAAGCGTGGGTCTGTTGTAAACACGTGTATCGCTGTTGATCATGTGACTTTGACATTGGTATGTGCGATGACGAGTCCAGGTTTTGGATACGCCTATAAGACTAAAATTGCCTACCCTTCTTAAGTCTGTGCTTACGGCTTGCTTAGCTTTCACATCGACAAAAGTGCTATTTGAGTAGTTAAAATGCTTTTATCAATACAATTTTGAGAAAAATTAAAACAAATTCTTAATAAATAAGGAAAAAATTAATTTTCTGTGTCATAGCAAATTTTAATTTTAGTATGTTAGAAGTCTAAATGTAAAACTTCATTTCCCATTTAGCGGATTCTATATATGACGAGGAAAACTGCAAAAAATAATGCAAGGAGCAAGTATCCTATAAAACCGTAATCCCGCAGCAAAATGTTCAAGCAGCCATGTTTACAAATTGCTGTAAAATTTATACAGAACTTTTGATATCTCAGAGAGAACAAGTCTTGTGTCCTTAAGAAGTGAACATGCATTCATAAGTTCTGTGTTTGCGAGATAACTGTGAAAATAAAACTCACCCGCTGCTTGTAAAAACTAAAATTTTTCAATGTTAAACGGCTGTTGTCACCTTTAAGGTGGAACTTGCTTCCTTTAAAAAACGTATTTATTGGAATATTCATACAATAATTAGAATTTTCGGAAGATGTATGTGAGTGATTTTAATTTTGATGACAGGAAAAATTGTTCAAAAAAACTAAAAATAAACAGGTGTCATAGGCCACACGTCACCGAGTGGATGCCAAAAGTACATTCTCATATTACTTCGTTTTTTGTGGCAAAATTTCCTTAGCAAAATATTTATAAATTCGCTAATAACGGCTAGCAGCTCTTTTGACACAACACGTCCGTTATTTCGCCCACGCTTGTCATTATAACATCACTTTCCAGCGGCCATGTTAATAACATTGAGCTCAAGCTACGTTGACAGAAACGAAACGTGTCAAGTCGATATGATTGGTTTTTCCAGTTCCGCCGATGATATGGATTCAAAATCAACTCGTCGGCGCGCAGGAAGGACAGGAAATGACATTGGATTGCCACTCTGAAGCCTACCCCAAGTCCATCAACTATTGGACGAGGGAGAAAGGAGAAATAATAGCTCAGGGTAAGTGTATCTATAGTGCTGTTGATTCATGTATTACATTAATAATTAAATCCATAATTAAATTTAATCGCAATGCCCTGCTTCAAAAAACAGGTTATTTGTATGCATATGGGGCCGCGGTGGTGTAGTGGTTAGACTTATCGCATCACACCTAGGCGAACCGGGTTTGATTCCCAACAGGGCCACTCCCGGATTTTTGCATGTGGAAATAGTGCGGGACGATGCCACCAGTCAGCGGGTTTTCTCGAGGATATCCCGTTCCCGCCAACCTTGAATTCTGGCACCGCTCCATGTTCACTTCACCCTTATTGGCTTTTAAGTCCTCGATATTAAGAGCCACCGAAATCTATCCATTCTTACTCCACTATTTATACATGCACTGGATGTAACACAAGTCGTGATCGAACATCGAGGGAGAATAGAAGAGACAATAACAAACTTTTTTCGTTTAATAACAATCAATATTACATACTCTTTATAATACGCTAGTACTTCAGAATTTAAAGCCTGTGCTGTGACACCAAGCAGTACTTTGTCGTTTGTTGAGAGTGGATCGATGGAACAGTATGCATGGGATGAATGTACAGTTATGAACTTGACTTATGGCACACGCTATGCTAATTAAGGGGATACCACACGTCTCTATGGGGGGCGATATCCTTGACAGTGTGTGCGAAACCATCGTACGTCAGTTGCGACTGATCGCCGCTTGCGCGTAACTGGCTTGTCAAAATGTGTGCTCGTGATCATGGATTATTACCATTATTTTACTACAGAATATAAAATTACAAATGCTGGTTTTTAGGTCGACAAACACGACGGTAGCCGTCAGCGCACAATGCGCATACCCAAGTTTGAGGAGATGGTTTCAGAAAAGGTCACGAACAATTCATTGGCAAGTTCATGACGTGTTGCACGGCAATTGCATGTTGACCACGTGGCTTTTTGGAGAGTGTGGCATAAACAAGAGCTGCACCCATTTCATACGCAAGAGGTGCAAGCACGCAAACCAATCGTCTCTCCTTGTCGGGTTGAGTTTTGATAATAGTACCTGCAGAGATTCGCGATGGAACTTCGGTTTGGACAGAGTGTTTTTTTCACTGAAAGAACTATCGCTTACTTGGGAGGGAAAAGTAAATTTATACAACCAGTGCCTGTGGGCAGATGAAAACCCTCACACCAGTTTCATCCATTCCCCCCCATAAATCATTTTCTGTCAACACGTACGTACGTATTGTTGGGGATAATTTGATTTGGCCATACATACTGCCGTTACATCTGAGTGGTACCCTNTCAACACGTACGTACGTATTGTTGGGGATAATTTGATTTGGCCATACATACTGCCGTTACATCTGAGTGGTACCCTGTACCTAAAGTTCCTTGATAACAGTTTGCGTGATCTCGAAGACGTTCCTCTTCATATTCGAAGTTGGTTGTGCTTTCAGCGTGATAGTGCAACTCCTAATTTTTATCATGTTTTCCTGAGAGAATTTCAACCATAGATTCTGTGAGAGTGGATTGGCTGTGTTTGACTCGCTGCATGGCCTGCTCGTTCTCTCGACCTCACCTCACACGACTATTTTGTGTGAGGCGCTTGAAGAGCCTGGTGTGCGAGACTCTACAATGAATCGAAGGAAAATCTCTTCGCTTGGGTGCTTGTAACTGCTTACTCTCTACGGTACATGCTTGGGTTTTAAACTTGTAGGAAAGGCAAATTATATTTCGTTGCAGAGCTTGCGTTGAATAGGGTGCTGCACTTTTGAAGAGTTTTTGTAAATTAATACAATTGAATTGGAAATGTGATGGTTTTGTTTTCATTTTGAATTATTTAAAGTGTACATTAGTTATAAATTTCCAACATATGGCTTTTTAATAAAATATAACTTTTTGGGTTTATCTAACGTCCATGAAAACTTGAGTAATGAATTTGGTAACGTACGGTATAAATGTATGCTGAAAAAGTATTTCTGTTAGTTATAATAATCTTCATGGAAATACTAAGCCATCCATTACAATTAACTATTGAATATGGTTTTCGTGATGAGAGCATTCGGAATCTCTTAANTTGGAAATACTAAGCCATCCATTACAATTAACTATTGAATATGGTTTTCGTGATGAGAGCATTCGGAATCTCTTAACGTAACGTCGTGTCTTCGGGGCAATCACTGTTGCGACGATATGTAGCGTTCTCGCATTAAAAGTAAGATGTGAGAATAATCATCCTTGCGGTTATTATTCTGTTCCCTCCTTTTTAAATGTAATAAAAATATTTAGGTTATCTATATTTCCTATAAAAAGCATCACCTCTTGAGGGCTTTTTTTGGGTATAAAAACTTTTTAGTTTTCGTCCACAAAATTCTTTTTACCGTAGAAAATATTTTTAGCGCCTTGCTTCAACAAATAATTTTTCAGAACATTTGTTTTTACCCTTCGTGATCCTCTAGTGAATATTTTTTCCCGCAAGTATAAAAAGGAAATTCTATTAACCAATACATAAATCCTATTTTTCGGTTTTTTTTTTTTTTTTCGTAATGTGAAAGCGTAAAAGCAAAATTGAGTTTTGTAACAACGTGACTTGCATATAATATATAACGCTTTTGCGATATGGTTTTCTCTCGTCGGTGTTAAAAGTTCCTCAGAAGGCGGTAACGTGAGATTATTCTGTACATTGTTAATTTATGAAATTAAAGCGAAGAAAACTTTTCCAGGGAGCATCAATATACATCGCTAGGAAAATGATTTCTAATCTACGTCTCATAGCGAAACAGATTCTAAAGTACTTGAACAGCCTTAGTTATGAATGCAGATTTCACTTTATGTAGTATCTTAGTATTATGACCTGTCAGAATTCATATATCTCCATTTCGTGACAGGATTTAGAATCATATAATCTTAGGCATCTGCTATAATATCGTGCTATAAATATTTTTCATTTGAAATTTTTGAATAATATTTATAAAGTTTTTATTACATTGCTGTATTTACTTCGCTACAAATTTGCTTTGCTTTAGTATGCAGACGGTTTACAGTCTTTCCTTATAAGAACACGGCAATTAGTTTTTAATTGGGTATAGCAATGCGGATATCTAAAAATTTCAGCAAATAGTGTTTAATTGGAACCTTAATCCTAAAAATTTTTGCACTTATATTACTGAAATTCCTCAGTTTAATTCACCGTGGGAAATAAACTGTGCAGATACACAGTTAATTTAGTGGAGAACACAGAATTATTTAGTGTTGGCCATTTTACTGACATAGCCACCAAAAAATAGGTTTATTTTCACAAGAGAGTCACAAGAAATATAAATTCACTGATTAATTTACGTTTTAATTGTAAACGACTCAAGTCTCAAAATATTTTCTCTTTGAATCGCTTATTTATAAAAGGCCATAAGTCAACTTTTTTTTACGAAATGAGTTATATACAGGATACAGGTATCTGGGCGTAGATTCGTGATTTAGTTATGAAATGACAATAGTCAGAAGCAAGGGTTAGGGTTTACCGACCTAGTGTATTTCTAGTTTATTTATAAAAAGGCTTTAGTTAGTGGACTTATGTCTTATCGTAACTATAAGGAGGAAGCACGAACAATGGTATTCGTAGTATGACATGGTGTTGCACGCTGGTACATTCGGTGCTCATTTGTTTTGTTAGAGCCAAACGAAATCTTCTCAGTTCTTCATGAGTACATAAATGAAAATGTGCCTCCATGCGTTAAAGAACTCCACCTTTACAGTGACGTGTGTGGATGCCAAAACAGGAACACTTGCATGATACGATTCTTGTTGTCGCTTACATACACTAACAGGTATTACAACATCATCTATCGGTTTCCAATACATGTGCATTCGTATCTTTCTTGCGATCGCGATTTTGGAATGGTAGAGCGTGTTGTGGCAAAAAAAAATATATTTTATGAACTGAAGGAAATCTGTGAAATGATCACATCTGCAGGTGTTCCGGGTAAATTCACAGTCAATATGGTCACATCTGATGACGTGTTGGACTTCAAGTCATGGTGGCCCAAATATTACAAAAAATACGTGCTTGTCGTTGGAAAGTCAGGGCAAAGCGGTTCCTCGGAGCCAGAAGCAAGACTCAACTATTTAGACATTTATGTAATTTTAGTACAACAGCTCTAAGAAAGGCACTGTGGTTGCCTCCTAATACACCAGTGGCCTTCTGATGCATCCTTTTCTGCTTCGTTACATATCTAAATTAATGTACACAAAATTACTGACTTAAAGAGGGTTTTCCATTACATTCCTTCTGAATTCAGAGAGTCCTATGATCAGATAATTTAATGGCCAACAAATCCAACGGACTAAGTTATTATAAATCGTTCGAACATGCTAATGAAACATTTTTTAAGCATTACAATGTCACACGATAATGTGGAATATGTAATACATTATGTTGTACATGTTTAAAACTTTAGCTTTTATTGAATCACCGCTGTTTTATTGAGGATAAATTTGTGACAATACCTGAGTCGAACATTTTAAACATAAAAAACAACAATTAATAGGTATGCGCTTATCACACTGATGATACTACGTGATACCATACTGAGATAATATTTATTTGGTTATATGAAACCCAACACAGAAATTCTGTATTTTTTTCTAATTTTCCCACAACTTAGAGTATAATGACTTAACACATTTTATAAATAAGTGATTGAAGGTCTAAGTTCACTGTTTTTTAAAATATGGAAATCCTTCATAGTTTGGGTGCTTAAGGTATTGAATAACTAAAATAGCACGTATATTGTAAACAACATTTGCACTAAAATTTTATTCTATTGGTGGTTTGCACTTAGTTCAGCACTTTTTCTAGCTAACTAATTATTTATTTAACGCAAACTTGTATCATTACACCATATTTAAGATTAACATTGCCATGAATCTCATCAATTTGTTAACCCGTTTTTCAAGAAATACGGTGAAATAGTATGGAGGGTAAACATTTATGTTACTTATAACCAAATATTAGGCTAAATAATATAATTAAATTTCCCAAATTTAAAATTTCAAGCATTTATTAATTTTTAAAGGCATGAAATACTTTTCTTACATTGCTGTCAAATCTACTGGGAGCATTTCAGTTACTGAATCAGTTTAAATACGGGTATGCCGGGAATTTTTTTAGAAGATATACATAAAATTATCAGTTAACAGTAAACGGACTTTTTACAGTGGTGGTTTCGAGGAATAATACAAAAATGTATAGAATAACCTAGTTATATCTATTTACTATCTTCCTTATTTTTAAGGCTACTTAAAAAAAACGAGAGGTGGCGACACCACGTTTATCGATGACTGCTGTCAAAAGTTTTGCAGCTGCATTCATTAGGTAACCTTTGGTCTCGCAAGTTTCCGGAACGAGCCCACCTTCCTGCGATGTAGTGATATTAATTTTATTTCGGCGTTCTCTTGTGTGCAGTGAGTGTTGGATTTTTCTCTGGTTGCTCCCGCATTCTTCAACCATCTTCGTTCCGCATTTGCTACATCCCCCACCTCATATACTCACCACTCCTGTCACACAGAGTAGGGAAGCCAACTCCACGCACAGCCAAAATTGTCTCATCTCATAAAATATTGATGGTTCCCGAGGCAGAATAAACGTTATCAGATTCTGTTTCTTCTTGCCGTCGTTTAGCACCCTGAAAAAAGAAAATGTAGCTCAAGCGACACTTACATGAAAATTTCGTGGCCTTAGCAAATATAAACTTATCATTATTGCGTTGGTTTTTTATTGAGGTCTAACAAGTCTCGTATATCTCGTAAAAAAAAAAAACTGTGTAGTTACCCAAAATAACTCAACAGATCCTTATACCCTGGTAGGTATATAACGCAAAACAGATATAGTCCAGTCACGGTTGGTTCCAAATTTTCTGAAGCCCTGCTCAATTTCAACTTCCCGGATATTCCCCCGCCACATGCAAACAAAACTGAACCGTGTCTAGAAAATTACACCAATGTGACAACGCACCATATTCATGAGCACTTAGTGTAATATAATTTTGCATGAAAACTATTTCTTACTTGGTAATACCGCCATAATTATATTCCCCCCTTTTATAATGATATCAATTAATAATAAAAAACTTGCTATAATTTATATTTAAAATAAAAGTAGAAGTTGAATTTAACCAAAAATAAGCTACTATTATGTTAACATAATATAAAACGATTTTGATAAATGGCATACTTAGGATAGAACGAAGCATGCCAAGCGTGGGGTGATTTTTCAAAGGTTTGATTCAAGACGTGTGAATAAACCGTTAATAGACTATATAAGAATACAGTCTGCCACTCTTTTGGCTTACAACCCACCAAAATTGAACGTTGAACTTAGATAAATAATGCTGGGTTTATAATGTGGACCGATAGGACAGGCGAAAAGTAAAATAAATGCAGACACGAACTGAACTCGTGTTACTGAATTGGTGTACACATGCGAAATTCTTCTATTCGTTTTAATTGCGAGTAAATGTTAACTGAATTTTAAGCAACAGCCCTTGTGGTAGTAGTAAATAAGATGCAGCTGTAGAAAATTTATCGTGCCACTTTGTCTATAGCGTAGCCTACAATTGTCACTAGATACTTGAAAAGCCTATCACTTCAACAATTCTAGTTGTCAATTGCTCACTTCTTATTTTAGCTTTTGTTATTTCTCAACTTTATTACCAGTTGCTACCAATGTTACTCAGGATATATCTTTTTATTTTTGTCAGTTGCTAGAATGCATAGAGAAGGTATAGATGCTTTGTCAAATATTTGTTATTATAGCACCTGATCACAATTTTGGTCCTACAGACTTCAAGTTACACTGTCCAATACAAAGGTCTTTTTAATAAAAAGTGGGCTACTGATTTATATCTTACGCGGTAGTAAAACAGCGCCAAATAAGTCAAGTGCCTTACATGTCCTACTCGTTAAGACAGCATCATTAAAACAAAAGCTACTGCCATTAATATCAAATACTTAAACATTGTTTATTGCTGGAGATAGGAGAGAGATTTACATTCAAAATGTACAGTTTGAAGCAAAAATCAGCTTGTTGCGAATACCTGGATGGTTTATTTATCTATTATAGAAAATTTGAATTCATTACTTAACAAATTACGTAGTAGAATAATTTAAATATTAGTCGCAGATACTAATACAATAGTTCGGAGTTGTGATGTTTCCTGTTTTAAAACAAAATGGGCTCTTGCATGAATTAGTAAATTATAATTAGTCGGGTGTAGACTTTTGGTGCAACTATATTAACTATGAACTATCAATTTGTTCAAAATTATCTACGGCGTTGACATGTTATTTTACAAATTGACATGCCAAGGAAAATTTATTCGAATATTATATGAACAATTTNGGGTGGGGAGGGGGGTTAAACTCATGATGCCCCGCAGGTAGACAAGTTTTGCACTTGATGGAAGAAGTAAAAAACAATGTGGCTGAAATCGGAGTAAGACCATTTTCTATGTGACTTCGGATAATAAGGTTCCGATTTCGTACCCCCGAAAAGTGCTGGAAGAATTTTAGGTTTATAAACGTGAGTTAATGATGCCTACATTGATATATCACAGATAACTGAAGCCATTTTAAACTGACTTCAAGTCATTAGAGAATTAACTTGTTAGAAAGGTTCTGTCCGACTTAGCCTACCTTCGTCATGTAGTGGGTTGGGAGATCTGGGTTCGATCCTTGACTCCAAATTACGGTTGTATTTATATATTGCTTAACTTTTGTACATAATAACGTGGCAGTTGATATATTATGGATGACTGGTGAGCTGGTGGTGTATGCTAATCTAAGGTACAGGATGAGTATAAAAGAATACCCCACCTTTTAAGGTCTAAAATATCAAAACCAAAAAACCTACAACATTGATTGACCAATCACAATGGGGAGTCGCACCATAAAGGAAACATCAAATCGTCCCCTTCACATTAATGTGTCGAATGTGAGCTCGCTACCCCCTCACCACCTCAAACCGAAAGTTACGAATGCCATTCAAAACCGTAACACCGGACATGCTGACAAGAGCGTGGAACGAGTTTGATTATCGCGTAGATGTCGTTCGGACCGCTCGTGGTGGTTACATTGAACATTTATGAATGTATGTTAAACCAACTTCAAGGTTCCACGGTTTATTTGATTGGTCAATTAACGTTGTAGGTTTTTTAGTTTTGATATTATAGACCTTCAAAGTTGGGGTATTCTTTAATACTCATGCTGTATGAGTAAATTTGAGTGCTGTAACTATTGCAAGTAGCATGTCATGCGAGATTTGAAATGGTTATTTATAAATGGTCGGGTGAGCCATTATGCTGTAATTGAACTACCCGAATTTCCATAGCTACTTGTTAAAAAGTGTCCCACATTAAATTGATGCCGCAGGCAGGCAAAGTACTTAACCGGATACGGCGGTCAGCGTATCCGTCTTCTTGGCGACTTCGTAGTCCGTCTTGCTTTGCCGGTGTGTGCAGAGAAGCTCACTTGTACTCTGCGGAAGGCAACTGTGAACCACTGCGAAATTGTACTGCCCAATCGCAGCAACGGTACGCCGACACAGCGCTGATGTCTGAGGTTCCTACCGTGTATCGCCATACATCTGAAGGTTTTACAGAAAGTGTAGATTTAAAATTAGTAGGAATTGAGTCCAGTTTATTGTTGCGGTGTTTTACAATTTCAAGTAATAATTACTGCGATTGTGGCACGTATTTATTTCGGATATTTTTGCCGACTAGATTGGCTATACAAACTAGTATTTGGTTCCATGGCAATGTCAGCTGCTAAACTTTTTGGAAGTGTAGGCAACAAACAGAAAAGATAAAACTAAAAGACTTTTCAAAAACTTTCACTAATCTGCGAACGTACCATAGTATACAGGATGTAGTTCGATTAACGTCCAAAAAATAAAAAACAAATCATTCAAAAAAATCATATTTGTGCCAAATTATGTTAAACTAATATCTTGAGTGAACAAGATATAATTTTCAGCATGTGAAAAACATTAGCCTATATTACAACAGATCTTGTAAAAATTAAACAGAATACAGCTATTTTGAGGTTCCCTGAACACACCAATAAAATAGACCAAGCCATTTTTAACATACTAAACAAGGTTCAAACAATTTCATGGAGAAACAAATGTAAAAGTAATTATGCGCAAACATGTTTTTCTTGTTTTTCTTCGCTTAGAATAAATGTTGTTTATTTGCATGTTCCACAAAAGATTAAAAAATGTGACACTGATGTGAGATAAATTACGCTTGAACTCATAACTCGTGTGCTGCCTACGAGTAAAAAGAGTCTATACAAATTATATATATATATATATAATGTTTTATTTTTATCGTGTTACTTATAAATAAAACATCATAATCACTTTTATAGGCTGTTCAAGGTAAAATAAGCACTTTCGATGCCCTATTTACTTTTTTTCCTTACATCAATTTTGTTTCTTTAACCACCTTTAAAAATAAATATGGCCTTGTAAGTAATAAACACAGTGTGTATATTCCATCGCACTGGGAAGTTAACGTCTAAGGCTTAAATAAAATGCATTTATTGACTATTATTTCAAATGAAAGGCCATTTAAAAGTGCTCACTTTACCGTGAACAGCCTATAAACGAACGCATTAAGGACGTATACGCGGCCAAACACGAAACAGCAAGTTTGTTGGACTGATTTACAAGAGTTCGTCAAATGTTTCAAAAAAAAAATACGGTGTAGCTGACGCTGAGAAGATCTAAGGCGCGAGGTGTGATGAGGCACCCACCCTTCTCCCCCCTCCCCCGTCTCCCAGGAACTTACCTGGCTGGCGTGCGCTTGCTCCTAATGGGGAGTAAAGACGTGCTCTGACGACGAGGGGCGAAGAGGCGATTACGTCGCCGGGGCCTCCTGTGCCTGCGCCACTCATTTCCTCCCCTACTTCACTACCCCCGCCCCTTCGTCGATCCGAACCCTCTCGACGCTTCCATGGGGCGCCCCCAGACAGCGGCTGCATACAAACGAACAGCGCTCTGCTGCCGAAGGCCTGCTGCTGGTAATCCAAGTTGCGCGAATTTACTTCGCTTAAATGTGACAGGTGTGCGCGGGCTAAAGAAAGTAATTTCTGCTAAACAATTAGGAAAATGTAATTTCTGTGAAATTGCTGCGCTCCCATAGTCCTTTAATTTTTCCTTTTTTCTCTTTATTCTTTATTATTTATTTTCAGTTTTAAGGACAATGTATTTTTTTTATCGCGTAATAAATATAATTTTTTTTGTTTAAAAACTCTTTTATAATTTATCAAGTATTGTCTAAATATATACCGCTTCCCTGCGGACAATGCGAATTGCATTTTAGCAGCACACTTGGCATAAGGTTACAACTGTATATTTATTTAAAACAAGTTTAGCTGCAATATCAAAAATTTAAATTTTGTATAAAAGTCGTAAATAAAGAAGAGAAGTAAAAATGCAATTGATTTCTTGGTTTGTTAAACTCTCTAAAACAAAAGAGGGGTTCGTATAATCATCCAGATTGTATTATTATACACGACAAACCTTACTGTAATTGTTCAAAATTACTGAATTTTAAAATGAACCTCCTGGAAATGAAACATGCAATATTTCAGACACATATGCATTTAAACTCTTTTTTTATATAAATGAGATTGAAGAGGTTCTGCCTTGCGCTTAACAGCAAGGTCTTGAGCGCCGGTGAAGGTGAAGTGAGGCGAAGACATGACGGTGGTGGAATGTAAGGGTGGGGATAATACGGGAATACCCCGAGAAAACCCACCGGCCAAAGCCGACGTCCGCGACGTTTCCCAGATGCGGAAATCTTGATGACCCCGTCGGGAATCGACCCCGGTTCCCCTTGGTGAGAGGCGAGTGTTCTGACCATTAAACCACCGAGAGAAGTATGGCCAGGGCTCCGAACCAAGGGTTATTGGCCCCGTCGGTGACCGACAGACTTCCGAACGACGGCTCTTCTTTCGAGTAGGGCATATCTCACGTTAGCGCTGTCGGCAGACGTGAATTCGATTCAGGGTTAGTCCCTTCCTTAGTCACCGCTCTTGTTACTCATCTCTAAAACCTGTATCTTTCTTGAAGGTCCCGGCTTACCGAGGTCCGAGTCAGGCTCAGATCCATGTAAGTCCCGCCTTTGCTCATTCCGTCGATGAAGCCATCTTGTTTTTTTTGTGTTTGTCATTTGTTTTAATTTTCAATACCTACGTGATGCTAGTGTATTAATTATTTATTTAGTCACCAGAGGTGCTGTCGATTTAGCCACCATGCTGGTTGTCAAACCTTCACGTTACTCCAATGACATTGAACTCGAAAATTCCAGAATCGTATTAAATAAAGTTGTCAATTACTTACTGGACACATCAAAGGACTATACCGACTAACAATACAAACTAACGACTTTCTGCACACAATCTCTAAAAAAAAATTATCCTAATAAGATACTCTTGCTAACCTCTACGCACCAAATCATCACAAAATTTACGCAAAACATCTCTACCACAGTTGATTATACCAAAAGTCCATACTATCTTACCAAGCCAACTGACCAGGCCAACCAACTAGTTGCGAAACATTCCTCAAAAACATTACCCTCATTTCATTCGTTCGCCATATAGAACTCATCCATTTTAAACTACACGAGTAAGAAATAATACTTCAAATCAAACCATGTATATATAAAAATAATGATTACTTTCGATAGGTCATCGTAAAATTTACTGATTTAGAAATGACTTCCGGAAATGAGGAGCTGTGAAGAACCGCCAAGGAGTTCTACGTGACGTATCAAGACAGTGATTAACAAACAAGTGATTATTTACAATTGTTTGAATGCATTTTATGGCAAAAATCAATAGAGGGAGAGTTACGATGCTTTTAAATGGAAACTTGGTTAGTTTGTTATTTTTATAATTTGTTATTGGACATATGCCAACTTCATAAATGTTTCAAAATATCAGAGACAAAATAATGCCTATTATTTTACTAAAATTTTGTTTTGATCAGTAGATGAAAATAAGGATTTCATTTACCTGAGTCTTTATTGGTTAATCATGAATATACATGTGCAAAATTATCTGGACAAAAAGGTTAAATATTTAGGAGGATGTATTATTGTTTCACGGGACATCAATTTTTTTTTTTGGAAAAATTAGAAAATATATATTTTATGGATAATTAAATGAGCAAAGGGTAAATTTCAAGAAAATATATGCTATATGATTTTATACCGAAAAAAAATATTTTCTCACAATAATTGCGGACAAGATAAATTAAAGAATAACATATATTGTGACATTCTTGATAAATGAGTGTGTATTTAAGGGGATTAAATTCCGAGGTTATCCTTCAACAGTGTATGTCTATAAAAATGGGAAAAGCTGCGAGTGCTGTATACTGTCGAGGTCAAAACAGCTAGCAAAAACAGAGCAGTGATTTACAACTTACAAATTCCATCCAAAAATATTAAAAAGCACGCACCATTGATGGGTGGATATACACAGCTCCTGTTTTGTATTTCGGAATTTGAACTCACGCGTAGATATTCAATCCCAGCTTTATGTTTTTTCTCGATGCGAAAAATGCGAAGCATGAAGCAAATGAACTTAAAGCTTTCAGCATAATTAACCAAACTTTTCCTTCTCTAAGCAAGCATTTTTTTTTTAAACTGAAGTTTTTTATTCCTATGCAGTAATGAAAAATAAAGAACGATTTCCTCGTTTTCGAATGTTCGTAGTCATTGTAGAAAAATTGCGCAAATTTTTTTTTACAAAATGTTAAAAAATGGCATTCCAAAAAAAAAAAAATTATGTATACGTTTACGAATGGCAGAAGGATCCTACTCATAATAATTTTGTCGAGAAATAATAACTAGTAACATTTGGAATTGCAGGATAAAGTTTTCCAATTTTAAAATATGCTCTTTCCTGTCCGACTAAAGAATTCTTTCGTGGCAACATTCATAGCGTCTTTTGAAGTTGTGCCAAAATGAATGAAAATTGTGAAGACAATCCTTTTAAAAAATTGATTAATATGCTTCAAATCGCAATTATTGGCTTTTTATTATGTTACAGTTTAGGTAATACAACATTTTACTTAACTCTATGGAACAACGTAAAGCAAAATTTTTTTACTTAACTTCATTAATATGTCTGAAATAAGTTAGACCTTAGTGGTGAGACTTGCCCGCAAAGACGAGAAGCAGATCTTATCTCAGAAGTCTTCGGCTACTCGCGTGTTGACTCTACTCTAGTACAGTGAATAACAGTTGTATTTATATATTAAACATTTTATATTGGCTAGGCTTTTTGTATATATGCACACTCTCAAGTTATAATTTTACGAGCTGCACGACACAAAGAAAGCGTTCGAGTCTACGAAATATTTTATTAAATAGCTTTGAATATTAAATGCCAGATAACTATTCATTATTTGATTTCTTGAACGGTTCTCTCTTTTTGAAAATCGAATAGGATATTATTTTCTATACACACAATTCTATAGTTCCTTATTTGTATAAAAAAGTTAATTAAATGAAACTGTCGCAAAACTTTATTTTACGTCGCATAAAACTCACAATATTGTGTTTTTTAAAAATATGTTTTGTGTTTTATGCGGCAAGAAAACTGTGCAATGACGTATGATCAAAACAACTCTCCATTTACGTAATTGTATTGTTTGTTTAAAACAATGCAATGAGCCAAAATAGAATACTTTACTGTCGCAAATGACATACAACGAAACCAACTGAACCATTTTATCGTACAACACAACGTGTCTCTAACAAAATAATTTCATAGGTAAAAATATTTTGGTTTCAAAGACAGAAATTGATAAATTTTTTTCTGTCAAAATGTTTCCTTTTAATGTTTGAATTAACTATTACAGGCTTTTCTTTAAAAAATGTTCATTGATTTGTCCAGTACTAATACTGACTACTGTATTTGTGCATGGTATTGAGCTGGGGAGCACAGATTGTCACTCCCGAAGAATTGAGTTTTTCTTTCTCTCTATCTCTCTTTAACAGTTGTCTGTAGGGAGAGGCATTCCTCGCCCCTAGAACCAACTCGACTGGACGTATACGGCCGTTACGTCCCTTCCCAGACAATCATTTGGCGGTATTCTCCGCTAGGGTGACCCTCCCAATGAATATTTCAGATGACCCCCTCGCTCCTGACGCCACCACTCACACACTTCACCTCCGTGTTTTCACCCCTCGTTCCATGCCGTCCCTTCCCGACCGAACTTACACTTTCCCTCACTCCCTGCCGCCCCCGAGAGAGCAATGCCACGGTTTAAGGTCTGATGTAAAATTCATCGCTTGATGCAATCTGAAAAGGCCATCTCTGTTACCATTCTCCTGGCGTCGGGGAGGAATCGGCGCGACAGAATGGACCAATCAGCGCTGTTTTATTCGAAACGGGCGCTCACTCCTGTCGCCAGAATCGTCAACGACGTGCTGCTTTTAAAGTAATTTTTTAGGTTGGGGAGAGGATCAATTCAGATCAGTATTTACTTGGACGCATCGCTTTGGCGAAGAGTGAAAATATAAAGCATCAAGTTAAATTGTTTGTAGCATAGTTTGGATAACTTATTTGAGTTATTTTCGTGTCATACTTTATCCAGCAGCAAGTTGTAAACACCTATTTAACAATTTATAAACTATTAAAAATATTATACATACAAACTTTAAGAAGATCGTTACATTCAGAATTATGGAACTTGAAATATTAAATATAATTTTTCCCTTTGGTATTGTTTTTAAAAAATCATTTCAAAATTTTAGTTTCGTTGTTATCTCCCATAATTTGCCCTGTATTTATTTTCTCTACTCAAATTTATATAAAATAACATATTAGATAGCAAAATTTTTCCAATGGCGGAAATTTTAAAAACATAAATTTTTTAAACCTCATTTGAATGAAATGTTTACTTTTTCTTACAGAGACCAAAAAACGTATTCAAACTAAACACTTTCGTGCCAGGAGATACGAAATACTTCACCTTTACAAAACAAGTGAATTTTCACAACAAATGAACCTTCAGAAAAGTACTTCAATATTCACTAGAAATTAGTTTCCAGTAAACATTCGAGTCCAATGTCCGGTGCTATGTCGTGAAATGTTCTAATAGTCAAAGGTTTGTGAGCTTGTATTATTAACTTATTAAAAACGGTGCTTTTCGATTTATGGATCGATAGAGCATGGTGGAGGGGAAGGGGGGGAAATATCTTACAGGCCATTTTCACTTTAGCTCACATCTTAAATAAAGGACATCCTCATCTCTGGCTTATTAGAGATCAAGACACGGAAGCTGACGAGTTGAGAGATCTGGGCGGCTCTTAACAATGAGGTCTTGAGAGCCGATGAGGGTGAAATGAGGTGAGAACGGAGCAGCGCCGGAATCCAAGGGCGAGGGAAATGGGAGATATACCTGAGAAATCTCACCGACCGACGGCATCGCTTGGTACGATTCCCACTTGGTAAAATCCGGGAGCAACCTCGCCGGGAATCAAACCAGGATCGCAATCGCGGGACGCGAGTGCTCTAGCGACTACACCGCCGCGGTCCCACGTCACTGGCCAGAAAAAATTACGGGGCACCGTTAATGAGCGTCCGGTAGGTTGCTTAGTAGTTTGCTTTTGCAGCATGAGGTAGCCATCAGATGCGATGTTCTTTCCACAGCCTCGTGTGGCTAGTGAGCGAAATGAACCGAAACCGACCCGGTTTCTCTGCCGTATACTTACCTGTTCTGTGGCGCTTCTGTGTTTCAGGAGGGAAGTACGAGCCCGTGCTTCTGGACAACGCCTACAAGGTGCACATGAAACTGACTATCCGGTCCGTGGGTCCGACGGACTTCGGCTCCTACAAGTGCGTCTCCAAGAACTCCCTCGGCGACACGGACGGCAGCATCAAACTATACCGTGAGTCCCGAAAACTACACAGAGAAAAATAAATGGCTGTAGGAACCATTTAGACTTTCAAAATTGGGACAGCTATCTGGTAGGTCGTACACTCTAGCTAAATCTGAATCAGTGATAATCTGGCTGTTGAAATTAGTTAAAAGTACCTGGCTGATTCAACAGTCACTTCAGTGAATTTAAATGATGAATTAGTAAATAAATTTCCAGATTTCGTTCGCTTATTGTTTTAGTGACATTTTCCACTGATACAGCAACCATTTTATTTACTATTTTCCAGTGATTAATTTTTTGACTGATGGGTCAATTAAACAACGTCTGTCAAATGGAATAAAAACTCATACACTAACGAAAGCAATAAAAAATACGTTCTATAATATGAGTTTCGTATTTAATAATAATACCATTTTACGAGGAAATATTAAAATTTGGTCTTTCATTACATTTTTACGTCTTTCATTTCGTTTTCGCGTAACAATCATAACGCTCAGCTTAAATAAAGGTTTACAACTTCATTAAATTTTATGAAGTGAGTGCACCCATACGTACCACGTGGTCTAACAATCCTAAAGTTACCAATTAAACTTAAATCGAAAAGAAAGGGTGTATTATATAAATATACATTCATATGATAAAGAAAGCTAATACATATATTTTCTGCTTCGATACATCCTTTGGCTTGGTAGCTCAGTTGGCAGGGAAATGAGCGTGGGGGATGCGTGGTGTGGTTTCAATCATGAGAACCAGTTATTTACTTTTGAAAATAATGTTGAATTGCGCAATATAAATAACGACTAAAGGAGATATGTTTATTTCGTGCAATGACTTAAATAAATTCAATAAAAAAATTTATTCGCCGCACGCAGTTAGCCGTCACTTATTCAATCAGTGAAATTGTTTCAATGACACCACCACGATTTTTCACTGATTTTAAGTGGAGCCATTTTCACTGATCCGCGTAGTTGAATTTCATTTCGAATGAGTGATTGTCCATTGATTCGAATTTAGAGTGTATGTACCATCTAATTTTTGTTAATATAGATAGTTGTTGAGTTGGCTTGAGAGATGAGGGTGAAAAGAGGTGAGAATGGAGCAGCGCCGAAATGCATGGGCAATGGTGAGGAAAACGGGAGATCCCCGAGTAACATCCGCTGACCAGCGGCATAGTCCGGCACGACTCCCATTTGCGAAAATCCGGAGTAACCCGGCCCGGAAATGAACCCGGTTCGCCTCGGTAAAAATATATAGTAATGTCACCACAACCGTTTATTGTATTCCTGTCTCTGATTGTCTTTGCTAATGCACTTATGGTTCCAATAGAAGAGCACTGTGTATACCCCAAGACAGACAGTACCTTCAACAGAACAACTTCAACAATAATTTAATTGTTTCCGCAACAGCTAGGATTGTAATGACGTAACAGAATATACAGTTGCTGCTAATACAATTCTAATTGGTGTAAGAACCACAAAAATTATTTTTGAAGTTGTTCTTTTGGTGGTACTCTCTGTTTTGTAGTAGGAACGCAATGATCTGCTGTAGCAGCCATATGTTCACTAGCAAATACAATCACAGGCAGGAATACCGCGAACAACTTTGATGGTATTACTATCTATCCCTATTTAAGAGCTGTAAACATCAAGTTGTAGCTGACTTCTTTCTGAAAAGTGTAAGTGTGTTACTATGAACGCATTGGGGTATATTTCCCATTCGTTTATTTTCATGATGCCTATTTACTGGTTTGGTAAATTTACGAACAATTTATTACAGTGTAGAAATTTCGAGCATCGCTGCTATGCACATTTGGGAGTTAAGATAAGCATTTGACTGTTTCCTTAACAAACGTAGGGGAGCTACCATGGACGTTTGGAAAAATCAGTTTACCATTCACGTTTTCAACATTCGTATAGTCTACTAACGGTATCTTCACTCGTTTGGAATGAAAACTCTGAAATATCACCCTATGTGTAACATGGTCGGTTGCTGGCTACAAATCATGCATGACAATTGTTTTGTACATTTTTTTACATTCCAGTAATTAACATATTTATGATAATTGTCTGTTTTTTTCAGAAGTTAAAGTATTTATATACCATTTAGCATTATTTATAACAGATAATAAGTATGTATGTTGGTAATGGCTATTGAGAAAGTGTGAACATGTAAAACAGGTTTTGTTACGTTAGAGAACGTTTATTACCGACACGTTTACGTGTTTTAATGTATATTTTACGGCAATTGAGTTTATTTTTACCTGCAAAAATGTATATTTGTGATTTTTTTCCCAACGCTCAAAATACTGTGCGTTGTTCTCCCATTGGTGTTTCTTTTGATCGGGTTCTTTTTAACTTAATTATGATTTTTCGAAAACTCAGCCTAGGATCCACATTTATTCTCATTTTGTTTCCTTGCGCTGTATGTAAATTTGTTGCGAATGTGAATGTGTTATTTATATGCAAATTCACACTCTGAAGAGTGTAAAACATGAATCACTATCGTAAGTGGCCTTACATTTTAAAGGTTACGTTTGCAGTACAACGTCAAGTATTAGGGATGATTTTTTATTAATTCGTTGACTTCTTCTGGGAAATTCTTTGCACTTTTTCAAACCATTGCAAAATACAAACATATCTTACGATCCTACATAAATTTCTTTCTTTGCAGTGATACAAGAGAAGTTCTCGTGGCACATTCATAATAATGTTTGTAGTGACCAGGAATCACTTTAATTCGCGAAGTCGTTGATACGGTTGTATTTTGCAATAATTAATTTAATTGGAACAAGTGAATTTGTTTACATATAACTTGGAATGGAATACGTATCGTTAAATTAGGAGAAAAAATATTGACTTTCTTCTTTTTTTTTTAGTGTATAAACCCTTATGTCTTATGCTTTCATTTCCCAGGAAATACAAAACTCATGTACACGATACTGACGTTCTGCGTATATCTCTTGCCCATAAACTTTTGTAACGAACCAAAAATAGTGATACAATTATTTGTAGGTTTTCAGTGCCAATAATTGTCATCCCGTTGTAAACATTCATAAAACTATTTCTATTTTACGTAGTTATGAAAGCCCGATTGTGCAACTATTGAATCAGCCTTCAAACTTTATGAAATTCTGAAGTCATGCAATTCTCTAAATCCTTCCCAAGATGTGATTTTACAATTCTTGTCGAAGTTTATATACTTGAGTGATACTATCAAATGGTAACGTAAGGTTGTAAAGCGAAGTGATCATGTGGTACAGGACTTGCAATGCTAACACGAAGGATGGACGTTCAAGCTACGCTGCCTGCAGATTTTTTTAAAATTATTATTTCGTGAATTAAGAAATATATTTCCCACTAGCAATCTGTCTTATTAATTTTTTCTTATAGTTATTTTTTAAAGAATAATAGTAAAATATCAATTTTATTTTTACTTTTTAATAATGAAAATTTAAAATAAGGTGTAATACATTGTTTTAATTAGTAATATATAATCATATTACATTTTGGAGCCATACCAGAGATAAAATTGGCATTTATTTTAATTTTAAATTCAAGTACCGCAGTGAAATTTTTTTTTTTTCGTGCATAATTTTTACTGTAATTTTTACTTTACGCAGTTATGTGTTATATATTTAATTGGCACAGTAAGAATGAAATAATATATTTTTGGTTTACTACGTAAAATTTATTCAAGTTGAACCTTTTTCATTTCTAAAAATTGTAATGCGTGTAGCGTCTTAGAATAAAATTATGTTGGATAGAATTTTTAATTAGATATTATAAACTTTATACACAGCTTAAAAATCTACTTTATCTAGCATTGAAATCAACACTTTTGTAAATAAGTTAACAAAATTTTAACTGACTAATGACTATCAGTTATTGGGAAAACAATTAAATATACGTTTAATGGTTTCGTGTTTTGATCCATGATGGTTTTAGTAACATCCTTAGCTGTGTGTTCAGAGTGGACGCAACGATTATGGAATAAAATTGTTTTTGGACTAATATCAAAATACACCTACATAACTACATAACCAAAATCTTACATTGAATGCTTGAGTGAATATCTTAAGCAGTTCATTATTAAACTTGTCATAGAACAAGAATTGCCGTGCACTTGCAAAAAGTGTAACATAACCTTTGTTAATTTTACAGATGCGCTCGCTCGTAAAGTGCACTTCAGAGTTAATTACAAAATCTATTTATCGGTCCGTATTTGGCCTGTATAAGACCTGCTCACCATCCCAGTGAACAGCCCAGGTTTCAACATCCTGTGCTCACAAGAAAAGCCGATATGGTCATAAGGACGAAATGATACACTACTGGGAGTGTTTTGTTAGTGGCGTGTAGGGTGCTGAGTTAGAGTGAGATATACAACTTCGCATGTATTAAACCTATTCCATCATAAATCAAATCGCAAGGAAGTGGTTTCAGTTGTGTTTTGTTGAACATTTTCATACTTTTTATTAAATCAATGAATATCTTGAATAAAAGTATTGTTTCTTTGCAGAATATTTTAAATTTATCTCATTGGAAATTCAATTTACCTCACCGCTTTTAAAACAGCTTAACTAAACCTTTTCTGTACAACAGTCACTGTAGAGTCATAAATGCATTATGAATACCACATTTTAACTTTTACACTCATAGTATAGAATGTTGATAATAATACATTTTACAGCTGCATTAAATTTATTTTTCGGTGACTTAGAAAAAACCTGGTACAAAATTGCATTCATAAACACAATTAAATTGTAATAAATATTAAAATATTTTTTAAAATAATTTCTTTGGTCGATATGTTGGAAGAACAAGGTTATAAAAATTACTAACTGATCTCAGCTACAACATACAAACGCAAATATTGAATTTTTTAAAAAAGACATTTTACCTTAAAGTGTGAATATTTGTTTTACTGTAAATAATAATTAAAGGAATCAATATATTATTTTTAATTTCACACTTTAACACCTACTTATTTAGGAGCAACTTTGAATTTCCCTACTCAGGTAGGGCAAAAAATGTGGTGCCTTGTTTACACAGAAATTAAGCAAAGCACAATTGATATAAGTATTCCGCAAAATATTTTGTGATCATCTAAAACAATACATGAAGAAGAATCCGAAAATACTGAATACTTCGACCGTCCCATATTTCATAGGTTGGCAAGCAACTATGTGATGTTTTACAAATCATTTCTATAAAGACAGATTTACGTAGAACATAGAACAAATTATTAATCTATGCAACATGGAACGTTCAGTTCCCTCTTAATGTTACTCATTGAGAAACTTCCTCATATATTAACGGTTTTCTAATTAAACTAAGAATTTCAGCTCATGCATTTAATTAAGTAATTTTATATGATTTCATAAAATTTAACAATCCAAGGAAAAATTTACATATAGTTTAATATCACCTTAATTAAGAGGCGATATAAACTTGAGAAAATAAAAGACACCCTTAATGCAAGGAAATGTTGAATTCCAAAGATACGCATTTCTTTAAGTTATTACTACATATCGCAAATCATGTTGTTTTTTCTTTCTCTTTTGTATAGGAATAATTCCACTGCGTTTTGGTCTGGAGTACAGTCTAAAGCTGTGAATTGTGATCTATATCTGTCGCTAAACAGATGCTATTTTTCAAATTGATGACCATGAAACATATAATAATGTAAGTCAATTTTGTGACTGTACTGAATCAATCTAAAACAAACTTGGCATGTAGAACGAATCGAACATTTAAGTGTTGATAATTTTTTCATGATACGAATATATAGAAGCTAAATTAATAATTTCATTTACAACCATACATTATTATTGTTTTATCTACAGCTTGCCACAGTGATCTGTGTATTTTATAGGAAATGTTTATCATAGTAAAAGTCCATCAATAATTGTTATAATTTATCACAAGATAACATAAACAACATGAACCAAACTAGCGTGCAAAGTAATCAGAAATACTTTTCGTTGGATATAATTTCAGTGGTCTCCTGTGGGAAAGAGGTAATATATTGCATCTTAAAATCATAACGTCATCTACGGAATTATTAAAATGGTTTATTATGTAGTAACTATCAAAATGGTGAATTAGAATTATTTACGTTTTAAATTTGTAATTTGTTTAGGCAAGCTACATAAAAACACGTTTCAAATCATTTCAAATGTAATATTCTTTTTAAAATTTTTAATTGGTAAATAATTTTCTGCCATAATGATTACCCACAAATTCGGTATAGTTTAAGTATGCATAACTATGTTTAATGCGAATAAATGTGTAAATTCTTAATTTTTTCCTGGGACGAACCTCAGGAAGTATTTATTTATGAGGGAAACTATGATTTACTTTAACAAATTTAATTGAATTCAGTAATTTTTTAATTTTGTAAAGTGTCATTTACTACCTGTGTGGACGAAACCAGGTTAAGAAATTGCATTTCTAATTCGTGTGAGCTCATTTCGATTCTGGGGAAAAGCAGATTACAAGATTTACTGGGATTATTTTGCTAATAGCTCCGTGCCGAATAAGTTTACCTTCAGTTTATCACGTCGGCGTTCGCGGATTCTCTTCACACGACCGAAAACAAAGGTCTTTTTAATTTTCTGTAACCTGTAAATAGTTCTCAAAAGTTTCCTGTAAGAAAATTGCATAGAAAATATCAATTTGTACCACATAACCAGATCATTTATAGACCTAACGTGTTTCGCCGTTTCCTCAAAAAAAGTACAATTTGATTACCCCCCCCCCACCACCAACATCTAAAAAATAAAAATCACGTGTCAAAATTACGATTATATGCTGTTATTCGAAAACAAAAATATTTTAAAATAATTCGATTGTCAAAATGGAATATTCAAAATTGCCACGCGTTACCTTGCTATATCTATGCAATGTAATTTCGAAATATGATAACGATTCTGTAACCTCAGATTTTTATAAAAATTCTATTAGATATGAATACCTTTACCTTAAATTACATAAAATTAATACGGTATTTACATAATTTCTGATGCGAGAATAAATTTAATTTGTATGTATTTAACATTTTATTTGGTTTTCCTCACTTTNTCAGATAAGAATAGCTTTACCTTAAATTACATAAAATTAATACGGTATTTACATAATTTCTGATGCGAGAATAAATTTAATTTGTATGTATTTAACATTTTATTTGGTTTTCCTCACTTTCACGAAGACTTTGGAAGTACATATCCATATAATATGTCACGCGATTATAAAGGTAATTTGTTTTTCACGGTAATACTGGTATATAGTTGTAAAAATAAATGTTGATATATATATATATATATATATATATATATATATATTTCACCATTANCCTTGCTATATCTATGCAATGTAATTTCGAAATATGATAACGATTCTGTAACCTCAGATTTTTATAAAAATTCTATTAGATATGAATACCTTTACCTTAAATTACATAAAATTAATACGGTATTTACATAATTTCTGATGCGAGAATAAATTTAATTTGTATGTATTTAACATTTTATTTGGTTTTCCTCACTTTCACGAAAACTTTGGAAGTACATATCCATATAATATGTCACGCGATTATAACGGTAATTTGTTTTTCACGGTAATACTGGTATATAGTTGTAAAAATAAATGTTGATATATATATATATATATATTTCACCATTACAAAGTTTGAAGTAGTGGCCTGCAAAAAATTATCAAGGGATTTTTTGACAATATAGTAGATTTATTATTAAGTATAAATACAATCTATCTTCTTTCAAAAATTTTACCTTGTAAAATTTTGATATAACCTTTCCCTATATGAAAACCATCAACAAATTCTTCAATAAACTGTTGAATAAACGTGGGAGAAAACATTATACCACTTTTGGAATAAAATTATTTGCTTCAATTTCATTATCATAAAACGTATCTAAGGTCGTATCTACTGAGATAACGTACTAAATAATCTTAACATGTTTTGCACCAATTCCAAGATTGGTTAAATCCTATTACCCTAAAACACAGAAACTTCAAAAAATTCCCCAAAACTGACCTATTTTAAATATATGAGTGGAAATGGAACACAATAGCGAAAATGAATGGGTCTAACTATGCCCTTAAGTACAAGGAAGGAAAAGTGTCCCAAAAAATATTATTATTAATTAATTGATTTTATCCATTGCAAATCAAATGTCAGTAAAAGTATATTGAAGAAATTATCTTAGCCATGATGTGTAATGTCTCATTACTATAACATACGTTTAAACTGGAGTAAAAATAAAACAGTTATTCAAATAAATTATAACTTCTTGAAAAGTATTGCCCTGTAAAAATAGTCTTCGAATGTTTAGAATATCTAATCGTTTTGCATGAAGTACGCCGGTATGTAAAAACTTAGCTACGAACAAAGATATTTTGCTCTTAAATGTTTGTGTTCACGCAAACTACGTTACGGTGTTCTGAAAGAAACACGATGTTTTCCTCCGGACGGACTAGCGCACTTCACCGAAGAGAAATATTTCAGCAGAGAAAGCGATCGTTCTTTAGAGAAACTTTTCCACTCTGTCTATCGGATGCTGCTTCTTCCCCGTCTCTGAATGTCCTCTTCATCGGCAATGTTTTAGCAAACTNTTTCCACTCTGTCTATCGGATGCTGCTTCTTCCCCGTCTCTGAATGTCCTCTTCATCGGCAATGTTTTAGCAAACTGCGTTCCCTCCCCAAGCCGCCAACATTTATCAAGCAGACAACGGAGGTCCTTTTGAACTCTACTTCTGTCACGATTCGTCTTTCCGTTCCCCATTCTATTCAATTCTCTGACACCATACACTGCCGGGACATGTATGTTTCCCCTCTCCTTTTAACGTTCCGGCTACATCTCATCTCGAGTTTGTTTCTTCCTCGATGTTCGACNTCTCCTTTTAACGTTCCGGCTACATCTCATCTCGAGTTTGTTTCTTCCTCGATGTTCGACCTTCCTTTAGGAAGTACTTCGCTGGAGACGGTACTCCCAAGTGTCAACAAGGAACTCGAAAGCGATGGCGCATTCTCGTCGCTGCCTCATTTAAATTTTCAGGAGCTTCATTTCCAACTTCTCAAGTAATCATAAACTGACGAGGACTCTCAGTAATTATGACAGTTTAGGCTGCTCTCTTCGTATTAGTTTTGGAGTTAGTTCATATTTGTGCTCGTGGGTTGTTATGTTGTTAAGTTCCATCATTAAACCACACGTTTGCGTATTCTGTCCACCTGATTGGGTATGCCTACAAATATGAACACATTTGGAAAAAATACAGATGTAGGATTCATTGGGCAG
This sequence comes from Clitarchus hookeri, assembly GCA_002778355.1. Taxonomy (NCBI): domain Eukaryota; kingdom Metazoa; phylum Arthropoda; class Insecta; order Phasmatodea; family Phasmatidae; genus Clitarchus; species Clitarchus hookeri. Next base: position 370,178 of record NQII01001956.1, on the reverse strand, counting down.
AAAATTTCAGCGAATATATCGCTCTGAAGTTAAAAATAAGTATACCAAAATAACCTTCAAAAGCGTCGTCTTTTCCAAAATTTCGCAAAACGTACCCTCGTCGTTGCAGCATAGCACGGACAGGACTTGACAATGAATAAGTGTATAATTTTAGGCACAATTTCTAGTATAGTCTATTTCCGGTTTCTTCACACTTATTGAATCAAACATTTGAGGAATCACCCCACGCATTTTGTTTGGTTGTTTCCGAATTATGTCGTGCTTGTCATTTTTAAATTTCTGTTAAATTAAATCTATAAATTTTTTTATATTTGAAATTTGAATCATATTTTATCTATAATTAATTATATTTAATTTTTAATAAATATGAATAAAAAGGGAATAAAATATGCGTATTGGTAATGCCCAGTAAGGTATAGTTATTATGGAAATTATAATATAGTGAGTACGCACGAATGCTGTCCCTTCGGTGTAGTTTTCTACATAGACTTGATTGCTCCGTCTCTAATGACCTCGCTGTCGACGAGACGTTAAACTCAACTACCCACCGCCATCGCTCTCGCTCTCAAGGAGGGGATAGTTTGACACAGGATACCTTTTGCTACTTCCGGTGTTCGCGAANCACCGCCATCGCTCTCGCTCTCAAGGAGGGGATAGTTTGACACAGGATACCTTTTGCTACTTCCGGTGTTCGCGAATGCGTCGTCTCCGCCTCGGTCGTAGTAGGGCCTCCAATCTGCAATCGGGGCACCTCTTATGGGTGAATTTCACCCANTGCGTCGTCTCCGCCTCGGTCGTAGTAGGGCCTCCAATCTGCAATCGGGGCACCTCTTATGGGTGAATTTCACCCAGCCTAAGAAATTGGGAAAATCTGAGATTTTAGGTGGTGTCTGCATTTCGATTCCAATTATCTTCGAAACGGTTATACCTGCAGCATTCATATTTGACGCGTTCATTAACACCAACAATAACCATCATCTCACGGTGTACCGTCGACGTAGCCGTAACTGTAAGAATTTAAGGGGGTAGGATTTCACGTTGCTATTTCTCCTAGTCAGTTTGAGCTACGGTGATAGGACTCGGTAGGCACGTTCAGAGGTCCGAAAGCTTTCAGCCATTTAAGTCTGCGGGCACCTCTAAATATGTTTAATTTTTTTCAGATTTCCGAAGAGAATGGGTGATTTTTAAAATTTGCTCCCTGCGCGCCGAAACATTTTACGGGAGTTCTTCCCCGTTTATTTTCGACTGATATGTGAGAATTTACAAATTTACCCTTATTTNGCCGAAACATTTTACGGGAGTTCTTCCCCGTTTATTTTCGACTGATATGTGAGAATTTACAAATTTACCCTTATTTTCCCTGTTATCCCCTTCGCTAAGATGGTCCCGTGCCCTTGAGTACAGACAATTTTGTTTCAAAAATCGTGAATACCTATGGCTATTCCCATCTTTTTCTTATCAACTTTTGTTAGATGCCAATTTTTCTTATAACACTTCCTACTTATTTTTTCGAAGGACACCCCTCTCTCACCCTCATGCGAAGTACACACCCAAAACCCTAGGAGGAAATAGAAATTATNGCCGAAACATTTTACGGGAGTTCTTCCCCGTTTATTTTCGACTGATATGTGAGAATTTACAAATTTACCCTTATTTCCCTGTTATCCCCTTCGCTAAGATGGTCCCGTGCCCTTGAGTACAGACAATTTTGTTTCAAAAATCGTGAATACCTATGGCTATTCCCATCTTTTTCTTATCAACTTTTGTTAGATGCCAATTTTTCTTATAACACTTCCTACTTCTTTTTTCGAAGGACACCCCTCTCTCACCCTCATGCGAAGTACACACCCAAAACCCTAGGAGGAAATAGAAATTATNATTTTTTCGAAGGACACCCCTCTCTCACCCTCATGCGAAGTACACACCCAAAACCCTAGGAGGAAATAGAAATTATGGAGGGGGGAAGTTTTGCTACTTTCTAAACTTGATCGCTAGCTAATTCCATGCATTTCAGCCTAAGAACTTGAAATTCGGCATTGAAGTACAATTTAAGGGGGGTATGTCGCAAACAAGGGATTCTCCGTCATCATGAAATTCAATATTTTATTCTCAGTATTTCCGAAATTATTAGACCTATGGCATTACATTTTGGCACGCTTCTTCACCTTATCACTTTTTCATTGCCTCATGGTGCACTGTCGGCTTCACCTTAGCTGTACGATTTCAAGTTTGTTTGAATTTCAACTTGCGATATCTCCTAAACAGTTTGATATAGGGGCAACGTGACTCAGTAGACATGCTAAGAAGGGAGCAGGTACACTGTAAAAAAATTCCTCTTAAACGTCCTGAACTGTAATTTATGTTTTTAACCTATAAACTGTATGGAAATAATACCACACATAAAGCTGAAGATATAAGAATATTTAGCGTCGCTGCTATACACAGTTGGGAACTTCCCTACAAATTTAATTGTTTCCTCAGCAAATGTAGGAACGCTAGAATGAATGTAGATATAGGGGGAAAAAATTACCATTCCGGCTTTTTCACTAAGCGTATATGCTGGTATGGTAAATTTCCTAATAATTTCTTAGAATGTACCTTTGGCCATTTTAAATTTTTTTTTTTATTTCAGGAGGTGGCATTTTTCTAAATTAGCCTTCGCTCACCTACACATCTCTCTTTTTTTAATTCTTCTCCATTCGCTTTCCAATGGTGCGTACGAATTTTCTGAATAACACTAACTTTCCCTACCTTTTCCCTGATTCACCTGCAACGAATACCATGCGGAATTTGTTGTTTCGAGAACTGTACGTTACGTAGGCCGCGGGTTCAGTTACTGCGAGTTACGCCGACTTATNATGCGGAATTTGTTGTTTCGAGAACTGTACGTTACGTAGGCCGCGGGTTCAGTTACTGCGAGTTACGCCGACTTATTGGTTCGGCTGTAAGTTATACGAAGCAAAAAATGCAGTTATAACCATCTAAATGGTCGCGACCTTCATTAAGACTTTGTTATAAATATTCGCATCATCTGACATTTTCANGCAGTTATAACCATCTAAATGGTCGCGACCTTCATTAAGACTTTGTTATAAATATTCGCATCATCTGACATTTTCAAATAGGCACTTTTTAACGGGTGAAAACTCTAAAGTCTTAAAAGACTGGAGACGATGTGAAGTGTGAGAACGGATCGTCATAAAAAAATGTGCTTTAATATTTTATGTAATCCGCGGTTGTCGACAATGAAAATAATAGTTCTTTTATAGCGAGCTTTGGATATGATGCAAAATTAAGTGGTTCATCTTTAACGAGTTTTGCATGTGCTGTAAAATGATCTAACAATTTAAGATGGCGTTATTTCTTGTATAATATGATTTTAGAGCTGCCATAACCAGCCCATTCCGGACTCTCCATCGTCAAAATATGACTTATTCTTAGTCTAGGAAAAAACAAAAGTCAGCCGTAAATTACCAAATTACACCCATGGCATACAGGCACTTAAATTTTCCCCTCCTTCCAGGTTTGTTAGTAATCCAAATAGTTTTTGTACCCTGGAATCCAAAATTTTCCTTGGAGATTGGTAAAGAGATACATATCCCCATCTCAATCATATTATAGATTCCTAAAATTTTTAATTTTNATTTTCCTTGGAGATTGGTAAAGAGATACATATCCCCATCTCAATCATATTATAGATTCCTAAAATTTTTAATTTTGCCATAACCTTTATAATTTTATAACAATTTCAAATTTTCAGAAATTTTCTTTACGGCTGCTTNTAATTTTTAATTTTGCCATAACCTTTATAATTTTATAACAATTTCAAATTTTCAGAAATTTTCTTTACGGCTGCTTCATTTAAATTTGTTTCTTACGGATGGCGAATACTGACATCAAGATGTCACTCAAGAAATCCCCAAGATTCAGTATTTATAGGCTGTACGATAACTTTCATCAGTAACATTCCAAACAACATTTTGCCGACCTCCCGTGGTGCAGTTCGTTAGTGCGCCGCCTGTCTTCGGTGTGGAAGGTTCTGGGTTCGAATCCTTAGTAAGGCATAAGTGTTAATATAAGTTAAATAAAAAGTTAGTTTGTAAGCCTTAAGTGTTCAGGCATAACACCATGGGACGTTAATATGCCCTTTTCTATAAGGTGGCAAACCATTAGGTGTTACTCCAAAAACATTCTTAAAACATGATTGTAAGATTAGGTAATTCCTTTTCCAGCGCCATTTGAAAAAAAAAAAATTCCTTCCTACACCGCCTTCATTTGACTGCCCAGATTTGTACCGAACTTTTAAATGTGAGAAGGGACTTTTGAATGACCTTGACAATTTTATTAGCCTCCCACGACTAGCTAAGAAAGTAAAATCTTTCGTCTATTCTCGGTTGTAGAGTTAGCGATATTTGTGATTGTCCCCCTCCATCGTCATAAACATGTGTTAAGTGAAATTACATTTATAACATCCTATAATATTGTGAAATAGGGGCGTGCGAATAAATATAGGACCAAACATTTTCCTGAGGAAGGACTCAATTTTTTCTTCAGGAGGTTATACCAAATAATTTGTACTTTTCTCTAAAGTTCGTTATTATTTAAATCTGATTTTAGAAGAAATCTCAATAGATACATATATGTCAAGTTCATTACTCAATGTGGTATCGTAAACTCAACGTAACTCAGCATTCTATTCATTTTAAAGGGAAATAAAAGTTTTGCCATTAACCTTGCAAGACATAATGACGGATATTCCCTGCACAATGCACGTTATTGCCCACTCTATATTTGCGGCAATTTTTTTATGCTTAGATGGATTCTACAACATTTTCTCCTAGGTACTTACTTAGTTACTTACTTACTTCTTTACTTACTTAGTAATTTACTTACTTCGTTATTTACTTACTTCATTAACTTCTTACTTACATACCTACTAACTTACATAATTAGTTACTTACTCACTCACTCTTTGACTTAGTTACTTACTTACTTACTACGTTACTGCAGCAATCCATTCCGCAGTGCTACGTAAAAACGTATGTTTTATTTAGCACGATACATATAACAACGCCTAGTGCAATAAAATAAACGCTGACCTCTCAAATAAAGCTTCGAAAATAATAAAAACTGCACAATAACTTTCAGCGCCAGTCGAAAACTATAAGACAATATTTTCTGTTCATTCTCTTACATCTTAGTGCCCCTTCCATTAGAGGCTGCTAAGTAAGTAATATTTACGCATCTCATTGATTACGTCACATTCGCAGTCGTGATCGTTATTTCCTGCAATTGCAATGCTCCCCTCACCTACCCTGTTATAACTAGAATTACTCTGACTGTTTCATTGCTTAAGAAATTGTCCTTCTTTAAGCATAATCTACCTCTAATTTAATTTAACATTAACTTTGTCATCAAACCAGAAAATAAAAAAAACACAAATAATATGTATATAACACACAAATAAATAGTTCATCCTGAAACATTTATTATAATGTAATACATATAAGAGTTTATATTTCCCACATTACTGTACTCGTTTATCTCCGTCATCATTGGTATGGGTATTGCAGATATAGCTATAATTTGATGTATAGTTAGCAGGCATCGGTTCTGAAAAATGTCCTGTTGAATACGAAGTTTAAAATAATTATTTTAATACACTTTTCTCTGTACAGAAACCATCGACACGTTGCACAGAATTTAAAAACAGAATATCATTTTCTTAGCAAAATAATCGAGTTGAAATCCGAAAAGCCTAAGGATATAAAAAATAAAATACGAACATAAGACACGAAAGAGCAATAGCACTAACAAAGAAAAGTCAATCACTTCACCCTTATGCAATTTTTTGTGCTGCTTATTTATGAATACAAAATATTTGTTTCATTTCACTCAGAAAAATGCGATTCTTGTAACAAATTAACTATTAAAATTCCTGAGGTCTGTTTTAAATGTGCATAATTTCATCAGATGTCTCCCTTACTTTTAATATTTAAAACTATTCAGAAATTACCTTATGTTGAAAACTGTGTAAATAATCACAAAACCCATGTTTGATACAAGTAGTGATACGCATGACGTTTTCTGCACATGCTCACGCAGAGAGAGAGAGAGAGAGAGAGAGAGAGAGAGAGAGAGAGAGATCTCAAGTGCGCTCCTGCTGTATGATTGACAAGTGTTTTCAATACGTACACACGACTACCCTCGGGCAATATGGCCTGTCGAATGATCCGCGCGGGCTGTCGTTCGCTGTGGCGTTGTGTTTGACTGCCGGCCGTTCTTCCAGAAGGATGAACACGCGCTGCGATCCCCTGGTGCTGGCTAATGAATCATCTAGTGCATGCCACGCTGCCGGGCTCCTATCCATTATTATTAATTATTGCCAACTCGTCTGTGTGATTGGCTGAGCGGGCGGTCGGTAACCTACCAGGGAAAATTCCACAAAGCTTCTGAAACCCGTTCGGCTCCAGTATTAATATTGTAGCTTCTCTTGCGAACATTACTCTGTAAACTGGATTGCAATCTGCGTGCATGTTTTGGAAATCTCACGGAAGATAAATTCCTACGTTATTTCAATACTTTTAGGCCTACAAGTTTTATGAATTAGAGCGTCGGTTTCTGACGACAATATTTAAAGGTTATCAACATTTGCAAACAGTCAGGCTGAATATGTCCCCGAAAAAATTACTTTTATCTTGTCTGTTTTGAATAAATTAATTTAAAAAATGCTAAAGTGTAATACTTTTGCCAAATAATTAATGAACATAACACATAGCAAACTTATTTGAATATTAAGAAAATTGAGTGATAGTGTGTCTCATATCCATAAAAACCAGGAATAACAATATTTCCAAGAATTTTCGAAAAATATATCCATCTTAATTAATATTTAATTTTCTTGCTTTATTTGGGTCTAGTATAATAATTCTTAAGACAAATATTAAAAAGAAATATACAACATTGTTTAATTAAATATTCTGTGTTCTTCTGAGNTTTCAATACTTTTAGGCCTACAAGTTTTATGAATTAGAGCGTCGGTTTCTGACGACAATATTTAAAGGTTATCAACGTTTGCAAACAGTCAGGCTGAATATGTCCCCGAAAAAATTACTTTTATCTTGTCTGTTTTGAATAAATTAATTTTAAAAATGCTAAAGTGTAATACTTTTGCCAAATAATTAATGAGCATAACACATAGCAAACTTATTTGAATATTAAGATAATTGAGTGATAGTGTGTCTCATATCCATAAAAACCAGGAATAACAATATTTCCAAGAATTTTTGAAAAATATATCCATCTTAATTAATATTTAATTTTCTTGCTTTATTTGGGTCTAATATAATAATTCTTAAGACAAATATTAAAAAGAAATATACAACATTGTTTAATTAAATATTCTGTGTTCTTCTGAGNATATAATAATTCTTAAGACAAATATTAAAAAGAAATATACAACATTGTTTAATTAAATATTCTGTGTTCTTCTGAGATTAATTTGTTTATACTATCTACTCTAGCTCTATATGTTCGTTCTTCACTGATATATAATTTATTTATTTGATGTATAATGAGATTTATTTGGCTCTCGATATGAAAGACCAACGATGTCAGCACTCAAATTTACAATATTCCATTGAATTAAAAATTTTATATCTATAGTTGTCTAAGTTTACCTGTTCTTTTAAANGCACTCAAATTTACAATATTCCATTGAATTAAAAATTTTATATCTATAGTTGTCTAAGTTTACCTGTTCTTTTAAATATATCTGAAACCAAAATAACTTAATATATCTGTTTTCATAAACTTAACAATTTACAGATCAATATCTAGGCACTANTATATCTGAAACCAAAATAACTTAATATATCTGTTTTCATAAACTTAACAATTTACAGATCAATATCTAGGCACTACTCTTGTAACGAGTTTGGTATAAATGTTATGTAGTCTTTCTAATATAATGGTAACTTACCAAAACCACATATACATATATATATATATTATGTGTGTCTGCGAAGAAACGAAATTCTCAAAATTAATAGTTTACCATAGTATAATTTGTTAATCTTGTATGTTTCAGAGATACCCACACCAACCACTCTGTACAGAACAGTGCCAACAACAGAAACAAGCATCCCTACGGAGTATGGTGAGTAAAAATATTTATCCAAAATAAATTCATTATGAAGAAAAATATGTATGACATTGGCAATATTAATATAATATGTATTTTTGAATAATGATAAAAGTCTATGTTCAGTGAAACTTCTATTATATTGTGGGGTGTTAATAGCTTGTCTTAGTAAGAAAAATAATTCTCTTTCTGGTTATATCGTATACTTTCTGGTTATTTCGTATATTGGCAAAGCGAAATATAAACACATTAGAAACAATCTGAATTTTACTGCAGTTTTATCAGTGTTCGTATTTGAATAGACAAGCAAAGCTGCAAATAATTTAAAAGATTTTGAATACTGGATTATGTATTGGGACACTTTTGGAATGGTAAAAACACTTCAAATTCTAATACCGAAAACAAAGTAGACTGAAATAATTTTGTCTGGTTTCTGCTCACGACAGATATTTCTGAATTTTTGACAGTTGTGAAAATGGAAGCTTACGTACTTTTCTTTGTTTCTCGGGTTGCTGTGTATGTCTGTGTTAAAATTTACAACGCTAATACCGTACGGAAAATTAGTACTTTANCTTTGTTTCTCGGGTTGCTGTGTATGTCTGTGTTAAAATTTACAACGCTAATACCGTACGGAAAATTAGTACTTTATAAAATAAAATAAAGGGTTTTATGCCTGTTTAATTATGTTCTAACGCGTATTAAGTAAGAAAATTTGGAAGGGATAGGAGAGTTTTGATTTTTAACGTATTCTACACTACAAATAATGTAGCCCCAATAATAATTGTTGAACAGAGCCAGGTAATCTTTTAAAATGAAAAACTTTAATAAATAATTATTTATTTTGATTGAAAAATTGTGTTTCTTTTTCTTTGATATATACACACATGCATAAGACATATTTAATATCACACAGTATTTCCTAATTCTCATTAGACTCTGTTAAATATTTGTTGGTTTTAAAATAACATTAACAACGGAACACATATGCAATCAATATTTATATTTTCGAAACTATTAACAGACTTCAAATTCATTGTAGATACCAGAAAAGAAAATAAAGAAACGCAAACATCACTTAAAAAAAGTAGTTCGCAAACAGGGTAAGTTGCAAGGCAATTTGCTTATGTGTTTAACGTGGATATGCCTGAGAAGTAAATTTGCCATATCTTTAATTAAAATTTACGCCACTCGTCAAAGTAAAAAGGTCCCACATTGCCGGAAACGCTAAATTTTAAAGGCATTTCAGAGTTTGTGTTATTGTTAGGTGCTTCACAAGTAAGAGAAGTGTCTATTACAAATAATACTAAATTAATATTTCCGAGTTATGGCGTTTCAAGAACGCCGTAGTCGAGAATACAGTGTATGACATTACGTAGTCATATAAAATCTGTTATGGAATTGTAGCTTAAATTATTTCTATGGAATTCTCGGAGGAAATATATTTAAGCAAATTTTTAAACTGATTTCGCAAATATTAGTTATTTGCAAATTTTTTTGTTTAGTGGAAAAATTGGAATAATATGACCATTATTATGCTTTCGACAACATTTTCTTTTAATGTAAAAAATTGCTTGGCTCAATTTGCCAAAATAATTATTTTACAGTGATATAATTTGAAACAATTATCTTATTTTAGCTTAATTCATTTAAATATTTCCTTTCATGTAAAAAAATTATATTTAATTATTCGTTTCTCCGTAGGCATGTCTTCTTCCTTGTTAGTTTAGAACTGATGAAATCTGAAATAGTCCATATTTTATTTTCAACTATTTGCAATTTTCTACGATTTCTNCTTTGTTTCTCGGGTTGCTGTGTATGTCTGTGTTAAAATTTACAACGCTAATACCGTACGGAAAATTAGTACTTTAAAAATAAAATAAAGGGTTTTATGCCTGTTTAATTATGTTCTAACGCGTATTAAGTAAGAAAATTTGGAAGGGATGGGAGAGTTTTGATTTTTAACGTATTCTACACTACAAATAATGTAGCCCCAATAATAATTGTTGAACAGAGCCAGGTAATCTTTTAAAATGAAAAACTTTAATAAATAATTATTTATTTTGATTGAAAAATTGTGTTTCTTTTTCTTTGATATATACACACATGCATAAGACATATTTAATATCACACAGTATTTCCTAATTCTCATTAGACTCTGTTAAATATTTGTTGGTTTTAAAATAACATTAACAACGGAACACATATGCAATCAATATTTATATTTTCGAAACTATTTACAGACTTCAAATTCATTGTAGATACCAGAAAAAAAATAAAGAAACGCAAACATCACTTAAAAAAAGTAGTTCGCAAACAGGGTAAGTTGCAGGCAATTTGCTTATGTGTTTAACGTGGATATGCCTGAGAAGTAAATTTGCCATATCTTTAATTAAAATTTACGCCACTCGTCAAAGTAAAAAGGTCCCACATTGCCGGAAACGCTAAATTTTAAAGGCATTTCAGAGTTTGTGTTATTGTTAGGTGCTTCACAAGTAAGAGAAGTGTCTATTACAAATAATACTAAATTAATATTTCCGAGTTATGGCGTTTCAAGAACGCCGTAGTCGAGAATACAGTGTATGACATTACGTAGTCATATAAAATCTGTTATGGAATTGTAGCTTAAATTATTTCTATGGAATTCTCGGAGGAAATATATTTAAGCAAATTTTTAAACTGATTTCGCAAATATTAGATATTTGCTAATTTTTTTGTTTAGTGGAAAAATTGGAATAATATGACCATTATTATGCTTTCGACAACATTTTCTTTTAATGTAAAAAATTGCTTGGCTCAATTTGCCAAAATAATAATTTTACATGGATATAATTTGAAACAATTATCGTATTTTGGCTTAATTCATTTAAATATTTCCTTTCATGTAAAAAAATTATATTTAATTATTCGTTTCTCCGTAGGCATGTCTTCTTCCCTGTTAGTTTAGAACTGATGAAATCTGAAATAGTCCATATTTTATTTTCAACTATTTGCAATTTTCTACGATTTCTNCTGTTAGTTTAGAACTGATGAAATCTGAAATAGTCCATATTTTATTTTCAACTATTTGCAATTTTCTACGATTTCTCTGCTAGCATATTTGAATGATTTTCGTTAACATTAATAAAGTCATTCATATAATGCTATTGTAAAAATAGTGACAAATACAGAACTAAAGATTACATTAGTGTATGGGAAACGAAAATCATAATTACATATATAATATGTCCGAGGAAATAGTGTCAGGCTGAACCAGGGAGGTAGAGTTTCTCAAGTCGTATCCGAAACACCCCACGTATGTTAATTGATTGTTGATAATTTCAAGGTTATGACTTTTATTCTATGTCTTGTGCATAACTTGCAGTTCGACGACAAATATAAGTATGGTGAGATGAATTACTGTGATAGAAGTTTGGATATTTGTTATAGATTAGATGACTGAATGGCCAATACGGCGCAATAACATTAACGTTCACCTGTCTTAGCATGGCGCCGAGAAAAATTTCGAAAAACAAATAAGTTCGGAAAGTGTATTTTCCCAATAACATTTGGTGACGTTTAAAATGACGTTCACAATAAAAGGGCATTTGCCGTTCTTCCAAACTGCGACGTTCTTTTGCGTAAACAAGCTCTTTGTAATATGCCCAAACGGGGAAAAAAAAATTTGGTTAAGGTTGGGGGACTTCGAAGGCTATGGGTCCANTCTTTGTAATATGCCCAAACGGGGAAAAAAAAATTTGGTTAAGGTTGGGGGACTTCGAAGGCTATGGGTCCAGCAAGACTAATCCACCTGAGAAACTTCGGTTGAGAAAAGTCCTTACGTGAAAGGTATAGTGACATGATGCACCATCATTTTGAAAGGTTATGTTTCTGCGCATCTCAAAATCAACACCTTCTAGCAGCCCACGGCAGAAGTGAGTTACGAGTTGCAAATAGGATTCATCGTTCAAGCGATCTGGTAGTTGGAATGGGACTATTAGCTCGCCCTTTGTTATGCAAAACCACAGACTAACACTAATCTGTACTGGAAAATTGGATGTCCTTGTTATGAATGATAGTCACGGACATTTAACACCCCGTTTTGCTTAAAACTGTACTCATCCGTCTACAAAATTTGATCGAAAAAATTATCGTTGTCCTTTTGTCTAAGTAACATTTGTTGAGAAAACTGCGATTCCGTCGCAATTGTAGGGTATATCTGACGTGGTATGGGTGGTATCCAACTGCCCTTAAGTGGGCGATGAACTTCTGATTTTGATATTCTAGTACTACTCACCATTCGACACTGGTCGATGGGCCTCATTCAGCTTTTTCGACAACCTAATATATAGCACCTAGATCCCTCATTGTGTGTATACGGCCAGGTCTGGTCCCTGGTAACCGACCTTCCGTGTGGGCATTACGAACTCTACGGATCATCAGTAGTTAGTGAACCACTCGGTCAAGTACCAGCTCTATGTTCTGACGCGTGCCATATTCAATGTAGAAGCTCAGCTGTCACAACACACACCATACCCTACCCTACCCCCNTCTATGTTCTGACGCGTGCCATATTCAATGTAGAAGCTCAGCTGTCACAACACACACCATACCCTACCCTACCCCCCTTCCGCTAGAGCACACGAGATACGAGACACATCGGCCATTAACGCCTACGACGAAGGCAGGCTGGAGCACCGGAAGTAGTTTACACGTGTCGACATTGTAGCATTGCCCCCACCCCCACCCACCACCCCAAACACAACCCTGTGAAACTTGTACATGGCAAAGAAAGGACGAGAAAAACTGGCGATTTCCGCCTACAAGAAAATTAAAATACGTGCTGAAGGGCGATACGCACCGAGAAAAAGCTAACAAGGTTTGTCAGTGGCACCGCAGGTCACCCCCTTCCTCCTCCACCTGCAAGAGCGTTGGCACATGGAGGATGTGGCCATTGTTCGTCACCTCCCACCTCCCCTTACCCTAACAAGGGAAGACAGGTGTAAGGTTCTAAGNTAACAATAGTTTAAAAGCCAAGTTGTATGACAAGGGAGGGATCAGTTGAACCAGGTTAGTTGACTCAGAAGTGCGCGAGAGCAAGTCGGATCGGGAGTACCGGAATAAGCGTGTCGTGGATGCGTAAGTCGAGAAGCAAACCCGGGGCCGCAGTCGTAGAGAGAAGTCACAGCAACCAGGGCCTTTTCCAAGGCCGCCCGAAGCACCAGACCTCAGCCTGTCGAAAACAGACCATAACTACCAGACGAGAAACCCTTTCGACGCCTAGCGCCACCCCCATGACGCCGACTACAGTTAGCACGAGTATGTTAATAAGGGCACCACCCCGGAATTGTTTCTGTAAAGTTAAATTTCGTGACAATATAACCAACCACTAAATCAAAACACCGAATGACTATCTTAATGTTAGCCTGTTACCCCCAATCTTCAAGGCATCCTATAGTCGGTGCCTGGTAACATTAACTGAGATCCTATGAACCATCCTGTATCACACAGGTGGGGAATAGCGTCAGTTCTATATGTTCCCTGTGGGCTTGCTGCATGTAGATCGTTCGCCCTCGTGCATCCGTAAAAGTAGTGCATCTCTGCGTAGTCACGCGATAAAAAGTAGTGCATCTCTGCGTAGTCACGCGATAAAAAGTATTGCATCTCTGCATAGTCACGCGATAAAAAGTAGTGCATCTCTGCGTAGTAACGCAATAAAAATAAGTTTATATCTGCGCAACCACGCGATAAAAATAGTGCATCTCTGCGTAGTCACGCGATAAAATGTAGTGCATATCTGCGAAGTCACGCAATAAAATGTAGTGTAATCTGCATAGTTACGCAATAAAATTNCATAGTCACGCGATAAAAAGTAGTGCATCTCTGCGTATTAACGCAATAAAAATAAGTGTATATCTGCGCAACCACGCGATAAAAATAGTGCATCTCTGCGTAGTCACGCGATAAAATGTAGTGCATCTCTGCGAAGTCACGCAATAAAATGTAGTGTAATCTGCATAGTTATGCAATAAAAAATAGTGCATATCTGCGTAGTCACTCGATACAAACGCCATAATCGTTCCGATGCCAATTCAAGTCCGGTAAAACCGNTATAGTGCATATCTGCGTAGTCACTCGATACAAACGCCATAATCGTTCCGATGCCAATTCAAGTCCGGTAAAACCGTGATGGTTTGCAGTCCTAGTAGACACACCAAGATAAATCGCTCAGCAATTCACAGTTCAGGACATTGTGCTACTTTTCTAGACCTTCTAATAACACAAATTCACATCGATGTGCACTTCAGCGCCTGTGAAAGTAATGTTATGATTTATGCTTCTTCATCATACCTTAACAGGGCTATAGGTGCGTAGCAAGTCATTGATAAGAGTGGTGCAATGAACAGAATAAGAAACCTGTTTATTTAACATTATGGTAGTTCAATATTATTTCAATATAAATATGTTTGGCTATGAGTGGGAAGAGCTATACAAATATAATGAAATTTTTAATTATATTATGATTGGAAAGTCTCCACCTTGTTCATGATTCTGGAGACTGAATAAGATGGCGGAAGTCGACGCCCGGACAAACACATCTTCAGTGGTCTTCTCGTGCCAATGGTCCGACAATAAAAGACACCGCCCACGGGCTACACTGCCCTATATCGGCTGCGTTGTCCCCGTTTACTGGCCGGTGGAGGGGGTTNACGGGCTACACTGCCCTATATCGGCTGCGTTGTCCCCGTTTACTGGCCGGTGGAGGGGGTTTCTGTGGTTTGCGATATCATAATTGATTTCAGCGATCACGGCCCGTGTCCTGGATAACTATGTGAAGGTGTGATCAGGCAGGCCGCTCAGCTGCCTGATCACAACTTGTAAAAACATGCAACAGTGATGTAACCCATCGTCGTTTTAAAATTTTTTAATCGTTAAAATTTGTTTTTATTACCGAAATGGTAATTAAATTAGTATTTCGTAAATTAGTATTTCGTGCGTACTGNAATCGTTAAAATTTGTTTTTATTACCGAAATGGTAATTAAATTAGTATTTCGTAAATTAGTATTTCGTGCGTACTGCAATTTGACTCAAATTATTAGGATGAAGCCGTAAAGAAAGCGCGATGAAACTTACATGGTAACGTAGCTAATAAAACGAGAAAGTTTTTAAAGTAGGTAAGAAACAAATGTANGAAGCGCGATGAAACTTACATGGTAACGTAGCTAATAAAACGAGAAAGTTTTTAAAGTAGGTAAGAAACAAATGTAATGTGAACTTTTTTGTAACGTTAATATGTGTTACGGATAACTTCGAGTGCCGAACGTTTGTCTTTTTCTATATTTTTCTCTACATCCTGCTAATACAGATGAACTTAAAAACAGGATTGGCAGTTCAGATATCTCATCTAAAAAAAATATTCAAGCTTTGACCACTGTTAATCATGTCACCATACCAATATCTCTCATCTAAATGCGAGTTAGGCACAAAACGTAGACATAAAACATAATAACAAAACTTTCAACTATCGCTTAAATATTTATTTATATATAACTGTAATCAATATAATTTTTATAATAAAAAAATATTTAAAATTAAATTTTTAGATTTTAAATATACTTTATTATGATATAAATTACAATACATTATATTAATAACTATATATTTGTATATGCAATATGTATAACATATATATTATGTATATAATATTTAATAACGAATATATTTTCATTATAAAATATATATAATATATGATATTAAATATATTTTAAGATTTAAAATTNTATTTAATAACGAATATATTTTCATTATAAAATATATATAATATATGATATTAAATATATTTTAAGATTTAAAATTTAAAAAAAACCATAACATTTATTAAACAACGTTATTGTAATAAATAATATAAATATATAATAAAAATTCATAGGCGTNAATAATATAAATATATAATAAAAATTCATAGGCGTGTTTCGGATAGTCCTTGAGTTCCTCTACCTCCCTGCTTCGGCTTGACACTAATTTCTGAGACATCTTGTAAATGCATCTTCCTTGTAATAAACATCTGTTCTGTATTCACTTCTGGCTTATATAAGCGTGACAATGCGCATATAAAACTGTAAATCAACCACTCACCTTATAATATTATGTTTCCTTTTCTGTTCAAGCTAATTGTGTAAATGTGAACATATAAGAGACATTTCAGAAATTACTATCTTTATAAATAAAAAGTGCAGGCTGTAACAACGGTATAATTCAAGTCGACAAAATGAATTTAAATAACACTTTGAAAACTATCCTTGATCACAACATATATTTTAATGTAAAAACTAATTGCAGTACTTACAGTGATGTTGATATTAAATAAAAAAATTCGTTTTATACCTAAAATACTTGCATGTTTTAAATTTAAAAAAAATATGCTAATTTGTTCTCTGCATTTTCGAGAAAAAATATTTATAAAATATAAAATATGCATTTTTTAATTTAAGCAAAATATTCATTATGTTTATAGATAATGGTCAATTATCCATGCCATTAATGCTAACATTNCGCCCGCAGCCGGGGATGATGTTCCCAGGCATAGTATCAATTCCAGCGTGAGCAACGAAACAAAGGAATCCTCCCCTAAAGTAAATAAGATTGTCACTTTTCTCATCCTATGTTGCAGCAGAATAATTTATTGTATGTACTTCATAAAATGCATGCATTTTTTTTGCAAATATTTTCGGTCGAGGGTGTTTTTACTGTGACTGTACCGGTCCCCTCTCCCCTTGCCGATCTTAGTTCAGGTTAGAAGTTCGAAACTATGTCCCGAATAGCGGCCATGTTTGGCCAATGCCGGAGAAGCCGTGACGCATGTTCCCTGTGGTTNAGTTCGAAACTATGTCCCGAATAGCGGCCATGTTTGGCCAATGCCGGAGAAGCCGTGACGCATGTTCCCTGTGGTTAGAATATTTCCTGCATGCGTAATAGAGCAGGGCTCAGCCCTGGGAAAAATTTAGATCCCTTCCTTACCTGAATATTCGATTCTCTTCTTAGTTTTAAGGTAGGTTAGAAAAAAATTAACGTATACTGTGAATGTGAACTTTTGTTGCGCATGCCAACCAGTCTTCCTGCCCTAAAACTGAAATGCTTTTCTTGCTGTAAAATCCGCACGTTTTCCATTAAAGTGCATGTACTAATACAATGCCGTTCAAAAACTTGTAACGCGAATACGATGTAATGACGTTATACGAAATTGTTTTTTTTTTGTGAAATTTATGTTAGTTGCAAAACCAAACTTTAAATGTATCAACTTGGTGTCAACACGAGATTTCGACTGTTCTGGTGGTAATTATTGGGCCAGTTTTCAAGAGCACGCAAAATACTTATATCAGTATACCTCATCCTTAGTTCGTGTTTTTAGGCTTAGGCATATTAGTTGTTAGGACCGCAGATATTTACCCAAGGTAATTTCTGCAAAATTAGACAAAAACCAATTTTGAGATAAAATGAAATTGATGTTTTTCAGTACAAAATATTAAAAAATTGCGCTGTAACCATTGTTTTTATCAGTTGATGTAATATTCTGTAACCAAACACCACGTCATGGATGATTTCCGAATAACTTTGTATAAAGATAAGCCAATAAAGTAACGGAAATCATTTATGTTTGAGGGTTTTTTCGAAACAATCAAACACGACCATTACTGGTGACGAACGCTAACACAACCATGAAAAAAAAAAACGACGAATTAGGCCACGGGCTAAGTTATGGTAAAAAAATTAATTTTAATAAAGGACATGTGTTAGTGTGTAGAATCGTACACAAAATAAGTTACTTACTTTTTTTGCGCATTTCGATTGATATTACAGCGGAAAAAATGCGTGGGAAAATACTTACCAGCAAGTTAAGTTATGATAATATGTCTTGGCAACCTATATAAACAAATTCGCAATATCATACATGGATTTTGTCCAAATAATTTTATGTAAGCCATAATAAAGTAACCCCTTGCTGGAATCTGATGAATATTTTAAAATAAGTATACACAGTTGAAATTAATGAGCTTGGCTGTCCCTACCACTTATCCTTGACTATTGAGGCAAGCAAACTTATGTGTATCTCAAAGAACGATATACACTGGAGAGCCAAAAAAATTAGTTTAGGCATGGGTATGCAAATAACAGAGGTATGGAACCAATCACAGAAACGCGATGCGGTCGGAAGCGCCTATATAAGACAACAAGCGTCTGGCAAAGTTGCTAGATAGGTTACTGCTGCTGCAATGGCAGGTTANGTTACTGCTGCTGCAATTGCAGGTTATCAAGATTTAAGTGAGTTTGAACGTAGTGTTATAGTCTGCGCACGAGAGATGAGACATAGCATCTCCGAGGTAGCGATAAAATTTGGAATTTCGCGTACGACCATTTCACGAGAGTACCGTGAATATCGAGAATCCGGTAAAACATTAAATCTTTGACATCGCTGCGGACGGAAAAAGATCGTGAACGAACGGCACAAACGACGACTGACGAGAATCATTGAACGTGACAGACGTGCAACCCTTNAGTTCGAAACTATGTCCCGAATAGCGGCCATGTTTGGCCAATGCCGGAGAAGCCGTGACGCATGTTCCCTGTGGTTGGAATATTTCCTGCATGCGTAATAGAGAAGGGCTCAGCCCTGGGAAAAATTTAGATCCCTTCCTTACCTGAATATTCGATTCTCTTCTTAGTTTTAAGGTAGGTTAGAAAAAAATTAACGTATACTGTGAATGTGAACTTTTGTTGCGCATGCCAACCAGTCTTCCTGCCCTAAACCTGAAATGCTTTTCTTGCTGTAAAATCCGCACGTTTTCCATTAAAGTGCATGTGCTAATACAATGCCGTTCAATAACTTGTAACGCGAATACGATTTAATGACGTTATACGAAATTGTTTTTTTTTTGTAAAATTTATGTTAGTTGCAAAACCAAACTTTAAATGTATCAACTTGGTGTCAACACGAGATTTCGGNGCAAAACCAAACTTTAAATGTATCAACTTGGTGTCAACACGAGATTTCGGCTGTTCTGGTGGTAATTATTGGGCCAGTTTTCAAGAGCACGCAAAATACTTATATCAGTATACCTCATCCTTAGTTCGTGTTTTTAGGCTTAGGCATATTAGTTGTTAGGACGGCAGATATACCCCCAGGGTAAATTCTGCAAAATTAGACAAAAACCAATTTTGAGATAAAATGAAATTAATGTTTTTCAGTACAAAATATAAAAAAATTGCGGAGTAACCATTGTTTTTATCAGTTGATGTAATATTCTGTAACCAAACACCACGTCATGGATGATTTCCGAATAACTTTGTATAAAGATAAGCCAATAAAGTAACGGAAATTATTTATGTTTGAGGGTTTTTTCGAAACAATCAAACACGACCATTACTGGCGACGAACGCTAACACAACCATGAAAAAAAAACGACGAATTAGGCCACGGGCTAAGTTATGGTAAAAAAATTAATTTTAATGTAGGACATGTGTTAGTGTGTAGAATCGTGCACAAAATAAGTTACTTACTTTTTTTTGCGCATTTCGATTGATATTACAGCGGAAAAAAATGCGTGGGAAAATACTTACCAGCAAGTTAAGTTATGATAATATGTCTTGGAAACCTATATAAACAAATTCGCAATATCATACATGGATTTTGTCCAAATAATTTTATGTAAGCCCTAATAAAGTAACCCCATGCTGGAATTTGAAGAATATTTTAAAATGGGTATATACAGTTTAAATAAATGAGCTTGGATGTCCCTAGCATTTATCCTTGACTATTGAGGCCATCAAACTTCTGTGTATCTCAAAGAACGATATACACTGGAGAGCCAAAACAATTAGTTTAGGCATGGGTATGCAAATAGCAGAGGTATGGAACCAATCGGAGAAACGCGATGCGGTCGGCAGCGCCTATATAAGACAACAAGCGTCTGGCAAAGTTGCTAGATAGGTTACTGCTGCTGCAATGGCAGGTTATCAAGATTTAAGTGAGTTTGAACGTAGTGTTATAGTCTGCGCACGAGAGATGAGACATAGCATCTCCGAGGTAGCGATAAAATTTGGAATTTCGCGTACGACCATTTCACGAGAGTACCGTGAATATCGAGAATCCGGTAAAACATTAAATCTTTGACATCGCTGCGGCCGGAAAAAGATCGTGAACGAACGGCACAAACGACGACTGACGAGAATCATTGAACGTGACAGACGTGCAACCCTTTCTCAAATTGGTGCAGACTTCAATGCCTCCTGCATACCTTCAGACATTAGTCGAGTTCATGTCACGTCGTCTTGCGGCACTTCTGCGTGCTTGCAGGGACCCTACACGATATTAGGCAGGTGTATCAGTTTTTTTGGCTATTCAGTGTACATATATAGTAACTGGGCGGTTATAACAGCTTACTGAATTTCCACCATGCATTTCTTTGCTCTCATAACATTGAGCAATTACATATTAAATTTAACATAATATTATTTCTAATGAAAGGCGTTTATTATATGTCGTTTTGAAATGTCCGGCAGGACACATATAGATAAATTTTATTATGAAGACATATGAATTTGCACTATATTTGGTAACCCTGCACTGAAAATTTCAACATATTAATATTGCTTGAATATCTGAAGGGAAAAAATGTCCACAATTTGCAAATGCAACATATAACCTCAGCGAATGTATGTTTTTAATTAGTGTACCTTAAATATCATATCTTGTGTAAAAACGGATGTATAGTAATTGTTCGGCAGAAAATACAGGTTGTTGTGTAAAAATTAGTGATTTAAGTAACACTTTTCATTATATATTACGTAAATTACTGCTCCACACTTTGCTAACAAAAACAGGAGCAATAAATTAATGTTGTCACTAAGCCTAATTTATAACAGATATCTATATGTTTCCTTGGCCTTTTTACATCACAATATAGGTCAATATGGTTTCATTTAATTATTTTCTCGTATTATTTAATTGATAAAAATTATTTTTCGTTTTTACTTTTTACATAGATTTTTTTTTCGCAAGTATCTTGCAGAACAGATATTTCTGTATTTACATTGATTTATTTTTGTTATAACATGTAAANATTTTTTTTTCGCAAGTATCTTGCAGAACAGATATTTCTGTATTTACATTGATTTATTTTTGTTATAACATGTAAAAAAATCAAGGTCCTCTTTCTTTGTAACTTGCCGATAAATGCATATGTTTCATTTAGTAGAGTTACAAANCATGTAAAAAAATCAAGGTCCTCTTTCTTTGTAACTTGCCGATAAATGCATATGTTTCATTTAGTAGAGTTACAAATTTTGTCTTTATTTCACGTTTTAGTTTTGTTCAGTATAATTAATTTAGTAACGTGGTAAATTTATGGACCTTTTGTTGTTTTAATTGATAGTTCGTAAGTATGTATATAAACACTTCACATCGCGAATGCGTGTAAACAGTAGTGTGGATGGTGAAAGAGTTTCGCAAATTATTCTTCGTGAACATGCATATCTTGACTGGAGGCGAAACATATTTATGTTACGTGGGTTTGGTAGCCATTGTAGTCAAGAATAACAAGAGGCTAAAAAAATGCTACATAGAACTTTATTGATCACGCGATTGAAATTAATTTAAAATGTAATTTGCTGAAGCGATTTAATTTCTTTTACTACATATTTATTTTATTCGAATATCTTATACTCGTCATTAGCATTTTTGTGCATTGTCGTACGATGAGAGAGAAAAAGAATTAATACAATTGTGACAGTACAATACAAAAAGATATTCATGACTAACGCGTCAACTACCAGACTGTTATTTAAAACAGCATTTCTTGCAGCGCTTTGAGAGGAGTCTACCACTAGGGCCGACGAGTTTTGAAGGTTTTAAACATTCTAGGGAGGTGTTTTGGGTTTTGTCGCTGAGTTTTGCAAAATAAAGGACGCCGCGGATCGTGGCATACTTCTAACCGAATGACTACTGACTCGGTGCCGAAACTCTGAGCTGTGCTTCAGAAAAGCTTTCAACAATGAATAGTTTCCTAGCAAGGACAGCGTACACTTGCTTCCAGGCGTACCAAAATAATCGCCCTTTCCCTCATCAAGTTTTCACAAATGTATTCGTAGCATAAAATCTTGAAATATTTGATGACGGTAACCTCAAAAATATGTTCTTCAAGATGAAAAAAAAAAAATCGAGTGAGCAAACATATATTTTAAATGTACTGCGAGAGAAAAATTATTTTATAGCGACAACCGGAATTATTTGATAGCATTTGATTGACGACCTAATATTCTTATAAAACGGTGACCGAATAGGCTTCAAATAATTATGTTGTTATTTATTTAAAGAACTGTGTACTCATATGGTAGACCTCCCGTGCTCAGCAATCGAGTATGGAGTGGGACAAGATAATTAGTTCGGTTGTATACAGCAGCCAACGGGAAAATAAGATCAATTCCTGCACGCAGAAGACATTGAATTTAAGCATGTCGCTATATGGTATTGGGAAAGGGAAAGGTGTGTGGTATTAGAATGAGAAATAGTTTATTGATCACAGATGTATTTACTCTCGCCAAAGTAATTTTGTAAGTAATTATGCTTAAACCATTTTACTTTATCAAAAGGATTACTTTTTAAATTTATATGTTACTGACACAATGTGCGTTGTAAAAATTGATTTACCCGCATCATACACTTAATAATATAATCGCTGTTCTTTATACAAACATTTAACTACAGAATATTACAACTACGCCCATTCGTTGAAATCCATAATTTTTTACAGCTTGCAACTTCCAGTTGGAAGAGTTCCAATTGTCTCATTTGTGGTTACCAAAAATAGCCTACATCTCAGAACTAGCTTTTAAAATTTTTTTACTGTTCTTAGCTTAAAAATGTGCACTTACGGAAACTAATTTCAGTTAAAAAAACGCCCGAGATTTCACACTCTCTGATAACACAATTATTTAAGCACTGTTTCTCAACGTCTTATCTTGAATATTACGGTATATATGTTCANCACACTCTCTGATAACACAATTATTTAAGCACTGTTTCTCAACGTCTTATCTTGAATATTACGGTATATATGTTCACGTTGTAGTTACTTTTTTTAGTAGCTTCTTGAAATAATGCACATAATATGTTTTTTCTTGTTTTTAGACAAAAAAGTCAAATTCAGACCGCAGAGTGGCCAGGTTGAATCCACGAATGACGAAATCAACGAAATCATAATACACTCTGACGCTGAGAAAATGACAAAGGAAAGAGGTATTTATTGATTTAGGATAATTGTACTTAGTATAGCTTATAGAGTTTTCAAAATACAGTTCAATCTTAGATTAAAAATATTTATTTACGAAACATTTATTTTCTCCAACTCTCCACTGGTATATATGATTGCGGTACGGAGAATAAACGTAGCGAAATACATATGTTATGCTTTTATATGTGTCACTTGAAGTTGTTAGTAACACATCTTACTCCGGCAGATTTGAAAGTGCTAGTTAGCGCTTCCATGAGGCATTATATAAAACACTATAAAGAAAACGAAATCTAAATTTTAAAGCAGTTACACTAGTGTGAAGGCCTTTATCATGTATTTACGAAATAATTTAATCATTTAAGATTTAATGTAATGAATTTTGTCACCAAGAGAATTATTAAGTCAAACACAAAAATGGGTAGCAGAATGTCCAATAGTTTATTGACCACAAAAAAATATTTACTCTCATGTTGAAACACTTGGAAGNAAAAATGGGTAGCAGAATGTCCAATAGTTTATTGACCACAAAAAAATATTTACTCTCATGTTGAAACACTTGGAAGGAATAATTTTTTTTAAGTACTTTTATGAACAAAATGGTTACTTTTTCAGTTTAGATATTTAACTGGCCTGAGTGACAGGCATACTGTTATTAAGGCCATTGATGTGTGATGAAACTGTTCAAATGGTATTTTCACTTAAGTNGCCTGAGTGACAGGCATACTGTTATTAAGGCCATTGATGTGTGATGAAACTGTTCAAATGGTATTTTCACTTAAGTGTACAAATGTCTCTTAGAGGCTTGAAGGTGTGGAGAAAGGCTAGAATCTCGGTTCCAGGTACATTCGTAAGACAGTCTTGGAGACTTGAGAATTTTATACACATGGTTGTAACGTCGATTACAGAAAACGTGTTTCATATACAAAAAGCTCATAAATATGCGTTACGTAAAAAAATTCTACATAAAGTAAAACCATCACTTGATACATTGACTTATTTTTGCAAACGCTTTTGTTTAACAGTACTCGTAATATTTAACGAAAAAACCCCAAAAATTAGCTAATCTTTTGGGACAAAATTAAAGAAATTATTATAATTACTATCAACAAAAGCATTAAATTAGGTTTTTTCTAGCTATTGTAAAATTTTTCTAAACAATTATTTTTATATTTACACTAAAAAAAACACAAAATACAACTTGAAATGTGCTAATAAAAATAATTTGCGATAACTCATTAATTAAAAATAATATAGCATGCACCAATTCATTTAAAGTTAACTAACATAATTATACAATCAGAATGTTAACATGTCGTAGTGTTCCCAATTATTAATAAAAAGTTTTAAAACACCATTACAAGGGTGCATATTCAATTTAACTTACGTGACGTGAAATACATTATATTCTTAAATCGATTTAATACACTAATTAATAATTATAAGCGGTAAACAAAACATTTNGTGACGTGAAATACATTATATTCTTAAATCGATTTAATACACTAATTAATAATTATAAGCGGTAAACAAAACATTTCTTAACTGTTATGGTGCCTACGAATAATTTGTTTATATCGTACGAACAATAGTACGATTCATACCGTTCTTGTGGTTTTTCTTAGAAAATAAGTGGTTACGATTATATATTTTGATTATACTTTTTTTGTGTCTATGTTTGTGTGTTTTTCTGTCACTCTTTCTTTCGAAACATTAGATCTTGTCACCGAATTTCATCAGCATTGAAACATTCTAAACGTGTAATACTTTGTATTAGTACCTTTACACTCAATATACACGATGTAGTAGTAAACCAAGTAAGATAAAAAAAATTAAAGAACCTTTTGTGATTTCCAATGAATATTATAAAGAACGCAAAATAAATACTCTACTATTANCAAACACACTTCGCAAGTTGCCCCAACCGAGCGCCTTGGATTCGCTTCAATATTTTATGCCTCGAACGCATTCTGCTTTTCGAGTGGGTTACCTACCCGTCGATATGACTCTGTTAAAAACTCCCTTTATCCAGAACTGAGGTGGTGGTGTTGTGGACTTGCTTAAAGTCTGTCTGATTCCCATTATCGCTTTTCGTAAAGTCCACTAACGAGAAAAGCAATTGTGTTGATAATGGCACGACCTTTGTGTTGCAAAAACTATTCAACGAACTGGTGGGTAATCCTTATGTCAGTTATCATGGGTAAGAATTTCATTTGATATGAGTGTTTCTGAAGACCTTTAGCTATACGAAACTTGAAAAAGTGAAGAAGTTTAAATTTTTTCACAGGACATTATTCGAAGGCTGGTAGTCGCTACTGTTAACATAAAATAAATGCATATATGAAAGACTTTGGACTTAGCTGTAGCAAGACCTAGTATTAAATACTCGAGCAATTTTTTTTGCAAGCATAGCGTTTCCTAACATTTTTTAACAAAAATACAAAACAAATAAGAATTTTTGGTACTGCCATTTTTATTTTTTTCAGCAGGTAACTTCTAAATTATCTTTGTATAACTTCAAAAACATTTACTAGGATATATATTATATCAATCATTTGGAGAAATTAAAAATTTTGCATAGAATATTGGATGCTAAATTCATTCCCGCTGCTACTAGTGTTAGAGATGTTAACTTTAATTAATTCATAGGAATTTTGTTCAGAAAATGGTTTCCTTTTTGAAAAGACTATCAAAACGAAGTCAAATTTAAAGTTTTACACATAAAAAATAAGCGGACCTTGATGCTAAGATCACAAATACCAGCAATATAAAAACTTCGCTGAAAAGCTGAGGCCAACGAAATCAGCAAAGACTAAGAATATGGTCTTCTGTTTAGGCTATGAAAGTTTTTGCGATGATCAGTGCCCTAAAATTAAAAGAAAAAAAAACGTGTTTAGAAATGCATATCTTTGTAACACAGAATTTACTTTTAAAAGTAAGAGTGTTCACTTTAGTATATTTCATATGGTATTCGTTAAATAGAAACGTATAAAAATACTTTGGTTATATGCTTCTTCAACCTATAATTGTAATATGATAACTGAGTGTAATATCTTCCTCTAAATTAAAATGGGGCTCTTAAGCTGGGCCTAATGCCTTTTGTGATATTTGTTTTCAGATCTGAAGCACCGAGGCAGACCGAGAGAAGAGAACAGCATAGGTCTTCCATCAGCAGAGGACCCAGCTTCCAGTTCCACCGTCTTGACTCGCCCCACAGTCTTCCTTGCTTGGACGATCACGCTTTGGTTACAGAGGGACAGAGTCCCACCTTAGGCCCACACCCCAGCTTCGTCGAGGGCAACAGTTCTCCACGTTCGACACGAAACACTTGGCGAGTGTGAAAATGAAGGACCGACATCGTTGGCGGGATCATTCGATTGCGAAGATCACGTAGCGAATGACGACAATAAAACATTCCAAGGACGAGTGAAAAAGCGTGGCTATCCAGTGCAGAAAAAAGTCAACTTCCCCGCCAGGTGCACATGATTAGCTGTGAAGTGTTGTGGTTCTACGCTTATATCGAGCCAGATATTGTACAGAAACGCTGCGTTATAAACTATTGCATGTGCGCTGTGTTTAAAGGCAGAGCTGTGTGAATAATAACAAACAGGGACCCATTAGTGCGAGGCTTTACATTGATTCATTATGAAACCCTTTTCCTTAGTGGTTTGTGTTGCTTGAAATAAATTTGCAGATACTAAATATATAACACCCGTCAGCTTTGCAAATTATTTTTTTTTTCGTGCATGTAAACTGTGCTGACTTAATGGTACTTTTCAGTCACACACTTGAGCTAGTTGGTTTTCCACGCAAACGTTTGCTAATCCATGACTTTTATTTGGTCTTTACAGTTATTACAAATAGTTTTTAGCTTTACGGATTCTGTAATTGCCCAATAGGATAGAAAAAAAAATATTTGTAATACTNGTTATTACAAATAGTTTTTAGCTTTACGGATTCTGTAATTGCCCAATAGGATAGAAAAAAAAATATTTGTAATACTTCGGGACACAAGATTTGTGAGTTTGTATAAAGTATTCTTATGGTGACCAACTGCAATTTCCATAGACAATTACTGTTTAGCTGAGAAATTTTTCACTTAAATAATGAAGGTACTGTGATAAATATAATATCATTTAAGTAACCATTACATCAACGTGAATATAATTATACATTAGGAAGTGATAAAATTTATTGTACTGATATTTATTTGGCATAACTGAGTCTTTTATGTAATAAAATTTACTTTGCTTTGATCCGTTTAGTATACAGAAAAGTTTACAATGCAATTAGACAGCACACAAACGATGTTTATATATTTTTTGAAAATTAAATTTAAGGAGTAAATGTTATCAATAAAAGATATGAAAGGATTCTAAATCTACTTAAAATTTATTAGAAAAAATTATCCAAATTCGATGCATGTTTATTACATCTGCTTGCAGAGGAATCTAAATGTCAGTCATTTATTTTGCATTGTATATACTTTGGAGTAAGTATATTAATCCAGTATTACCGAACTTAATGTATGTAGTTTATTTTAAAACAATTCAAAATTATAACTATTGTGTATTTAATTATGTTCATTTATTAGCCTACTATTATACTTGACACTCCAAAATTTGTTTAGTTACAGTTAGTCTGGCCTACAGATTAATTTAATCGTACCAACTTCTCATCTGTGCTTTATTGATATCGAGCTTGTATTTAATGTTCTGTGTATTCATGCAAATGGAGATATGCTATGGTCGTTCCTAAATGAATATGTGTACAGATTTCACACATTGCCAAAGAAAAAANTCATGCAAATGGAGATATGCTATGGTCGTTCCTAAATGAATATGTGTACAGATTTCACACATTGCCAAAGAAAAAAATTATGTGTTATAATTCATGTAAATAATGTATGAAACGTCTTTGCATAAGAAAGTTAAATATATATTGTANAAAAAAATTATGTGTTATAATTCATGTAAATAATGTATGAAACGTCTTTGCATAAGAAAGTTAAATATATATTGTAAACTACTTTTTGTATCTTACGTTATGTTCCTTAAAATAGAGCCCAGATATGTATTACATGCTGAACTTCTTTATGTGTATAACCTCACTACATAAAGCACAAAGTAATGATATTATTACTCTAATGAGCTCTCTAATGAGCTGCTAGACGTTCCACTAATAAAATTATTTTTTTCAACTTGGGATTTCTAATTCGAATGAGCACGTGACTTCTCCTGCAAACAAGAAAAACATTTGTATAATATTTCCAGCGCCAACAGTTGTTTGCAAGAAATACAAAATAAATATTTTAGTGAACGTCACAAATAAAGAAAAGAATGATCTTTTTTTTGTACTTTCGTAAAAATAATATTTATTGATTCTGTAATTTACTAATAGCAGTTTGCTTACGCTAATGTTAAAATAATATAAGCATTTGCTAATTTTAGATTTTATAGCGGAAAAAGTAAATAATTTAGAATTTAAAGCAATTCAAATTTTAAATTGAAAGGAAATTATGATTATTATAATTTCATTCTGTGATAAGGACAGGAGCAATAAATTTAACGTGATGTTGGGTTCCACCTTTGTACTGGATAGCAAAAAAATGTTATTTATTTGCAACGTAGGC
Organism: Clitarchus hookeri; assembly: GCA_002778355.1. NCBI lineage: Eukaryota > Metazoa > Arthropoda > Insecta > Phasmatodea > Phasmatidae > Clitarchus > Clitarchus hookeri. Next base: position 341,142 of record NQII01001956.1, on the reverse strand, counting down.
GATGAAAAATTGTGTGGACACTTGGAAATACATATAAATTCATGTTTAATAAAATACTTAATAACACAAAATAACACTAGAATACTTTTTCCTATGATATTGTTAATTATGAACAAGCAGCTTCGTCAAGTGTTGACCTAGGGATTTTTTTTTATGCAGCTGGCAAAATATTCGATGCTTTATACATTGCTACATTACCTTATTGAGACCACGAGTGATTCGTTAAATGGAAAATCACACTTTATTAAAGGAATTTCGTATTTTTCACTGCTGAAATTTGTATATAAACGTGGCACTTTTTTTAACCTACTAAATTAAAGATCTGTGCAAAGTTATCGAAAATGTATTAGTTGCAGCGTAATTTTGATGGATAAGTTGTATGTTTATGTCTCATTCATTTGATACCGTTACCCGTTGTCTCCTTTGTAACACCGTAAAAATGAGGGACTTCAATAGGTAGTCCGAAATTAAACCGCTGTTGAGAAAATATTCAGTGCTTACCTTCACAAAGGCAATATTAGGAGCGAATTGTTTCACGTTGCACTCAAATATTTACGCATGAATCTAAGAATACTAATGTATTTAAAGTTATTTTTTCGTGTCACCATTGCCTATCACCAAGGACATGGGAGGGGAAGTGATAAAATTAAAAACCACAATTTCCGCAAAAATATTAAATATACGTGAAAGAATCAAATACTATCTGAATTGTTGTCAGATTCGTGGCTTCGATATTTCTGTGAAATGTGTTAGAGTATAATAACGTATGTTAAATAATTATTTAAATATAATTATATATACAGATTTCTAACAAACTATATTTCAACTCTCACAACTTCTGTTAAGTCTACTTTCCAAAAAGTGTAGAGTGGAGGGATTTGGGTGGCTCTTAAAATTTAAGTCTTGAGAGCCAGTAAGGGTGAAGCGAGGTGAATATAGAGCTTCGTCGGAATGAAGGACTGGGGGAAACGGGATAACCCTGAGAAAACTCGCTGACCAGCGACATCATCCGGCGCGGCGCGATTCCTACATCTCAAAAGTGACCCCGCCGGGAATTAAACCCTGTCCGCCTAGCACTACCACACAAGATTAACAACGCAAATATAACAATACACTCATTCAGTAAAGAAAACGTTTTATCCGGACGAATAAGAAAAACGTATTAAAAGTTTTCTCTACGACTATGTTATGAAATTAATATTGAGTTGAATTTTTTTCTTCCGTGGACCGAACACAGATTTCCTTTCAGCGTTACAGTATGAGTATTCTTTAATTACAACTTCAAGTTCTAGTAATTACATTTTCCGTTTATGTATATGAAAAATAACGAATTCGTCATTCCATTCTCTGGCATTATAAAGGCAAAACCACGTACTCAGTCGTCGCGTGGCACTAAACGTTCAATCTGATGAATTTGATGATTCATAAACTATCAATAAGTCAACAGACTCAAGGCCTGTTCAAACATATTCATTACGACTTCTGGCCAAGTCTGAAACTTCTTTGTATTAATTCTCAGGGACCAATAGTTGTCATCAACAGTAGCTGGCAATAATGTCAAATATAGCCCACAAGTGGTATACATTTAAATAATTTTCATACAGATATAGCCTCCTTGTTAGTTTATTTCTAGTTAGTGCTGGCGCTGTCGCTTCCAGACTCAAGTGGAATCATAACTTCCATACTTCCATCAAAATCGATGGCGCAGCTATGATGTAATGAAATAAATCGCTTCATAGTAAATATTTGCACGTATTAGAGCTTGAATTATATTCAGCTGGGAAAAATGGGTATCCCACTGCCCAAGTCTTCAGGTTGGTCACTCGATGCGTAGTTCAGGAGGAAATTTAATGTCAAATCCACATTATGCTGTAGCTTCCTGAAGCTTGTTGAACTCGAGTTCGTTGAACTTACTGTCAAGCATAACGGTTTAAACTTCTGCTTATCTCTTGGTTCCAGCTTGTTTCTTGACTCCTGTACACTTAAGACTAAAAAAATTTACAGTTCTTTCTTGATACCGAATACAGTTTCGTATGACTTGATCAAAAATTTATCGCTCTTTATTGTTGGCATTCGTTCATTTGTAAACAAACATTGTTCTTATAAAATCTAAATTAGTAATTCTTCCATATTTCCTTAATTAAAAAAAAATCGTGTAATTTTGCATCAAATTGCAAATTTGGTCGAAAACAGTACGTAAGTTATCGATATCTCTTATTTTTTTCTTACATCTTTCTATAACTGAGTCATTTACTGGAAGTTGGTCACTGCAAAAAGTTTTCTAAAAAATATTTTTGCTGTGAAGAAATTTTGTTCAGTTCTGAATACCTATTTAACAATTCTCAACATATAAAAAAAATATGATTTGCTTGTCAATTCTTGCAAAGCTAATTGAAATGAGTGATCTACACAATGCACAAACATGAATTAATGTAAAGGATAGATTGGTTTTTATGCTACCTTTAGTCTTCCTGACATATTTGTCGCTCTATGATAGCAGCGTAGCGTTAATTTTTATGTTTTAGTCCAATATGACCTATTTATAATTGAGAAGAGCAAAATGTCAGATTTTGAGTCTTGTAAGAGACGTCTCGCGTATACGCAAAATTTTAATTTGCGACATGTCACACACATATAGAAAACTTAAATTCCCACTTGTATCAGTTATACCATCAATAATTTAACCTACGTGTAGACCAATATTTATGTCGCAGCAATTAATAAAGGAATAATCTTAACAACTTTATTTTATATATGGACATTAATAAAATTAATTTCTCCTCTCCAGTCAATCCGTGAGAACAATATAGTCTCCACAGATTTCCCTGGAAAATTATACATATATCAAGACTTTGATCCCGATCCTTATTTAAGAGCTTGGCCACTACGGATTGAGTATCTCATTGAGCTGGCAAGTGTGTTGAAATCAGAGCGAACCTGCTGTCGTTCTGAACCTGACTACGCTAATCAAATTTATGACTGGTGAACCTTCCTCTTTATAAATCTTATGAGGGACTTATTTAGAACACAATAAGATCTTTTCATGATATTTGAATTTTCAGTTTTTCTCCACCATTTATTAAAGTCAATGATATGAAATGTATTCTTATACATCTGAATTTCCACATATTCTGTTACTTAACTGCATCCGTAAACATAGTTAAATAACCACTTATCACGTAAACTGTGAACTTCAGCAATATCTGACGTTTGATCTTATAACCATAATCCTTGAGATCGAGGAAAATATGATATTTTGATAGTTCTTATAAAAAATTAAAGGATTTTCCAAATGTGGCATGACTTTTGGGAGTGAAACAGTTGAATAAGTATTTTAATCATTTGATGTAGTCAGTTTTGGTAATATGAATTATGAAATAAGCATTAACGATTGTTGTTAATAGGGTTAGTTGTGTTAGTAAACACATAACGAGCTGTACTCCGAGACTATTGCTTTAATTTTTGACAAGAACCTTGCAGAATCATGTCAAGATATTAAGATTTCGTAACTGTCAACTTGGAGCTATTTAGCCTTTAACGGGCTTGACGGCTATGAATCAAGTTAAAGTATTTCTCCTGACTCCTGCAAATAATAAAGAGGACGATTGAAGAAAATATTTTTTAAAAATCAATTGAAAGCGAATAAAATTTTTTTCTCTCTAATTTATTTCCAATGCAAATTAATTGAATTAATTCATATATATTAAAATGAAAATTTTACATTGGATTTATTTAAAGGGTTTAATTAAGTTAAATTTTTTGACGTTACTGTAGAATGTGGAATCGCTTTTCGTGAACTTTGTGATATGTTACTCGAAATAGGCATTCATAGGAGGTAATTGCTTCCTCTATGTAAGTAACGTACATTAGTTCTCATAGAAATTTAAGGTACTTAATTTGGTTTAATATTCATAAAATAACAAAAATGACTATGGTTTTTAAATTGTCATTTTGTTTTTCTGAGACGCATGACGGCTGATATGGACTGTTATGTGGAGTCGCAGATGAGTCATCGGTAAAAATTTGCACTTAACCAGTTAGTAGGCTTTCTCGCTAAAATATATTTTTGTACATTTAAGTGAGGGAGAAATGAACAAACCATTAACTTGGTGGCAAATTCACAAAGATAAGTCCTGTATAAACATTTATGTTATTATTTGTGTTTATGTAAATGTTTATAATTAATGACAAACATGGGTTGTTATGGACACCGGAGTGGAGAGAGGTGGAGTGGAGAGATTTGGATGGCTCGTAGCATCGAGGTCTTGAGAGCTGATGAGGGTGGAGTGAGATGAGTATAGAGCAGCCCCGAAATGCATGGGCGGTGGAAACGGGAGAGCCTCGAGAAAACCCGCCAACCAGCACATGCGAAAGGACACTGCATTTTCGCAAATACAGCTACTCTATGGTTGTATTTCAAAACATATTAGTTAAGATCCTCTTCGTGAGGGGATGGTTTTAACTGATTCGCGTCTCAGGGGCGTGCCCGCGAATCACAGAAGCTCAGTACCGAAGTAAAAAGAGTCCGATCTGACAGTCAAATACTAGAAATACCAAAATATCTCCTCAGAAAGACACGCGGCCAATAACCTATTAAATCCGAATGCGCGAGGAATCCTGTTAGCGAAAACACGCTTTCCCTATTTATAATTACATAAATTCGGTTCACGCGGCTGCAAGTGTGTGAAATGTGAAGCTGAAATAACTACGTAACTTTGGATATTTTTGGTAATAAACCAGCAGGCAAAGTAACAAAATGAAATTTATTTGGTAATAAACTGAAAGGGAAATTCCACAGCGACGGAAGGATTTCATGTTTCGCCATCGAAGGGCTGTTCATCTGAAGAGCTGGGCGCCTTCACGTTAAGCATGTGCACTTCGTCCGGATGCTGGGCGTCAGATCTGTACGGACCCGTGTGCCTCTTCATGAAAGGCACCAGCAAACGTGGGTCCAACGACTTGGGGTCCTGCCATCCCGTCAAATAGCTGACGGCCAAGCCAACCGAGACGACGATGAAGGTACCCAACAGGCAGTAGTAGTGGAAAGACAGCTTGTACAGCACGAATGCATCGTCACCCATGCCATCCGGCAAAGGAGCTGGTCTGTTGAAAAAAAAAAACCCGCAAAGCCAACGTTAAACAAGTGGAGCTACCCAAAGTGTTTCCAGTGTGAATTACGACTGGTTCTTTGTGATAACCAAGATTCTCATGCTAAGACTGATGCATTTACTGAAATGCAATTTATTATAGTCTTTGAAATTTCACTATAAAGTTAATGAAATGTACCCTTTTATTAATCCCTGGATTTCCATTGAGGGTCCTCTTAAATATTAAGATATTATTAATATGGCCGAAAAATGGGGCAAGCATACGAGAATTATAAAATAATTCTTACCATCAGCTTAATTGTCGTGTTATGGAATATACTAAAAAAATCAAGGCTTGGGTCAATTATAAAATGTGCTTTATATCTAGTGAAATAATTGTAGTCATTCTCGAAATTAGGTGCATTAGCCAAGCAACATTTCTAAGCAATGATCAATCACATTAAATAAATAAGTTTGAAAACAATAGAAATATTTATATGGTACGTTATTCTATTCAATAAAGTCGTACAAGACGACAGATTCACTCCATTGAAAGTTTTTCACTACACGCTTCTTCGTTTTTCACCATTTTTCTCCAGTGTCCTTAGAACCTCTGTACTTAGGCTTAGCTTTTTAAAAATAAATGAAAAACACAACATCATGTGAAAAAATTGTTCCTAAATTTACAACGCAAATCTTTGTAATCGTTGAAATAATTGCATACGGTCACACCCTTTCAAGCCAACTTTATGAAGGCAAGAATGGCCTGTGAGAACACTTTACCGTCTATGTGTCTGTATGTGTGTGGCTGTGGATGTGTGTGTCCCTCCCTGTCAATTTTTCAACGCGTCAACGGAATTTCGCTAAACTCGGTACACATATAGAACTTAGTAAGGACACATGAGTTTTGTAGTTTAAGGCCACATCAGAAACTTACTTTCAAAATGGCAGTAAATTTGAACAATTTGAATGATAACCTATCTCGGGAACCATTACAACGATTTAAAACAAACTGTGTGTGCTGGGCAGATCATCGTGTATGCATTAAATTTTGAGATGTATATTGATGTTGGTCTGCCATTTTGGAAGATATAACCAAATGAAAAAATGTAAATTAAAAAAATTATGTAGAAATTTTGAGCATTATAATAATGAAAAATTTACAACATAGTTTACTTGAGCTGTTTTCCTGTGTGCTTTATTCATTATCTTCTGGGCGTCTGGGTTTGAACTGCGTCCAGGATTCATTGAGGACAAGAAACCCTGGAAGCAGTTCAAACACAGAAGCATAAGGCAGAAGTTGAAGGGTAGCAATGCCGTTGTCATCGCCATTGTGGTTCAAATGTCCTGGTCTCTCAAGCAATAGATACGACTTCCGTGAAATTAAAACACACTCAGAACATCACAGATCCATCTTCATATTTAACCACACCTTGCATTTAGTACACATTGAAGCTTTCCTGAGACTTACCATTAATACATATGGCTATTATCAGTTCCATATAAGCAGAAATGGGATTCGTTTGATTAGAAGGTATGTTTATGGTCGTTAACAGTTCATTATTTTAGTCTCTTCGATCAATGCAACCAGACAGCTTTGCGAGCAGAAGTTAAGTGAAGTTTCTTGCTTGCTATCCAATTAATTCCATACGTTCATGGCATGCAGTTTCCTATGGAGTATTTTTTTCTACAACTTTTGTGACGTACCTGCGATGATTTCAGACAACAATTGTTACCTGCAAGCGAAGTGATTTATCTTTTTTTTATGAAACCATGAAATATGCCTGCGATCATAGTTTGTTTGTGGTCATCTTTCAGCCACAGTTCTGACAAGACGGTCCTGTAGAGTAGGATCCTTACCAATAGTGTCAGGCCCGTATTTTGTACGCTTCAATACAATTGGAAATTTGACTGCCNACGTTCATGGCATGCAGTTTCCTATGGAGTATTTTTTTCTACAACTTTTGTGACGTACCTGCGATGATTTCAGACACAACAATTTTTACCTGCAAGCGAAGTGATTTACCTCTTTTTTTAAGAAACCATGAAATATGCCGGCGGTCATTGTTTGTTGTGGTCATCTTTCAGCCACAGTTCTGACAAGGCGGTCATGTAGAGTAGGATCCTTACCAATAGTGTCAGGCCCGTATTTTGTACGCTTCAATACAATTGGAAATTTGACTGCCNATGTAGAGTAGGATCCTTACCAATAGTGTCAGGCCCGTATTTTGTACGCTTCAATACAATTGGAAATTTGACTGCCCCATTCACACTCTGGCCTTTGGTGCGTCCAAGAGCAATCCATTTTTTTTTTTGCCATTATCACCTTCTGGATTGCTACAAATTTTCCACGCACTGGACCAGTTATTAATGATGCTGCGTTANTTTTTTTGCCATTATCACCTTCTGGATTGCTACAAATTTTCCACGCACTGGACCAGTTATTAATGATGCTGCGTTACGTACGTCTTCGCGTTCTCTTATTCCCGTAGCGCACCACACAATTTATTAATACCCTGATCACCCTCGCGCGTGCAAAGCTATCTGCAGGAGCCTGAATATATTGCCACATTAAACATTCAGCGTGACTTATTATTTGTTTGGGAAGCTTTTATTCGTGTACTAGTAGGAAGTTTTGCATTCTCCCATTATAATAATCCCACCATTATTTGTTTGCTGATTCCAGTACACATGCCTATCACCTGGGTGCTTCAAAGGCTTGTCTGAACACTAACGAAATTGAACAGAAGGCAAGTGGGCTGACACCCTGGGCCCACTGTAGCCCAATTCTGCAAAATGAATGTTGACTTTTTGGAATCTTATTACAAAATAAAGATTTTTTTTTATTTGCGTTCCATGGCATATGAAATAACTTTGCCATTGAATAATAGACACGCTCACTCTTAGGAGCAGCTGCTTGGTTTTTACAGCGTCTCATACGCAGCGCAACTATCTCTGCTGAAGTTTATAAAGCAGCTTTATGTCGATATCACGAGTTACAGCTTCATCAGTATATGTTCCACTGTTATAAAGGCTGTTCTCGGTAAAGTGAGCACTTGTGAAATAAACAATTGAAAAATTTCACTCCCCCTTCCTGCATGTGTTTTGTCGATCACACTGACTGCCGTGTGCCCTGTTAAGCTGGCAACGTAGGAGGTAAAGTAGTTCCAGGTATTAAATTTGAATTAAAAGTGTTACATAAATATATATATTTAATAAAAACATTTTTTTTGTGTTTTTAATCCCATATAAGATAAAAATTTGCAAATTTGTAGAATGTATACTTTTCTAATAATTTTACAATTTCACTTTACATCCGTGAGAATAAAGTGATGGGGACCGTGGCAACGTAAATGTGACATTTGGTGGAATAATACACAGCGCGGATACTAGTAGATCCTAAGCAGTGATTTCAAATGTGCTGACTTTAACATGGTTAGCCTGTACTAAGCTTACAAACGAAGGAATGTTATAGACATTGTTACCTACTATAACTACGTGTATCTGTGTGTGTGGCAACTTGGGAAAAATCGTTCAGCAAATAACTCAATTATTTGATGAACTTTGTTAAGAAATATGAAAATAAATGTGTGTGTGTGTGTGTGTGTGTGTGTGTGTGTGTGGTGCCTTGGGTGAAATCGTTCAATTAACATTGACTCAAACATTGGATGAACTGTTTCAAGACAAATTATCAAATCATTCAATACTTTCAGTTGAAAATGTAAAACGGCATTTATTCCTTTCTTCACGTCAGTGATGCATNCATTATCAAATCATTCAATACTTTCAGTTGAAAATGTAAAACAGCATTTATTCCTTTCTTCACGTCAGTGATGCATCAAATGACTTTGTTGTAAATATTGATACAAAAAAAATGTGTTGATATCCTTATTTTAATGTGCTACAGGAAATACCTTATACATTGAGGAAACTTTGTAAATCATCAAAACATTGTGTTCCCATAGCAAAATGTATTTAATGCTTTCTGTTTATGTTTGTAATGAATTGTTTGTAAATACATCTCTGGAGTTATAGTTGCACAGAACTAAAAACAGCTGAATTTAAAAATACTGGATTGTTTTTATGTTGGACAGGCTTATTTCAGCTCTTATCTTGTAATAAGGAATTAAACCATTATGGTTATAAAAATTAGCGCATGGAAACAGGGCACGGAAGAAACGCCTNTTATCTTGTAATAAGGAATTAAACCATTATGGTTATAAAAATTAGCGCATGGAAACAGGGCACGGAAGAAACGCCTCTAAGGCCCGTGCGCGAAAATGAATGAAAGCATATATTTAAAGATGCCCGAAATGTTTAAAAGTAGTTATTTTCTGCACATATGAGTAGGCCACAGTTAAACTTACGAAGTCGTAGCAGGCGGCGTGATGTTGAACAATCTTTCACATCCTTCAGTGGACATGGGCAGATAAGGAAATCTCTCTACGCCAGCCGCCTTGTTGACTTTAGACCCGGCGATAATCCAGGACATGGTCAGCAGACTTGCCGCGCTCCCAACAAGACAGCCCTGGACATGATTTACGCAGTCACACGCCAGCCACACAAGTTCCAAACTACAAGAACAAGTACCTCATGAGAACTTTCATACCAGCAAATATGCGTTATACAACACATATACGCAAGTTCGTGACACTTTATTCGTAACGAACTTTTTATTGTAACTGAATTCGTTTAATGCTTACGTTAGAATGCGATTATGCACTGTAACTTCACACCCACGAAAATCCAATAAGGTAATAATGTCCATAACAACGAGATATTAAGTCATATTTCAATTAATTAAATTTCTTTCAAGATATCTTTTACACAATCAGATAATAATGTTTGGAACTGCAAAATTTCCACATTTGCGTACACTTGTAATTAAAATGCAAAATATTGGTAAATAGTTATATACCAGTAATGATGAAAATATAACTTTGTTACAAATATATATCGGAAGCAGTCTCCAAAATAATGACCACACGTTAAATTAATTAATAAAGTTAAACTTGTGCGGGAATACTAGTCAATCAAGACACTAATTTAACTCATTAAATATAACATATGCACGTATAAAACCTCCTATCATTTTAAAATATTATACTGACAGAAACAATTTGTTAGCTGCTAGAAAAACTATTTAATTAATTCTTTCGAATGCGAAATTTTCTTGCTGGTGAAAAAACAGATTGTGTTTCACAACAACACGTAGATTGACAAGTATTAAAGCCATGGCGTCATCCAGGGTAATACATTTCTCTGCGACTGCAGAACTACATCTGTTATATTCTGCGCATGCGCACTGGCCCATTGGAAGTGGCCTCCTTCTCTGGACACGTCACATTTGTTCGTGTTCATCTCCTCGCATCAAGATACGAGCTAACTCCTGGGGGATGTTATATAGCTATATAATATTATAATTATATAATTACTTTATTCTAACGAAGTAAATGTTACACATAAATGATTCCAGAAAATAAACTTTATGTAAAGCAAAATGTACAAACTTTATCGCGTGTGCCACACTTTTGTGAGTTTCACTATCTAGTATTGCTCCTTTTAATGAGGCATTTTTGCTGAACTATCTAACACATAATTGGCTATCACCTCACTGAAATTTTTTAAATCCAGTGAAGTAATTTTGTGTTTGTTACTAAATACTGGAATGTATAAAAAATTTTGTTGGTGCCACAAAATATTTTATGATGAATTTTTTTTAGACAAAACAGTTTTGTGGTCGCCAAAAAATTTTTTTTGGTCGCCACAAAGCTGTTTTTTTTAATGTTTAAATGAACGATTAATACCGGGAAAACTACTTCATCTATCGAAAATGTAAATTCTTATCCGCTTTAAATAATATTTGATTTGGGCAGATTACACCAATTTTATAGTGCACCAAAGCACATTAAATTGAAACCAAAATGCCAGTAACATTGTGTTTGCGATTCTTTTGTAACCAGTATAACCAGTATATATATATATAATTAATATATATATAAAATTAATATGTCAATAGCTAATATTTGGTCAGTTCTAGCAATAATAGCAAAAAGTTGGTCAAAGAACGTACGAGGATAACATAATTTAAAAAACCAGCGAAATGGTGTGAATTTTTTTTGTTAAATAATAAATATTTAAAATAAAATGACGTTAAATGTTTTCACAAAAATAAAATAAGAAAATTGTTTCATTCGTAAGTGGTGGTTAGTATAACCATACCAAATCAATACATATGATCGTGTCCCTTAATCTCTAAAGCATAAAAATCTGCGACAAATATAAAATTCACAGATTACTAATAAAAATTATTAGCCAGACTTTTCTTGAATATAATGTATGAGATCTTTATTTTAATTTATTTGGATTAGTACGATATCTAAAACACCTATTGCATGTTATTAAAACAATGGGAAATTAGCGCAGTTAAAACAGTTTTGTTTGAGTAGGTTAATCATAAAAATATTTTTAGGAATTTTTTAAGCTGTTTTTATGAGTTGAATAAATGTATTTTATTCAGAAATTCATAGGAATTAAAACTATTCGAATTGCTATAAGTAAACATCGGGAAGTTTAAAGAAAATTATCTAATATATTTTATTTAAAATATAAAAAACACTATTTTCAAAATTCTCCTACCTTTTCCTGTGTGTTTCTAAATAACACAACAAGCAAATTGTGGACAGATTTTGAGAAAACATATTTATACACTGTAGAGCCAAAAAACTGGTACACCTGCCTAACATCGTGTAAACCCACCCCCCCCCTCCTCTCCTAGAGTTCGCAGAAGTGCCGCAAGATGATGTGGCATGGACTCGACTAATGTCTGAAGGTATGCAGGAGGCAATTCACACAATGAGTCCTGCAGGGCAGTCCACAAATCCAATCTGCGCCAATTTGAGAAAGGGTTGCACGTCTGTCACGTTTTATGATTCGCGTTAGTCGTCGTTTGTCCCGTTCTTTCACGATCTTTTTCCGGCCGCAGCGATGTCGAAGATGTGATGTTTTACCGGATTCCCGATATTCACGGTACACTAGTAAAATGGTCGTACGTTAACCTCCAAATTTTATCGCTACCTCGGAAATGCTATCTATGTCCCATCTCTCGTGCGCCGACTATAACACCACGTTCGTACTCACTTAAATGTTGATAACCTGCCATTGTAGAAGCAGTAACCGATCTAGCTGCCGACCGCATCGCATTACTCTGATTGATTCCATACCTCTGTTATTTGCATACGCACGCCTATACCAGTTTTTTTGGCTTTTCATTGTATATCGTCCATTATTGAATAAGCAGAAATATGTTTTCAAAATTTTAATAATGTGAGCAGTATTATTAAAAACATTATTTTTCTATCGCTAAAGTATTCATTTTAATATAATTTTTTGGATACCGTTTCACTTACACGATAATTACGTTGTTAGAATATTTACTATTTCTACGTACTGATACTATGTTATTAATTTTCATATAAGATTACGCTTGAGCATTAAATTAATTTAATTACATCTTATTACTCTTTACATTTATAAGTGAACACATTTATGTGTCCACAGCCCAATATTTGATTTCCATTTATATTTCTTGAAGTACGCTTCAGAAAAGAGGTTTAATTCAATACTCAAAAAGTAAATTTCATTCATAAATTTTTGTTTTGGGGAAGGTTGGGCCGTTTATAAAAGTTTTTTTTATTTAAATGAGCTACCCACACACATTAAATGACTTATTCAAAATACGAGAAATAAAGCTGTAGTAAATCACTGTTTACTTCATGTATGCCAGAGAAAACAATTCGCATTACGTTATAGCATGTTACAGCTAGGTTATTAATGAACTGCATTTTAAAAATGATCACTTAATATAAACGAAAAGATATAGACCAATGAGCTGAAGATCAAAATAGATAGCTTTGCTATTTAGTTGCACCCATAAGTTGTAAGAACGTGGGAAGATGTTAAAAACTATTCAATATATTTTATGATGCACTCAATGAAATATAGCCTAAGTTATTGATTAAAAAGGGGCTAAAATTAAAAAAAATAACACCTCAAGATGTGGCTTCAAATATATATTATTCAAAGAAAGCATGACGAATGCCGAATGACACAAGTTTGGTCTATATCAGTATTGAAGTAGAAGTCGATACTAATCGCAGTTCATTTGTGACAAGTTTATTTTCATGCGGTTAGCACCTATCAGAAGTTCTGGACCACCAATATTCCTTACATAACAGTGGGAAATCAGCTTATGCTATAGCTTAAGACGGATGTTTTTATTGTGTTTATTCGATCTGGAAAGGAATTTACACTTTAGTTCTTTTGTAATGTTTTCATACATGTTTATTTTTAAGTGATCGCAATAGGGGAATAGATACAACGGCATTTTGTATTCAACTTACGGCTACCAAATAATATATATTATATTAATTCGGTTGGCAGCGTATTCTGAGTCGGAAAAGTAAACGTTTATGTGATATTTTCGTTTAAGCAATATACATTAAAAAATCTAATTATAAAAAGTTCAGTAAATAATAATTTAATAAAAATTTAATCTATACTAATTAAAGAGTCAGGATTGTGTGTTTATATATATCCATTTATACACACACACGCGCGCTGACAAAATGCGCAAGTGCATACGTAAAACTAACATTTTTCTTAAAAAATGAATTTGTCAAATCCCTGCGTTATTCATATCTTATAATCAAACTAGAAAATTTTGCTAAAAACTCTGAAATCGCACGCTTTCAAAAAATGTTGTGGTTTGGTTGTAACAACTTATTTGTAATGAACAATTATGTATAGCTTCTTCCACAGTTATATTTCCTAAGGAACCAAAACATAAATATATGGCAACAAAAAATTGAACGTCAGAAAACTTAATACTCTACGAACTGTAAAGTCACCCTATAATATATTATATAAATCTTGGTAGGCAATTGAATAACATTGTGACATTTTTACAATCAAATTATCGTGCAATGCATTATGTAATACTAGTCATACGTAACCAAATTGAAACGCCGTTTCGAAAAAAATAACTTAATTTCCCACACAATTTATTTTGAGGAAATATGATAACGTTTCATTTTTGGCGAGAGAGGATTAAGTGTTATCATATAATCAGAATACATACTACTTACTATGGAAAGCGGTTATCATTCGCTTTACACTTCCATACAAGCTTTTGTGTTATGTGTTTAAGACGTCAGGGGCTCTATAACGGCAGTACAGCCTACCTATTTTAATGTACCAGATAAGGTGGAAGCTAGAGCTAGGCTCCAAATTGTTTGGCAAAGCCGTGGCGCCAGGTATACATCAGGGGTTCGCTGTTCCCGGCTGCAAGTACTCCCCTTGGAATTCCTGGAAACATACATGTTGCTTCCCCCAGTCTTGGTACGCCGAAAGATCTAAACATTTTTGTCTGGAGGGGCCATCTAAGACGAACGTGTAGGATACTGGTTAAAAAACTTAACAATGTTATGCTGACATGTGTCTTTTCGTACCGAAGAAAAACGAATAGTTTCACCAACTAGTAAAACCAAGACACTACGAGCAAGTATTATTTAATTTTATTCTAGTTGAAATAAAAACTTTTTAAAGTCCAGCGCATTTTCATAAATGCATAAAAAAAATAATATTCTGAGGGATTTAATAATTACATACACACGTCTGTTATATGACGTAAGTAAACCCATTTAATTCCAATATATACAAAAACTGTCTCCATTTGCACCAGGTAAAACATTACACGTGCATTAATACGTTGAAACATAGACATAGTATTTGTATTCGAATGCTTTTGCACCGAAAATATGTGTGACTTAAAGCAGGAATTCTACAAAGTTTAGTTACAAATGTGTCGAATTATTCTAGAAATTTGCCTGCGTTATTTATTTCTGAAATTCTTTTTGCGGTTTTGCTGTAACTGAAGTAAAGTATATATTTGGTTTTCTAAATTGATAACGTGTTGATATATCAAAGCCCATCTTCTCCCAGAATTTATTTCATTACTTAAAATTATCAATACCCTTTCATATTTGTTTCTAGGTTGGTTGAGGGTTAAGTTCATGTTACTAGCCAATGGAGATAACCTGAAGTCAATTGTTTTAAGAAGTATTTCAAAACTACGAAAAATAATGTTACATTAGCAAAAAAAAAAAAAAAAAAAAAGTCACGCTGGTGTGTCATTGACAAAAGATTGGACGAAGTAATTCCAGAAATATTGCTTCAAGTGAGCACAGCACCTCGTATAAAGAAAGACAGGACGGTGTTCTCAAATATTCTGTGAATCCAGTTTTGCTAGTATGTTTCCTATTCTTTTCAATATTCATTATTGGGAGTCGTCCGTTAGTGAACATGTTTTCTTCCGATATAATCAAATTAGTTCCTCAAGTAATTAGAAATTGTTACACTAATACTTCGGAATTTTTTATTGTCTACGTGTCTCACAGAACACTAAATTAAAAAGAAAAATTTAATGAAATCGGTAAGTAAAAGTGGTAACTAAGAATTCTCTCCCTATCGTGCGTTGATAAGCACTAGATATAGAAGAAAAATTACTAACAGTTTCCGATGATATCCATGGCACGTTTAACACGCAGTGGTTATTTAGCTCACATAAAACTCTTTCATTTTGTGCACTTAGATAATTCTGTAATTGTTCCAAACTTAGATATCTAAACATTACCTTCGCATTTGCCCAAGGAAAGAACATTCCGAGAAGAAACATCCCTAGCATCGAGCCTTCTGTCACTCCAGCTAAGGTACCAGCCACCTGTGGATAAATATTATTGCACAAAAACTATTAAAATGTCCAGGTACCATTATTATTGACATAATACACAAAAATGTAACCAATAGTAAGACGTAGACTAATTTTTTTAAAAACGTTTTTGTAATAAAAAACATTAAGAATCCTTTGTTTGACCTTATGCCCCCATTTAAGTTTCCTGTCTGCAAAACCATTTGATATAAAGTATTAATTTAAGTATTGAAATGTGTGCATAATTCATCGAGATAAATTCGTTAAGATACAACTGTTCCTCACGAGTGCGAGAAAAACGCATTACTCTTCAGTTTAAAAAAAAAAAAAATTCACAGAGGATATAGCTTATTTTTGAATTGAAACAAGTGTTTTTACATTTATAAACTTAATGTTTTCTTCTTAGAACTTTTTTTTAAACTTTAAAACTGTCCATTTTTAACCTCCTTACCAGGAGTAAAATAAGTTTTCTTTTCTTTTCGTATCCGTGACATTATGTGTGTCTCTGCATGTACCATACTCTCTCTTTCTCTCTCTAAATGTTTTTAAATNCTTTTCGTATCCGTGACATTATGTGTGTCTCTGCATGTACCATACTCTCTCTTTCTCTCTCTAAATGTTTTTAAATAATGCAGCGATTTTCATTGTACTCTGTATTTAATGAGATAAAATGAAGATAGGTAATGGACTTTCTGACAATGCTTAATGCGTATTATCAAAGAGTAATACATCAGGAAGATTCTTTAGGTTTTAAACAATTTCCGGATGCTGGTACAAGTTTCTCTCAAGAATACAATTTTTCAATCAGACAATTTTTTTGTACGATAGTGTCCCCCAAAAAGTAGTACTGGTACATCACATTTTGAATACAGTTCTGCCAAATTTGATTTAAACAAAGTGCTATGTCAACCNCTTTTCGTATCCGTGACATTATGTGTGTCTCTGCATGTACCATACTCTCTCTTTCTCTCTCTAAATGTTTTTAAATTATGCAGTGATTTTCATTGTACTCTGTATTTAATGAGATAAAATGAAGATAGGTAATGGACATTCTGACAATGCTTGATGCGTATTATCAAAGAGTAATACATCAGGAAGATTCTTTAGGTTTTAAACAATTTCCGGATGCTGGTACAAGTTTCTCTCAAGAATACAATTTTTCAATCAGACAATTTTTTTGTACGATAGTGTTCCCAAAAAAGTAGTACTGGTACATCACATTTTGAATACAGTTCTGCCAAATTTGATTTAAACAAAGTGCTATGTCAACCNCAAAAAGTAGTACTGGTACATCACATTTTGAATACAGTTCTGCCAAATTTGATTTAAACAAAGTGCTATGTCAACCCATACAAAACGTAAGTAATATCTGTACATAATAAACGTTTTTAATAACGGTTCCACATAGATGTTCTGCGTTGTAATACAATATCTTCCAACGCTTATGACCAGTTAAAATAAACCTTGTATCCTGGTAGCACTTACTGCCACCATTAATTACGCTTTTTCGTAACTTCTTTNATGACCAGTTAAAATAAACCTTGTATCCTGGTAGCACTTACTGCCACCATTAATTACGCTTTTTCGTAACTTCTTTCGCACTCCATTTAGGAAGAAAAATACATCAAAAATGAAATAATGATCTCGAATAATATCGCGGGAATTAATCAACCGATTGCCAGCAAGACTAATTGCATACGTTTAACTGTACGATACACGGAATTTGCCAAAACAGNGGAATTAATCAACCGATTGCCAGCAAGACTAATTGCATACGTTTAACTGTACGATACACGGAATTTGCCAAAACAGAGGGCATATAAATATTTACGTAAATATGTGGTGGCTACCACAATTAGTCTTAATTTAATCAAATTCCTTATGCTTGGCACAGTTAATGTGAGCGCATATTAATTTATCCAAATATTTTTGGCGCCGTTTTTATGATAGCACTATTAAAAGTATCACGTTTTTTCACCATAACTAATCCTGAAAGTACTAATAAATAATCACTTCGGAAGGCACTGTCAAAATTTTGTCGCTATAGTTTTGCATTATTTCTTTGGAACTAGGATACTTAAGCGTTCACCAATAAATTGGGTGGAGTAATCATTTTTCATAGACAAATTTTAAATACACCTTATTATATTCCATACGCACCTCATCAAAATTACTTGCATATATGAATAACAGTGGACTAATTAGTTATATCAATAACAACTCGTTTGTTTATCACAAACCTATAACCAAAGAAATTCATTTTTTCTACACTTTTTGTATATAATCTTGTAATAATTTCATGGTGACGATAAACGGATAAGGATATACGTCACCATTTACGTCTGTTATCACCAAATTTTCCTAATTATTGTCTAAAAACAATTTTTTACGATAGGAGCGTTTCAATGCGTTAAAACACACTTTAATTGTCTCTAAACCTGAATATCTTTTTGGCAGGTCAGTGTTTCATNGGAGCGTTTCAATGCGTTAAAACACACTTTAATTGTCTCTAAACCTGAATATCTTTTTGGCAGGTCAGTGTTTCATATACGCATAAGTGCAGTGCACAAGAAGTAGGTTTTTTTTCTTATTATTTTCTTTAGGCTTTGTGGATGGAGCTGATACATAAAACAGCACATGAGTACCTCACGTCAAATAGTTTGTGAACAGCTATAGAAATTGAGCACACATNGAGCTGATACATAAAACAGCACATGAGTACCTCACGTCAAATAGTTTGTGAACAGCTATAGAAATTGAGCACACATTTCATACAATGTCCCAAACTAAACTTCTAATACAAAGTTAATACCTTAGACTTTTTATTTTGTCACCTCTCACCAAAAAAAAAAACTTTTACCATACTCACACAATATCATTGCAGTTAATTTTCACTGTAATGCATTTGAAGAAGTGAAGAACGATTATTTTTACTTAAACAGCTGCAATATTTACTTGTATTATTCCTCCAGACTGTTCAACGACGAACACCATCAAAACACACACGATGCCCGTGACGAACACAATAGCCTTTAAGATAAGAGGCGTTCTGCTTTCCAAGTATTTGTTTCCCTTTATCAACGGGGTGATCAAATCCTCAAAGACTGTGGCAGACAAACAGTTGAAATTACTCGACAGTGTACTGAAAAAAAAAGAACATATATTACTTTCTGAATACATTTGAGGAGCATTTTACATACTTGGTACTGATACAGACATAAAATACACTATCGTAAAATGGAACAGAAATACCAGCACGCGGCACAGCTAGAGAATCGCGCAGGAGATGCTTAAGATTGAGGTGCGAGGCAGAATCAGTAATATAGTACTGCCCGTCGAATATGAGTCGTATCACAGTTCTTGGCCTGGAAATGAAGTAACTTGTAGTTAACAGCGCATCACNTACTGCCCGTCGAATATGAGTCGTATCACAGTTCTTGGCCTGGAAATGAAGTAACTTGTAGTTAACAGCGCATCACTGGGCTCCAAGCAACGTACACACTATTTATGAAGTTGATGGAGTTTGAGCGAAGCTGTGTTTCGGGCCTGGTCGAACCGGAGCAGAATGCAATACACCGGATGATGAGTGACAGTGGCACGTCCATCTTCGAACCATTAGTGAAAGGAATGTGTGCTTGTTCATATTCTTGGTCCCCACGCGACATTAAGAAGCACGCCAAGAAATTTGCGTATTACTAGCACCAGTAGTGGACCACGCAGCGACTGCAGTAGAGACAAGAGGAAGTGTCACGTCAAGGGCGTTGGCTAGGACCATCGAAAACAGTTTGCTTGATATTGGTTTATGATCACAGGTACTGCTAGGCAGACTTCCACACATACCCGCCTACCCTTCAGCTAGCCTACGATAGTAACGAGAAGATAACATTTGAAAGAACAAAAGATTAACCTTCAAGTTCAATAATGACATGAGATTATGTCTCAGTGTTATGATACCTTTTTATGCTTGCGGCACCCACCAGGTAAGCCACATATTCCATACTGTTTTCGGCAGCAACAAATAAAAAAAAGTACCTGGAATTATGGCAGGGGAGCCATAACCTTCACCGTCTGTTCACCTACAGTGTCAGTTCTGGGAACACTGAATAGTACACGGTACGTCCAGACCATCGGACAATCAATTTTGCTCCCATAATTGCAACAAAAAAAAAATAGACGTTCTCTGCCAACCGGAAAATTCACACCCACGGTACATCATGTGTAAAATAACGAATCCACAAAGGTTTTAGTGATTTACCCTGGCCAGCACGGTCACCAGACATCTCTATCATTTTACATATGCGAAATAAGCAACAGTCCTTATCTAACTTCCACACAATTTTGAATGTATACGAGCCACCGTTCCCAAGGATTATATTTTACACCTACGCAATGGTTTCGATATGACAGTCGTGGCTTTTGTGGTTCCTAGATGAGAACGGATGGTGTATTCAAACGGCGTCTTTCAATACGCACTTGCGGACTTCATACACACAGAGTATTGTCTTGTACTTATCTGTGTGTACATGCACATCGTATAGTGTGTGCAGGACTCCTTTTCTCCTGGGAGGACTGCTTAGCATTCTGTTTTCATTTTGTTGTAGTACGTAAAAGATCAGAAAAAATTAATACTAGTAGTTAGGATCCCATGCGATATTTGAGTGAATCATATCAGGTTGCTTTAACGTGTCATCGGTGCAGTGAAGTGGCGAACTGTGGGTAATGATAAGGGTGATCTATGACTCCAGTATTTTAATATTTATATTTTATAATAATAATAGTCGGGGAATTAGCCTATCCGTCATTGGACGACACTGATTGAAGAGCTTGGTGGAAAAAGGGCCTATCCCACACATCAATAANGCTTGGTGGAAAAAGGGCCTATCCCACACATCAATAAAAATGAGATTTGTAACAAAATATGATAGCTTACACCATCTGATGTGTACGTGCATAAAATTTCTTTTGTAGGTAGGCCTCAAGGAACAGCAGAACAAACTGTCTCCCTTCTTGTTGCAAGAAGAGCCTTTACTACAGAGGTAGCATGAATTGTTGCAAATGTGATATAGGCCCTTCTTCCTACAAGCCNAAGAAGAGCCTTTACTACAGAGGTAGCATGAATTGTTGCAAATGTGATATAGGCCCTTCTTCCTACAAGCCCTTCATTTCCATTAGAAAATGGCTTAAAACTTGAGGTTAAAGTTTTAAAATTTTTCCCGGCGGAGAGACCCTGAAACCCCCNTTTCCATTAGAAAATGGCTTAAAACTTGAGGTTAAAGTTTTAAAATTTTTCCCGGCGGAGAGACCCTGAAACCCCCTCCCCCAACCCCAAGGGATATTCCATACCCTCTACGCATTCTGGTAGTACACCACCTCCTAAAGCTACAACTAAGTTACGCCACTCGTGCATCGTAAAAAGGCCGCTAAGCGTTGAGGTTTAATAGATCACCTTGCTTTAATGGCCAGTTATCATCCTGAGAAACAGCGTAGTTCACAATTTTCATACCTCTACTGCTAGGACAACAAAACGGATATCAAAGGCAAAATAATAATNGATCACAGGTACTGCTAGGCAGACTTCCACACATACCCGCCTACCCTTCAGCTAGCCTACGATAGTAACGAGAAGAGAACATTTGAAAGAACAAAAGATTAACCTTCAAGTTCAATAATGACATGAGATTATGTATCAGTGCTATGATACCTTTTTATGCTTGCGGCACCCACCAGGTAAGCCACATATTCCATACTGTTTTCGGCAGCAACAAATAAAAAAAAGTACCTGGAATTATGGCAGGGGAGCCATAACCTTCACCGTCTGTTCACCTACAGTGTCAGTTCTGGGAACACTGAATAGTACACGGTACGTCCAGACCATCGGACAATCAATTTTGCTCCCATAATTGCAAAAAAAAAAAAAAATTGACGTTCTCTGCCAACTGGAAAATTCACACCCACGGTACATCATGTGTAAAATAACGAATCCGCAAAGGTTTTAGTGATTTACCCTGGCCAGCACCGTCACCAGACATCTCTATCATTTTACATATGCGAAATAAGCAAAAGTCCTTATCTAACTTCCTCACAATTTTGAATGTATACGAGCCACCGTTCCCAAGGATTATATTTTACACCTACGCAATGGTTTCGATATGACAGTCGTGGCTTTTGTGGTTCCTAGATAGATGAGAACGGATGGTGTATTCAAACGGCGTCTTTCAATACGCACTTGCGGACTTCATACACACAGAGTATTGTCTTGTACTAATCTGTGTGTACATGCACATCGTATAGTGTGTGCAGGACTCCTTTTCTCCTGGGAGGACTGCTTAGCATTCTGTTTTCATTTTGTTGTAGTACGTAAAAGATCAGAAAAAATTTAACCCTAGTAGTTAGGATCCCATGCGATATTTGAGTGAATCAGATCAGGTTGCTTTAACGTGTCATCGGTGCAGTGAAGTGGCAAACTGTGGGTAATGATAAGGGTGATCTATGACTCCAGTATTTTAATATTTATATTTTATAATAATAATAGTCGGGGAATTAGCCTATCCGTCATTGGACGACACTGATTGAAGAGGTTGGTGGAAAAAGGGCCTATCCCTCACATCAATAAAAATGAGATTTGTAACAAAATATGATAGCTTACACCATCTGATGTGTACGTGCATAAAATTTATTTTGTAGGTAGGCCTCAAGGAACAGCAGAACAAACTGTCTCCCTTCTTATTGCAAGAAGAGCCTTTACTACAGAGGTAGCATGAATTGTTGCAAATGTGATATAGGCCCTTCTTCCTACAAGCCCTTCATTTCCATTAGAAAATGGCTTAAAACTTGAGGTTAAAGTTTTAAAATTTTTCCCGGCGGAGAGACCCTGAAACACCCTCCCCCAACCCCAAGGGATATTCCATACCCTCTACGCATTCTGGTAGTACACCACCTCCTAAAGCTACAACTAAGTTACGCCACTCGTGCATCGTAAAAAGGCCGCTAAGCGTTGAGGTTTAATAGATCACCTTGCTTTAATGGCCAGTTATCATCCTGAGAAACAGCGTAGTTCACAATTTTCATACCTCTACTGCTAGGACAACAAAACGGATATCAAAGGCAAAATAATAATGCTATAGTCGATCTCTTGAGAACAACTAATGTCCTAGTTATAAATGTGTTCAAAATAACTCTAAATTTTGGTGCTATTACTTAAGTCGCACAGCATTGAAATTTCTCCATTATTGTAGTATTAACTTAGAACATAAAATNAATTTTGGTGCTATTACTTAAGTCGCACAGCATTGAAATTTCTCCATTATTGTAGTATTAACTTAGAACATAAAATCCTATTGGTCGTTTCAAAATTTTTTGAAAAACTATCTTTGTTAGCAATTTATTTCATTTGTATTTAGCAGCAGAAATATGAATATATAAACATAAAAACAGTTCCACATATTAAATTTTCTGCTCCATCACTCTGGAATGCTACTGAAAATTTTTACAACCTTTGCGAGATGAACATGTTTTTCAAAAGTTTATCATTATACCTATGACGATGTTTGGTACTGAAATTTTATGGCGATATTTGCTTGGACAATAATACATGTTTTCCTTCATGTTAAATTCCGCCACATTACATAATTTTATTGATCATTAAAATATAATCCGTACTACTAATGTTAATAATGAAACTCATTACGAATATATGTAATATTTAATGAGAAATTTTTGTAATTTTAGGGGCTGGGTAATATTAAATGTTATAAAAACAACATTTATAACATTTGTGCTACGAAAAGCATTTTGCAATTTTAATTATGCTCTCTCGAAGAACTACTTTAAGAAATATGACTAACAATGATGTGAAGTTTTCTATATGATATTTAAGTTACATATTGCCAGGANAAGTTTTCTATATGATATTTAAGTTACATATTGCCAGGACCCAAATTACGGCAATTTATAGCAGCGAGAACGATTGAGCTAAGAGTACTAAATACTTGTTTGGAAACCAAACTTTAGGTTCATATTTGAGTATAATAACAATTTCATATTAATACGTAATTGCTTAAACTCCCCCATGGAGACTTCGTAATTTCGGACTTATGTAAATACCAATGTTTTGGATCTGCTGATAGTTCACTCACGCCATATTAAGGGAAATATAAAGTATGTCTGTGATATATATCCTTATATATAATTGCAAACGATTATTAACGATCTACAGTACGCAAAAAACTGGAAGCCAGCACTATTCATCATGCTAACTTATCAATACTCAGCAACATTCGGATCTCAAGCAAATTACCTCAATGTAATATTTAAAAAATAAACCCACATAGCAAAAAATACATACAATTTTGTATTTTATATTTTAAGTAAAATTTTATTTGTAGTTTTCTTGTGTATTGACTGTACCTTAGACCTGCGCTAAAAATGCCTGCTATGAATAATCCCGGAAGTCCTGGGATGTGGGATGCTGTGTCCATGGTGAAGAAGGAGATCATTTGGTCAGGTTTTTCAATCAACTGAAAACATTTTATTCCAAAAACATTGTTAAAGTAGAAAAAAAAACGATTGTCTTGCCAATAAATGATAATACGTAAAATTTTGACATCGTGAGAATTTCTCTTACCTTCGATGAAATTGGGTCACATTCTTGATATTCAGAATACATAATCAGCCCAGTTAAAAGTGAAAGTGTTTTCATTGTTAAAAATCCACAGTAGAAAATGATCAGTGACCTGCGAAAAAAAAGAAAGTAAAAAGCGTTCTTTAAAAAGACAAATAAAAAAAATATTAATGCATAAATACTTTTGTTAGTGTTTTTTTTCAGTCTAAATTTACTATCCCTATAGCGATATGAAGTGGTAAAAAAAACTGACCGAGGTTAATAAGATCTTCTCCTATGCTTAGGCAACAAAATTAAAATATATGGGAAATAATATAACTATACTTATTTCGTAAAATGAACAGTTTTAAACATTGTAATGTTAACAAGGAAAATACTAAAAAAATTTATATTTTCCGATGTTAAAGAATTCATGTGTACATTTATGTATAAATGTTTTCCCAAGTATTTAAACAAAATGCCTCACCAAATATTTTATTAGCCTTTAATTAGAAGGTGAATTGTAGTGCGATGAGATAGACTGTACATGCCTAGTAAACAATAACTCCCTATACTAAATTTTAACTGGAAATACCCAAATTACGTGAAGTGGATGACGATCTTGAGAAAAATATAACTGTTTGCTTATTTTAATAATATTGCAAAACATTTCATGTTAAGAATTTTTAGTATCTGTTAAATATTTTAATAACCATTTTTGAAATACTTCGTAAGCATAAAAATTTACTCGTCTAAGTATTAATAAAACAAATATATATATATTTTTTTACAATTTTTGGTATGTTAAATTTATTATATGACTTCTGTATACCATAGGTAGATGTTTTGTTAATTTATTTCTCAGATGCCTACTGAAAATGATTAAGTCACTGTGCGCAAACCTTTAAATATATCGGTACGCTGGTAAAACGTATGTTAGTGCGGTGCACACAGGTGCATATATAAATAAATGAAACCCAATTTCAACTCATTAATTTGCAATTACAAGACTTCCTGGGAACGACATAAGACTGCAAAATTTCTAAGATTCAGTATTCAAAAATTTCCTTACATAACGTAAAAAAATTAAATTTAATCCAACAAGCGTTCCAAAAGACATTTCTCAACCAACGATCCGTCCTTAGTAATATAATTTTTCAGCACATTCTGAAATGTTAAAACAAAAATAATGTTGTGCCTTGGTATTCTTAGGATCATTCGAAGACGAGGTCCTCTTACTATTGATGAGCATATATTTTTTCTTACAGAAACTTTAACTCACAGTGCTCCCGGTGATATATCAGCTTCCTTTAAAATTACAAAGTGATAATTGTAATAAATTATTTAGCTTAGAATATCTAGATATGATTGACGGACGGTTGATAAATGTTTGGCGAGAAATGAAAGAATACATTTATTTAACAAAATTACCCAAATAAAAAAAATTACTTTAATCTCTGAAACGCAGCTGTCCTATATTCCCGGAAAACCGACACGAATCCACGAAAAGTGTATTTTTTTGAGAAGAAAAATTTTATATGCATGGTATTAGACGTTTTGTCAACGGCATATATAATACATTCTTTATTCACTGTAGTGCCTGAGCCTTTATTCACCTGCATACTAGTTTGTTAGGATTTCGTAACATTTTATTACCCAATTAAAACGAGAAGAAATATAACTTTTCAGGTAACTAAAAATAATAACCATGAAACAGAAGAAAACCCAGTTATATATTTCATTTATTAGTAAGTAACGGTTGAACCGTAAATTAAAACATTTGCGAAATGCGATGTCTAATCTTTCATACAGTAAAGTAAACTTAACCACGTTTACGAATAAAGTCTTGATGATAGAAAATCTCTTCAATTTTAAAGCAAACTGTACTTATAAAAGGTAAGCCAACCACGGAAATAAGGTTTACCTCAGATAAATATATATTTTACAGAAAAACACAGTTGAGTAAGTCTAAATTACAAACAGAATGGCTCACAGCGCTGCACATAATAAAACATTCCAATCATCAGTAGTGTTTTTCTATGCCTATAGCAACAGTTAGCAGTTTTTAATATACATCACTATATTACTCATCCTAAAATTATATAAACCTAAATTAATTTACACTTTTCAAACATATATAATATATGTTTTTTCTCTTCCAAAAAACCTACAAACAACTTACACTTTAGCATTCTTCAGGCTTGGAAGTGAGATGAACTTTTGGACCATTCCTTGGTCGATACCAAAAGAAGCCAGCCAGTGGAAGGAGTTTCCTATTACAACAGTCCATATTGTATTCCTCGCCAACGGACTTGGATTATAACTGAAAAATTCAGTTCACGCTATCAGGAAAATTATATTGTAATAAGATTTTTATTTTGCATATTTGAAGCGAAATACACCATTTGAACACTTCTTATATAATGTGAGTTGCGCTAGTAAACACTGTTATTTTATGCAGATTTCCGTCCTACTTCGTTTTATTCTGAGAAGCGGAAGTGAATACCTTNCGCTAGTAAACACTGTTATTTTATGCAGATTTCCGTCCTACTTCGTTTTATTCTGAGAAGCGGAAGTGAATACCTTAAATTTAATGTAAATTAGGTATTGTTTTAAGTATACAATCAAAGATTTTTAAGACGAAACACGGTTTCTTTACAAACGCCAACACTTAAAAACTTAGAAGACATATGCTAGAGGAAGAGTTGTGCATATGATTTTCATTGTTACACAAGTCAAATTTGTGTTCTCACATAAGTGGAGTANTATGCTAGAGGAAGAGTTGTGCATATGATTTTCATTGTTACACAAGTCAAATTTGTGTTCTCACATAAGTGGAGTACAGTGCAGTGGATACATTTGTGTTGGTTTTGACAACGAGGTCTTGGAGAGAGGTAGAAATAGGGCTGCACCGGAATGCAAGGGCGGGGAAAACGGGAGATCCCCGAGAAAACCTGCCGAACAGCTGCATCGTCCGGTACTATTCGAGCATGCGTTAATCCGGGGAGCAACCCCGCTGAAAATCGAACCCGGTCCACCTTGGCGGGAGGCGAGTGGTTTAGCCGCTACATCACCTCGGCCCCTCTTACTCAAGAATGAACTGTTAATTTCTAGTTGTTGAGAGATGAATCGAAATAGGTATTGTTAAGTTGTCATGCTGGAGAAACTCTCGGTTCTGTAGTACAAATACAGAAACACATCAGCTAGTACTGACGGTATTATTATTGTTTCCTTTAACATGTTGCAGACAACAGTTTGTATGGGTTAGATGTATGAAGGACACACCTAGAGGACACGCCTCTTCAGGCCTGTTTACAGTGACATTCATAGTATGGTACTCATAACATGAATGAACTCTAACAGCGTTCTTCGTTTTTATAACGAAATTAGGCAATCGTATGGCAGCTTTGCGAGTTTTTTTTTTTTTTTTAGAAGTAAGAGGTCGAGTTAAGCAAGGAGATTTCGTTAATGCTTTCCGATTGGTAAAACATTTGCGTAATCAGTTTTGCGAGAAATAGAACTGTAAGTAATCTCACGAGTTAATTGATATAAGCATCCCAAACATTTTCCGTTGAATAATTATAAATATATTTTTAACCTCTTGTATGTTGATCTGGCACGTGTTTTGTATTTAATATGTTGGAAGTTAATTTTTAGTTTATGTCGCGGTAAGATTAATATCTAACCGTTTTCACATTTGTTTTCTTTATGATTTTTTCTCCTACTATTTATCTAAACATATAACGTAAATTCTAAGGAAAAATTTATGAAAACAAAAAAAAAAAAATATATATATAAGTAAATGAGAACATTTCTTATTATGTATAAAATTTTTGTGTGTAAATTAACCTACATTAATAACATAAGATTTTAAATGTAAGTTTCCATTCTCATTACTTATATATNATTTTTGTGTGTAAATTAACCTACATTAATAACATAAGATTTTAAATGTAAGTTTCCATTCTCATTACTTATATATGTTTAAATAAATTAACATGAATTGATAACATTTATTAAATCCCTTTAGGTAACAAATATAAAAATGAAANTATATATGTTTAAATAAATTAACATGAATTGATAACATTTATTAAATCCCTTTAGGTAACAAATATAAAAATGAAATATTGTAGCGATATTAATAAACCAATCTTCTGTAATATCATATATTTAAATTACTTCTTTGCGGTTGATACAATCCTACAAAACAATTTTCGTCAGTGTTCTGAAATAGTTTATGTAAATTGTATGTAATACGCCTAGAAACCATAAACTAGAATTTTTATTTGTGTACGTATCCTTAGAATATTAACTTAATTATATGACAACTACACTAATAAAACCAGAGAAAGATAAATTTTTGGCTACTTTTCTTTAGACGGTTTGTTATAATAAAACAATTCATAGGTTTTTAAAAATAATTCCGGGAAAGTAAACTTAAAATGGCGGTTATTTTGTAATAAGTATTTCGTAGCTTATCAGATTCACTAACAACCAAACACGGAGCGCAAATTACTAAACTCCTGGATGTTTCACTCGCTCTCGGATCATGATGCTTGCTTACAAATACCAAACTATTGGTCATAATGCAATAAAATGTGTAATAGCCGTACCTTGGTGTACAAGAAGCCTGGTGACGTCATCGGAAGTGGTCGGGTGACGTCGCTCGAGAGGGCGCCACAATCTCTCTCATACTTGCGGGGACATGCGCGTGTTTGAAAGGTATAATTAGAAATGTTTGATTAGAGAAGATTTACAAGTTGTCCAATACGTTCGTGCATAATTATCACTCTGTGTTGTATCCTGCTTGCAAAAAGGCAGGAACTTTCTCGTAAAATATAAATATGTTCTCGACCTTTCTGCAACTAGCAAGTGATTTATTTTAATTACATTTAACGAGTTGTTTAATATTTCTTTCAATATTTTTATTATAATAAATATTACACTCTTTCTAGTGACGAATGTAAAATAAGCACAATGCGCACTCATAAATGCCACTTCCAGCTAGATATTTTTTTCGATCACAGCAGTATAAGCAGAACGATAGTTTCCAATTCATGTCTTGTGCTGTTTTTTTTTTTTTTCGGTATCTAGTTGGTTTACCCATGGACTCATTGTGAGTCATAATGTTTTTTTTGTTACAGTGTATACTGCTTTTATGGATATTATTCAGCGAACTGAATTCCGTATTAAACACATACTTCATTTTTACCTGTGAATATTTTTTGCTGCTCTGACAATAATTTTATTCCAAAACTGCATTTTCTATAATCGTACAGTGTCAGTAATTACTACGNGAACTTTCTCGTAAAATATAAATATGTTCTCGACCTTTCTGCAACTAGCAAGTGATTTATTTTAATTACATTTAACAAGTTTTTTAATATTTCTTTTTTATTATTCTTTTAATATTATTTTTATTATAATAAATATTACACTCTTTCTAGTGACGAATGTAAAATAAGCACAATGCGCACTCATAAATGCCACTTCCAGCTCGATATTTTTTTCGATCACAGCAGTATAAGCAGAACGCTAGTTTCCAATTCATGTCTTGTGCTGTTTTTTTTTTTTCGGTATCTAGTTGGTTTACCCATGGACTCATTGTGAGTCATAATGTTTTTTTTTGTTACAGTGTATACTGCTTTTATGGATATTATTCAGCGAACTGAATTCCGTATTAAACACATACTTCATTTTTACCTGTGAATATTTTTTTGCTGCTCTGACAATAATTTTATTCCAAAACTGCATTTTCTATAATCGTACAGTGTCAGTAATTACTACGNTTTTTTTGCTGCTCTGACAATAATTTTATTCCAAAACTGCATTTTCTATAATCGTACAGTGTCAGTAATTACTACGAGCCCAAAATGATGACGTGGAAATGAATAATGTGTACAAAATGGATGAAGTCGAGCCTTAAGGTTTAATCGTACGGACGTGTGTTTTGAGTCATGGTAAATGGCTGTCCGGGTACGATACGAGTCGGTACTTGGTGCGGCAGCGTGTGCTTATCGTCCGCACGTACTGGAAAACGAAGTATACAAAGGCGAGCCAGCGATAATTTATTGCACAGTTTGGGGGCCGGAAACCGCCTGCGAAATCTCCCCTTCAATGAGCGAACATTAGAACCCGGAAACGAGTGAAACACCTGTACACCATGTTACGGTGTGGTCAGGCCTTAGCTGAACGGCTTGCCTGATCACACCTTCAAACATAAACGAGCGGGATTGCAACGCCACCATTTGGTCGTCGACAGTTGCAGAAATCCCCTCCACCGGTCACTGAGCGCGGCCGCCGAACCGCGCGCTTGATATAGGCCGTCGTTAACCGTCTCGTCGTCGTCATTCATCATTAGACCTTTGGGCGACCCTACCAGCCAAGCAGACCAGGAAGATGGGTGTCCGGCCGTCGCTAACCGTCTCCTAGAATCAGCCTCCGGCAACATAAACAAGGTGATGACGTTCCGGTTAGGGTTATTTAAAATGGCGTGAGTGAAGTAACAATAAACATTATATTAAATTCAATGTAAAGCTCCCCCGGTCAATGCTAATATAAATAATAATTGTATAACCGTAAATTGTAATAAATTCATCAGATACTGTTTTGCACTACCGAATTAATGAGTCATTATTTGAGTTACGCCCCCAGCATTCTCTCATAATCTTTCATGTACGAATTGGCTGAAAAGCTAGTTCGTAACAACCATAAGAGTTTGCGTAACAAATGAGGCCATGTGCCCACGTTGTAAAATAAACTGCCAATCGACTCAAGTCCTGAGTAAGAAAATTACTAAACTTTAACAGATTGTAGCTGAAAAATTATTAATAAATACGTTTTGATCAACTGAAAATAAAATTTTCATCTCTAAGTGAGAGTGTTCTGGCTCCAGGAAACTTACGCCAAATTTTACAAATAGGTAAATATTTTGGCACTTACTCGAAAAAATCGAGTCTCCCTCCTTTGCCGCTTCGGTCCCACATGACGTGGAATCCTCCTATCTTGACTAGGCCAAGCGTTACGATAGATAGCCCGGAACCGACGGTTACAAACGACTGCAGAAAGTCGGTCCACACAACTGCTTTCATGCCGCCCTGCGAAAAAAAAAAAAAAAAAAAAAAAAAAAAAATTGTTTCTCCAGCCCTTCTAAGGCGATTTATTTTTCTTTGGGTTTAAGAACAGAGTGCTGGGAAGTATTTCAATTAAGGTTGTAGGATTTGACATATTAATATTATTTATACAATTCAAATGTTTCATAGCAAAAAATTAGAATTGCATTTTACGGCATCTAAGAAATATTATGTTAGAAGCAATTGAAGAAAACGGTATTTGTTAATTGCCATCTATTAACTAAAAACAAATAAAAGTAAAATTATTTATATAATTGCTATTGAAATTATTGTTTACTTACGAGCATTGTGTACAACATGCATATGCCGCATACTATTGTTGTAATTAAGTGGAGACTCAAGCCGCTAACTGTAAAAGAAATATAATTGAATGGTCATCTTACTGACAAAGTTAAACTCATTGTTGAATAACATTTTTTAATAAAATTTTAAAACAAAAGCTATTAACAAGAATGTTAACCTGGTTGTTTTAAAATAAATGCTGCATCTTATGAAGAAGATAACATCCTATTTAAAACCGAAAACATTGTGCGCTTTTCAGCTACAAGGAATTGAATTTTGTTCAGCGCTGCTAAATTATTGGGCACATGGCAATCAGTACATATACTATATCCGTTAGGTGGCTGGCCTATCTGAGCTTTGAACTGCGTTGCAGCATTTATGAAATACGGGCATTCTTGACTAAAATATAAATCGTGTCCCTTATGCTTTTACCTACGAAAATGAATCATGCGGCAAACGTGGACGGAATGGCATTTTACAAGTTATCATGCGTGCTATGAACATTATTTTGGACATCTCCAATATCGTAATAAATGGTCATTCAATCTTCAGTATCTTAAGCATACTATCGGACACGAACGTAACTCCGACAGGAGCCTGCACTGAATTTTATTCCAGACTTTCTACCAGTAAGATAATAGTGTCACGTCATAACTATTTTAGGCAGATATAATTATGTGATTTGAGTCGTTGCAAAGAACACATTTTGTTGTTTGGAAATGTAATTGAATCATTAAAATGCTTTGACATATATCTGGACCAATAAAAATTTGTGTTTGATGTCATTGGAAGCCGCTGTTAATACAACTACGTAATATTGTCTAATGCAAACAACGAATTATGTCAATTAGAACCTGAGGGACTACACGTATTCAATTAAGTTTTTATTTTATTTTCTGCTGTGTACGAAGTAGTTCATTAAATCCACCTCCAGTGTTACGTCAAATATTTAGATCGCCGTGCCTGAAGACATTAGAAGTCACATAGGTAAACGCCGCGCGACGAGGACACTGTGCGCTAGTTCAAGGCTCTGCGCGTAGCGGCGATGGCGTGCATGATGCGCGTTGCAGTTTCGCCCTTATCGCACCCGCGTTTCACGACCTCTCCAGATAGGCGGGCCCTTTAAAATCTACGCTTACAGTGATGTTTCTCGGATGTTGATTTCCAGATTTCTAATTTAAGCGCGAAGCATCTATACATAGAATGTGAAGACTGAGTGAGTGAGTGATTGAATGTTTATGTTTGGGCGGCTCTTAACATCGAGGTCTTGAGAGCCGGTGAGGGTGAAGCTAGGTGTGAATGGAGCAGCGCCGGAATGAAAGGGTGGGGGGAAGCAGGAGATCTCCGCAAAAACCCGCTGGCACGATTCCCACATGCGAAAACCCGGGAGCGACCCCCGCCGGGAATCGACCCGGATCGCCTATGTGGGAGGTGAGTAGTCTAACTACTATACCACCTCGGTCTTTAACAGCTTCTGTTGTGTAGCTTACCTTGATTAAAAGCCAGAGCCGGCACGTAAATGACGACGGGCAAGTAGAGTATGGTGTTCAATGCGTACAAAAACGAAGCCATCGTACGCACTTTCCGGTTGAAGCGGAGTTGCAGGTACTGCAATGAAATGAGTGCGTGCGATTTGATAATCAACTTAAAAAAGGTTTTAGGAAAGGAATTAAGCGGCGGTTGGGAATGGTACGTACCTCGTAAGTGGACGTTAGCTGTAGGTCGAAAAATATTGGCAGAAAAACGTAAACAGTAAAAGCGCAGCAGAACAAACCTGCTACGTTCTGGTAGTAAAACATGCTACCGTATGTATAGTACTCTGTTGGCAAGCCCACCATCGTAACTCCAGAAATATGGCTGGAAATAGAAAGAACGACAGTTAAATGACTGAGCAAAATCCATGATATAATACGACCGTGCCAATTTCACTCAAAAATATTGTGATATAGGCATGGAGAACTGGTATAAATTATGCTTTCTCTTTTGACTTTAACAATAACTCTGCGTTCTACCTTCCAAGGTCACATGAATAGGATTATATTTTGTATATACTGTCAATTGGGGTGGTCACAGCACCGGTCTGTCTCCATCCCGCTATTAGAAAAGCGTGTCGCCGTATAAAATTTTCTTCCGTAATATGTGCGTAATTCATATTTTTGCCAATATCATACAGACGGCATAGCGGTAGAGAAATCAATTATTTAACTGTAGATACTCCACACGCTTCTGAAATTGTCATTAGTTAAGAGAAAAATAATAATAATTTAACGCATCTTGCGATTTTAGAACAAGTTTTCTTAGAACATGGTGAATCCTATATTTTTTTTCGCACAGCCTCTATTAGGATATTAACAAAATTTTCAAACGCATCAAATTTGTGCCTGGAATTGCGTATTTTATTAATGTAATTATTAATAATTAAACACGTGCACAATTGTAGAAATATGGCACTTCCGTTACGTTAAAAACGACGATACTAATTTTTATGTATTTTATTTGCTGCACCTCTTATTTATACAATAATTTTTATGACTCAACAATAATTTATCGAAAATTCGATTGCAATATGGCATTCAAAGAAAACTACTTATCTTAGTTCAGTACAAAATTAATTGCGATTATTGAAGTCACTATATCAGTTAAAATATATTCATACAAAAACAAATATTAATTTTTCAGTAATTAGTTAAAAAATTCCTTACTCAACCGTAAAGATCGTCCAACAACTAAGTAAATTATTCTTACCCAATTCAACGTTTGACAATAAATAGTAATAAAGTTATCGTAGTAATACAATAATATATATTGAAACATTTAATAGATATTAACCAAATAATTCGAATGATTGTTAGCAGTTGTGAAAATTTCTGTGTTAATAAGTTTAGCGGTAAACATAGAATGTTCCACGAAGTAAAAATTTTCGTACTGTTAAAAAAAAAACAAATCTTTGGAAACAAGGTGCCAAATGTTTTTCTCTAATTACACTTTTATAATACTACAGTTTACAACACAAAATTTTTAAAACACACAGAATATTCACCTTTACAATAAATTCGAAGTTGGCACTACCTAATTATTAAAATTCAGTCTTAAGTTAACACATTTCATTTTAAGGTATTTAAAATTTGGGTTTATTTTATAGTGTTTGGCAGAAAAAGTTTTCGAAACCAGTTTCCAAACAATTGCTTATAAAACGTACAAAAATATACAGCGCAAGCAAAGAATGGCATTTCATACATGGAAATGAGTTTCTTCGCGCTGTTAAGAATAAATGATATGAAATTGCAAAAAACAACCGAAAAACCATTTTTTAAATTTTCTTTAAATTATATAGCTCTACTGTTTCCTCAATAAAAAGACAATGTGTAAAATTTACACAAGTTTCTGTGAATGCCAGAAACGTATCGTAAATTTACTAGTTCTGGCACACGTCTCCTACAACTTCTTAATTCTCTTACGAACTACAAAACACGTTTGTCGTTCGCTACCAGCAGTGCTATGAGTGTCATTGAATGCACAGCAGTACGTTAAAGGTGTGCTACCTCACCTGGCTGAGGGCAGAGAAGCCAATTTCTAGTCAAATACCGCTCACCTGGCCACAGCTATGGTACCCAAAAGGAACTTGCATTTCATTTCCCCACACTATCATAGACCGGTCACCTGATATGTTTGCTACCGGTTGTTTCTGGAACCACTGAGTTCATTTTTTGCAAATAAAGACTAGTAGAAAATTAATCGTGTATGATCCCAAGGTATAAGTTGTGCGTATGTATGCGTAAATATGTGTAAAGGTTATTCACGGTTAATTGAGCACTCTTAAAATCCCTGCTTGGGCATTACTTTTCTCCTCATTTGGTATCCTTCCGCCATGTGTGAAATCAACATCGCAATGGATCATCTGGCATTATTCATGAGCCACCCAAGTGTAACCGTCGACATTTTTTTATTAAATAACAGTGCAAATGTTGATAATGTGCAAATTTGTGCTCTTATGTCAAGAAACACAAACTTCGCTAGCCATACAATTACACATTACATTCACATTAAGACGTCAAGTGTTAGAAATATTTCTTATTTATTCTTTGCCAGCTTAACTGAGGAGCCACCCGCTGCAGTGTGTATTGTAGCACATACAGTACATATGTAAAGGCCATTCAAGACAAAGTGAACACTTTAAAAATCACTGCCCGTTAAAATCACTGTGTCGTTTCGTGCACGCTGATATACAGGTTCTCAGTTAAGAAGGTAGCGAATTAAGTTAAATATTTCCAAGTCTTGACGTGGTATTGAGAGAGTAATGTTTACAATGACAGAAAATAGAGTTGGAGCATTTTTTCGTTATGCAAATCAGAGGATGTATCGGCATATCAGTAACACATTTATGTTCCTAACAGTTTCACGTTTTCAAGTGACCAGCGCATAAATAAAGTCAGTTGACCCATGCCAATGTAAATTTCACGTTTGGTGGAAGGATACAAAATGAGGATAAATGTATTTCTTAAGCAGGGCTTTCAGAATTGCTCACTCTAACATGCAGAGCCTCTATATTCTTATTATTATTTATGTTATTATCGATATTTTCAAAAAATTTTCTACAAAATTATTTACTTAACGAAATGACAGTCTATATAATTATACACCGGATGAATCACCTAAAATTGGCACCGTAAATATTTCTGAAATGGAAGGTGCTATTTATGTGCCCGTTTCGCAGAATTGAAGTTTAGACAATGGCTCATAATTGCAGTACATACGCAGATTTTAATACTTATTAAAAAGTGTATTTCATCAACTAGAGAAAATGGTTAATGGTGTTTTTGCAGTATTCTAGTCCAAGTAGTTAGTTACCATGCTATCGTAATATGACAATGTTAAATAACTACAGTTGTATGCTCAACATAACTGCTCTGTTACTAGGCTATGTCGTTCGA
This sequence comes from Clitarchus hookeri, assembly GCA_002778355.1. Classification (NCBI taxonomy): domain Eukaryota; kingdom Metazoa; phylum Arthropoda; class Insecta; order Phasmatodea; family Phasmatidae; genus Clitarchus; species Clitarchus hookeri. The sequence goes on along the minus strand of NQII01001956.1, from coordinate 304,339 downwards.
ATGTTTACTTTCCTCTTCTAGTGTGTGTGGTTTTCTTATGAATGTGCCAGAACACATGTTACATCTCGTACGCTTATGTGATTTTACTGTACCATGTGCCAACACCTTCTTAAGAAATACAAAATTGAATACACAAATTCTGTTAATTCTGAAGAAGAAAGAGAAAAATATATTTCACAGGTTTTGTTCAATACAAGCTTCTAGTCTGTCATGTGAAGATTGTCGCACGTGTGGTAGTATAACAGCATAAATGTCAGAACAGTCAGCTGTAATACGTTGTTGTTTTATATATTGTTGCGTATTCGGCATGTCCTTGTAGACAGTATATTATAGCGTTCTCCCCAAAAAAAATTCTAAAGCGGTCAGGTCTGGTGAACGGGCTGGCCAATGTACAGGACGCCTTCGTCCAATCCAACGATTTTGAAACAATTGGAGAAGACAAGCTGTAGTACGTCTTGCACTATGCGCTGGGCAACCTTCATGCTGATACCACAGGATCCTCGTAGTCTGCACTGAAAGGTATTTTAACATGTGTGGAAGTTCATCTGTTAGAAGGGTTGCAAACTTTTGGGGATTCAGTGTTTCTTCTGTGAATAAAGCGCATATGAGTTTATTTTTTACTACTCCACACCACACATTTACACTCCTTGGACGCTGACGTTCAACTTAACGAGGTCAATGGGGATTGTTTACTGACAAATAGGTCATGTTTCTAAGGTTGATTTGGCCATGATTTGTAAATGATGCTTCATCACTGAACAAGATACATAACAAATCANTAACGAGGTCAATGGGGATTGTTTACTGACAAATAGGTCATGTTTCTAAGGTTGATTTGGCCATGATTTGTAAATGAGGCTTCATCACTGAACAAGATACATAACAAATCATATTTCTTAAACTTATTATAATATTTGTCTGGGCTGAAATTATGAGCCCTTGTCTAACCTTCAGTTCTGTGAAACCAGCACATAAATAACGCCTTTCATTTCCGATATATTTGCTGAGTAAGGTTAAGGTTATTTCGCCTATATACATATGTGTGTGTATATATATATAAATATATATATACATATTATGATTTTTTGATAATCCAAGCGTTGGATAGAAATCACTAATTCCAGAAATTCGTCAAACCTGAATATGAGAGACACAGCAATGGGTAATATTTTCATCTTCTTTCCTCCCAGCAGGTAGTCGACCTTGGTGTCTTGCTTGCCGCACACACCTATCAGCACTCCAACAACCGTAGAAATCACCAGCATGAGCGCGAACATGGTGTGGTCCACCCAGCTGAAGTGGGCGGCATGATGTATTCTGGTGTTCATTAGACGCCTTCGCCTAGAACGCAAAAGGAAAGCTAAAAGATTTTTGGAAATAAATAAATGCAAACTGTAAATAATTTGGAAATTATTTTACACTCATAAATATTTTATTAAATTTTTCTTAATATAAAGACTGTATTTGACAATATTTTCACTCTTACATGACCAAATCAGATTTAGCTTTAGTTTAAAACACATATACATATAAAAACTAAGAATTAGACTATTAAAATTACAATTATTTGCCCCACAAAATGACATTAAAAAAATTCAAGATCTGTACAAGACCAATGATACAGTTAGAAATTTTTTTTAGGTGCCCACTATAATGGAATCTGGTGTATTTTGGTTCGGTTTAATATTGTGGAATTTTATAAAATTGCTACCTATAAGCAGGCTTTAAATTAGTACCTTGTTTTACAGCACCTCTTAAAATTGTTTTTTAAATAATTAGTTTTGTTATCAGGTGTACAACTTTGCTTCCGCCGTTTTTCGATCGATGGCTGCAGCGGTAAGTGCTGGTGGAAACATGTAGATCAATAATGCCACACAGTAAGCTTGGACATCTCCAAACATAACGACATCACCCCATTAGTGAATTTGTGTTTGCATCATAAATTTATTCTGGAGCGAAGATGTCAGTTTTCAAGCTAAATTCTCGGCATGTGCGGGAATTGTTGATTTTCTGCTTCCATCTCAAGAAAACGTACGGTGAGGCTGCCCTTAGAGAATGAACGTGTCGTGAGTGGTTTCAACGATTTAAGAGTGGTGATTTTGATGTATAGGACCGTCATGGCGGTGGAAGAGAGAAATATTTCTAAGATTCCGAAATGGAGGCATTACTTGTTGAAGACTCGTACTAAACGCAAGAGGAATTGGCAGAATCATTCGGAGTAACGCAACAAGCCATTTAAAAACGCCTCAAAGCCATGGGAATAATTCAGAAGCAAGGAAATTGGGTTCCATACGAGTTGCAACCGAGATATGTTGAACGGCGTTTCTTTGCTTGTGAACAGCTGCTTAAAATACAGAATTGGAAGGGGTTTCAACATCGCATTGTGACAAGCGATGAACAATGGGTCCATTACGATAATCCCAAGCGCAGAAAACCATGGGGAATGCCCGGACATGCCTCCACGTCGTCCGCCAGACCGAATATGCACGGCACCAAGGTCACCTCGGTGTGGTATCTTATGAGCTGTTGAAACCGAGTGAAACCATCACAGGGGATCGGTATCGAAGGCAATTGATGCGTTTGAGCCGAGCTTTGAAGGAGAAACGGCCACAATACAAAGAGAGACACGATAAAGGTATCCTCCAGCATGACAATGCTCGGCCACATGTCGCAAGACCGGCCAAGACATACGTGGCAACGCTGAAATGGGAGGTCTTACCCGACCCATGGTACTCTCCAAACGTAACTCCTCCCGACTACCATTTGTTTTGATAGATCGCACACGGCCTGGCCGATCAGCATTTCCGCTCGTATGAAGAATTCAAAAAATCGATCGATTCGTGGGTCGCCGCAAAAGACGCGTCGTTTTTTCGAGATGGTATCCGAAAATTGCCAGAAAGATGGGAAAAAGTAGTGGCTACACGGGTAGTACTTTTAATCATAAATATGTAATCACGTTTTAACAATAGAGCCTCAAATATTGGGGGGGAAATACTGCGGAAGCAAAGTTGTACACCTGATATGATATTGGTTAAAATGCAATAAATTTTCATCTTTGTTTCATGTGTTAATATAAATATAAAACGAAAGGTATTTTTTTAAAGAAAATCGGTTTTTAGTTTAACATTGAACAGTGTTCTGAAAAAGTGAAAAATAATTAATTTTTTACTCCCAAAACTACAATAATTGCAATTAAAAATTAAAGGTACAATTCCGAATATAATTGAGAAATGCACAAATATAATGATCTCATTAACGTAAAAATTTAAGTGTGGTGTTTATCAGCCTTCCGGTAGGGCCATCAATCTGAATGAGAGGAGGTTGATGCTAACTGGGGCCTGTTGATCTACCCGTGGAAAAGGCCTGTCGTAACAGCCATTTCGTAGATTGGATGAGGTGAGAAGATTAAGAAATGGAATAGCGATGGAATGAAGATTTTGGTGACGGGAGCACTTCAAGAAAACCCATCAAGACACAGTAGTGAAGGCTACGCTCTACACAAAATGTTTCCCGTCCAAATAATTCCCATCTTCTGGGGCCTGGTATCGGGCTGAGAAGGAATTGTTCAAACTAACAAAGTACATAATGAGTACATATACGATTATAGTGATAATGTAATAATGTGTGTGCGGAGCACTAGTCAATCAACACCGTAAATAACAGTCACCGAACACAGGGACTGCCTTGTAAATGCATTTGATATACAATGCCTGACAGGAAGAATACGACACTAAAAGGTGTGAATTCAGTACCATGAAATGTGAACGGCCGATATACATATGCCTTTTAAAGGTATGCAACCGACACATTAAGCCATCATTCAACATTTTGTCATGGCCGAGCGAAGTGTTTTGGCTCTTACTGAGTTTGGAGAACGAAAAAGGTGATGTAATGTATTTAAAACGTGGTGTTAAGGAGTTCCGTCAAACGAAAGAGTCCACGAGATATTTCATTTCAGGTCTCCGTACTCCTGGTTGGCTCTTGCGCCATACTGCGGAAGCAACACAATTCGATACCTTAACTGTCGGTCGCATTTGACAACAGTGGTCCCACGAAGGTTATGTGTAAACTACTAATGGGACTGGAGTTCTGAGACAGACGTTAGATCACACAGATCGTCGCATCAGACACCATATTTAAGCCCATCCACCATCCACGACTGGTGACATTTTGCGAAGTGTGCAGAACGGTTTGGATGCTCCGATATCAACACGGGCAGTGTTGCACCGATTGGCTAAGGCACATTTGTTGTCAAGCAGTCCATCGCGAAGGCTACACTTAACAGCGAGCTATCGTTAGCATCCCCTAGAACAGTGTCGTACCAATGCTGAAGGGAGTGCAGAGTGGAACAGTGTGATCTTCAGCGACGTATCCCGTTTCCGTCTCACCAATTGCGATCACCCTGCAAGAGTCTGATCTGGCGGTGACGTAACCATCGGGCGCATACCTCGTCCGTTGTGGAGCGTCACACAACTGGTTAAAATAGAGTAATAGTTTAGGGTGTTATACGCGCCCACTTTTTCTACAGGCTTTGGCCACAGTAATGGCACTCCGTTTGGTTGATGAAGTGATTTGGCTAGTAGAAATGCCATATTTGCAGGGCGTCCCAAACACTCGATTGAGATCAGCCTCAATGCTTATCAATGTGCGCTGATGATTTCTGGGCTTACCCGATCTCCCGACCTCTCCCCTTTGGAAATTCGGTTGGACACGATTGGACGTCGCTTGAATACCCTCCCACCATCACGAAATGAATATAAACTATGGACTCGGATCAACAAAACATGGTTCACGATACCCCTGTACGCTGTTCGATTACTCATCCAACTATGTCACACCAGGTTTAGCAATATATTACCAAACATTAAAATGCCGCTACTTACTGATCACACTGTTGTTTGTGCCACTGAAGCCATGTCTGTATTTGAAAATTGAATATTTGTTTGTGCACTTATTTGGCTATCTATGCAAGCAGTTTTGTCTGTTTTTGTGCATTCCTTCATGATGTAGCATTTTCTGTCAGGCAAGATATTTTCCAGCATATGAGGTAATTTAGCAGAGGCTGCATTATGGGTTTAAATGAGGCGAGCTGAATAATATGTGCAATTTCTAGGAGTTTTAGGCATTCCAATAAAACAGTGCCTGATAATAGAACTAATACGAATTACGAAACTTTAAAGCCAAGCACGTCGTACCACACCAACGGAGAATCGCCATACAGAAAGCCGAGGTTCACGAAACCCCATGGCTTCAACACCTGATATACAGACATAGTTACTTGACATTCTACAACACACTATGCCATTCAGCACCATGTCTAGGTGAATGGCGTCAGCCGGACTATGGGCTCACCATTCTATGTGCAGACTGCCGTTAACAGAAGCAAAGAAATGGCGTTTGAAGTGTTGCCATATTCAGGAGACATGGAGTAAGGACTAGTGGCATAGTAACATGTTCAGTGATGAATTTGAATTCTGTTTACCACGAATTGCCATACAATTACAAAAATGGCTATGGTGAGGGAAAGAGCATTCTATGAAAATGCTGTGAAGAGAAATACTGGAATTTATTCTGGTATCATAGTGGCCATACCATGTGGTTTAACTTCAGAAAACCTTTGCTAGTGATCTGGTATCTTTGACGACACAGAAGATGGTCTGTGACATCTTGCGTCCTCATGTATTACCCCTCTTGAAACAGCATCCTGATTCATTCTTACAACAAGGGAACACTGATCTACACATGGCACATAAACACTGAAGAGCTAAAAAAACTGGTACACCTGCCTAATATCGTGTAGGGCCCCCGCGAGCACGCAGAAGTGCCGCAAGACGACGTGGCATGGACTCGACTAATGTCTGAAGGTATGCAGAAGACATTGAAATCTGCGCGAATTTGAGAAAGTGTTGCACATCTGTCACGTTTTATGATTCTCGTCAATCGTCGTTTGTCCCGTTCGTTCACGATCTTTTTCCGGCCGCAGCTATGTCGAAAATTTGATGTTTTACCGGATTCCCGATATTCACGGTACACTCGTGAAATGGTCGTACGTGAAAATCCAAATTTTATAGCTACCTCGGAGATGCTATGTCCCATCTCTCGTGCGCCGACTATAACACCACGTTCAAACTCACTTAAATCTTGATTACCTGCCAATTGTAGCAGCAGTAACCGATCTAGCAACTTTGCCAGACGCTTGTTGTCTTATATAAGCGCTGGCGCTGCCGACCGCATCGCGTTACTCTGATTGGTTCCATGCCTCTGTTATTTGCATACGCATGCTAATACTAGTTTTTTTTGGCCCTCCAGTGTATGTATGCAATATTTACATAATGTTGAATCATTCTCTTGGCCAGCAATGTTACCCCTACATGTTACCCATACACCATGTGTTTAGGTCAACAATAGTACTTTGTTGATTTACTTTATCTCATTTTTGTTAATTAGTGGGAGAGTGTGATGAATATATTATTACGTCCCGCTAGTACTACACATTGAAGTATGGGAAGAGAGGATTTCACTTCTAACAAACGGAAATATTTTATTTTAGCTCTATATATTAACTCATCTCGTTTTGGGTTAATTGAATAGCGTTGCGCCCTACGTCCGGGAGCTACTTTAACTTGAGGTAGGCCCCACAGTTGGGCGCGAAATTAACTTATCTCGCTTTTGGTACACTGTTGAAGACATGGTGGCTTATATGGTCAGAGTTAATGTCCCCCAGGCACCGACTGTAAAGTGCGNCTTTGGTACACTGTTGAAGACATGGTGGCTTATATGGTCAGAGTTAATGTCCCCCAGGCACCGACTGTAAAGTGCGTGGAGGTTGTGGGTATTGTAATGAGGTAGACTATTACTGTTGTATTTTGAAGTACGAATATATTGTCTCGTATATATTCACAAATACACAACATCAACACTTGAGAGGTGCGGTACTGTGCTAATTCGGTTATTCGGATTTACTGGGTGAATTCTTGGTTGAGTGGGGCTTCTGTGACGGTGATTGTCATACTTAACTCAGTGGTGAGNGCGCATTTTAGGGGAGGGAAGGAGGTGTGAGGGGGTGAGGTGGAAGAGCTCCGAACAAAGCCTTCCACCACACGTGATCTCGCTTAATTGTCGGCACGTGGTGCCTTGTAGGGGTGGGAAGGAGGGGAGAGGCGGGGGTAATACCTCGGCACCAATACAGCTCGTCAGTATTTCTTCCGTGGTGCGTATTTTCTGCGTTTAGAGGAACTACACGTGATAATTTGCTGATAACTCGAAAAAGCCCTGCACTCCACAGATCTCGTGGTGGGCGAGAGGTGTCCAGGGTGAAGGGGGTGAAGGGGGAAGGCCTATGCTTCAGCTACACGTGTTACGGAATTTTCCACCTGCCTGTGGTTCCACGTGCCGTCTGGTAGGCGCCAGCGAAGTGCGCTAGGCGGGGGTGGTGTGAGGGGGTGATGGATGTGAGCCAATATCGTGCTATAATCCCTAAACCGCCACGCGACAATATTTATATAATACTTCGATTTTTATTTTGAATTATTACCCCGTATTCGGTGTGCAAGAAGATAAATATAGTACGATAATCAGTCAAAAATTTTTGTCGAATAGTAAATTGTCAAAAAAAGGCTTTTGGAATTTCAGGATTCTCGAAAACTGCTGCGTACGTCTAAGTGTCTTTACAGCATCGTTTAAAATTTGTGCGTTTAAATGCCTATTTTCGCCACAGTGTCTGTCTCTGTATTCAGTGCTGTGTCGTCCATTGCTCTTTACGTTTCATAAAATANCTGCCTATTTTCGCCACAGTGTCTGTCTCTGTATTCAGTGCTGTGTCGTCCATTGCTCTTTACGTTTCATAAAATATGTCAATGAATAAGTGTTAATAATTAATAGGGATGGTACATGAGATGAAATGGAACATATTTTAATAAGTTACCCATGCCCGGAAATACCTCATTAGACCCAACAAGGCTATTATAACGTGCAAAGGAGGGGAAGGGGTGGCATCAGGTATTAAGAAAGGTGTATGTGCATCAGTTGTGTAAATCAGGTTTATATACACACGGAGAGAGTACAACAGCTGCCCAAAACATTCTCCTCCTCATTCAATGCGTGCTCTCCAGTGCCGCAGTATGTTGCGGAAAACATCATTGAAGATGGTCGGCGTGTTCTTGATGGTTTCGAATGCTGCACGAATCCTGGCCGCAAGTTCTTATCTGGTATTCGCAGGATTTTTGAGCACCAGTGGTTCCACGTGGCCCCAAAGGTAGAAATCCAAATACGTTAGGTTGGGGAGCGAGGTGGTCAGACAAAGGGACTTCCTACCGTGCGTCAAATGGGGCAGTGAAAAACACCTTCAACCGACACGTGTAATGCCCGGTACGTGCTGTTACACTGTTCGGTTGCGATCGGGTTGCCGACTAACCCTGGTCGCTGGTATCGGCATGTTATGGCATAAGGAGGCATTTCCGGACGTGGGTAACTGAATAAAATATGTGCCATTTGATCTCGTGTACCAGCCTTATTAATCGGTAATACTTATTCATTGAAACATTGATACATTCTCTCCTTAATTTTCTTTCGTTTTGTTGCTTGGTATTGTTCTTCTTGATTATTTTCCTTTTGTATTTACTGGTGTAGTTCTATGTGTGAAATACTCTGTGTTATTTATATACTACCACAATCAATAATTTCGTGGACTGACAGACGTCTAGAGTGCAGGTAGCCTCGCACCACAGCAACCTTCAAATTTAGACTTCTTTGTGTAATTTGACATCATCTGATAATCACACGCTGCTTGTTTTCTTTGTGTCTATTCTGTACTCTGGGTATCTGCGATGTACAACGGATATCAGAAATTGTGTTTGTCCAAGTCAATTGTTCTTACGACCATTCAACTAATTTGAATAACACAGCTCGTTACTGGAGTGCAGAATTGTTTAAAACTGTGACGTAATACTCCTATTAAGTACTTCAACTATTTATATACATCAAATAAATATTATTATTAAACACAGTTCATATTACCGATTTTTGTCATCAAGGTAATAAGTTTTAAAACATTCGTCTAGATGACGCTTTATGGTCAATGTTTGATAATACACGCAGCAATTATGAGCTCTTTGGACAAAAATTTATCATGTACGACTGGAACATGCCAATTAGGATTTAATACATCTACGAGCACGAATAACAGAAGCCATTTCATTTTACATGAACTGGACAGCAATTATCAGTATGTAGGCAACATAAATATTCAACAACACTTTCATCACAAGATATATTTTTGTACCAGTTTTCATGTCGACAGGCGTCTTTTCTAACATTTCTATCGTCCCAAGTACCAGCACAGGTATTCAAGAACTTTTAAATATGGCAGTTCTGCTGGCCATTCCAATTGTGTCAATGCTTCTGCGGGTTCACTATGACAAACAGTCGCACTTTCATCCTCTCAAGGTCACAATAGTGGTCCGTGGAATACAGTGATCGGAACATTATGTTTCTCTGTAAGNTCCGTGGAATACAGTGATCGGAACATTATGTTTCTCTGTAAGACGGTGAGAAAAAAAAACGTGTTTATCGAAGAACTCAGTAAAGACAGTGCGATTCAAATTTAATGTCACCTGAACAAAACAACATAATTTTGGGTAAGTAAAACACGCGTAGAACATCAAATGATCCCTTTTTTGNAGATGGTGAGAAAAAAAAACGTGTTTATCGAAGAACTCAGTAAAGACAGTGCGATTCAAATTTAATGTCACCTGAACTAAACGACATAATTTTGGGTAAGTAAAACACGCGTAGAACATCAAATGATCCCTTTTTTGGAACACACCTTGCATGTGCAGTCCTCGTTGAGGGCTTTCTGAGGTCTACGGTGAAGAAATACGCCCTTAATAATACCCGTACAGGCAGAAACGAGATTCGTCTGACAAAATGGTTCGTTTTCAGTCATTAAAATATCCAATGATTTTGTCCTTTTGCTCACTGTAACCAAGCAGTTATTGTCGACAGATGAGTGCAAAGGCCTTTTCCGAGAAACTCTTCTACACGTGTTAATAGCTTGCAGTTACCTGGTGAGCGAGATTTCAGACGCTGGTCATGAGATTTCTGCATTTATATCTATCGTAGAACTTTTTGCTTCAAGTAATACGATTTTATTCACAGGCCGACGGTCTCTGTCCGTTAATATCATGTTCCGGTTTCTGTTTCGAGGAGCAATTCCTGAATAATAAGATTTTCTTCCTCTGCTGATATGCGCATTTGATACTCTCCTATACAAGTCAGTTTTTGACTACTTCATTTAAATAATCGCATTTGGAAAGCAAAAACTCAATTAGTAATTTTTGCCCATTATCATTTCCAGTAGAAAAATTGGGTTGGCCTAAAGTTGGCACAACCTTTAAATCTACCATTGGGCCAACGTTTACATATTACTTTGGCCCAACACTGAATAGTCTCTTGGGATTACGTTGGCCCAACATCAATTTTATGTTGGTGGTCAACTGAAATATAATGTTGGCCCTACATAATTGTATGGTTGTATGCAAACTTTAAAGCAGTGTATTTTTCTTTCATAAAGACATTCACACGGTCATTTACCACAGTTGGTAATGTTTTCTCAACATGTGTTAATGCCGACGTATGTAATGCCAACAAATAAACACCGTTCTGCCAACGTTGGTTGCCAATATTTTTTAAAAAAATTTGCCAACTAACAAAAAATTAAGAAACTTGCTAATGCCATAATTTTTTACCATTTTTGACTTAATATTACGACATGAAGATTTGCACGGTCGATGTCGGGCTCCAAGCTCGCGCTATTTACATTATAAGTTCGAGATGTCATCTACTAGACTACTGTTACTTCTTGTTAGAGATGAAGAAATACGCACATATTTTTGATTGCAGTGCGAAATAATATGAAATACGTTTTTGTACATCTAAGTCAGATTTTATTATTATAAAACTGAACTCAAAACCTACCATTAACAAGATTATATTTTCTAACTAATAACCAAAACACAACCAACGACAGCCAGTTAAATTTTAAAGAATCTCTGTAATAAAAAAAACTGGTGTCTATAAGTAAGTGAAATGAATATTATATATTTTCATTTAGCAAAAATTATGTGATCATAATTTGGCATAATGCCAGCAATGCAATGTTGTCCCAACGTAACAAAAATAATCAATCACCAGCAGTCACGTTTACAACATTGTCTCAACATATGAGGGGAAAAACCTAGCTTAATAAAAATATACATTTGTTAATTCTTTATGTGTTGTGAAAATTTATGTTTCTCCATCTAAAAACGATTATTTTGTATTTGTTAATTTATTTTGGTTGTACAATGTTGTCCCAACAAAAGTATGCAGAACACAACAAATTTCGACACGTAACCAAATAATAACCAATGACATCAATTTTAAATAAAATATGGTTTTTGTGTCAAAAATATTTTTGTTATACAATTATACGAAAATTAAGTGTAATTTCATCGTATATGTGCCAATTTCCTTTGTTGGCATAAAATTCTTTAATAACATAATGTTGGCCCTACAAAAATTTACATGCCAAATGGCAACTTTGTGTTTTCCGACAAGTAACCAACAACGTCACTAACGAAGTAAGTTTTAAATAAGACATTGTTTGTGTGCTAAAGTAAATTTAAAAATAATTCATGGGTTGTATGTGTTATAAACATATATATTTTACAAAAATAATAAATTGTAGTTTTGTTACATTATAAATATGGCAATTACCATTGTTGGCATAATTTTCTTTACACAATGTTGGCCTAACTTAACAATTGGTACCAATTACCAACTTTTGTGTTCCCAACAGTGATACAACAAATAACCAACTGATCATATTTTAAAGAGAAATATCTCAGGTCATGAAGTGCCTTCATATTATATAAAATTCAAGAAAGTGGCATTGTTTCCATTCAAAAAGTTTCTTCCACTGTTTTAAATATATTGCTGGTTGCCCGACGTTGACCGAAAGGAAAAATACACACCTATTACTAACAGTATGTTTACCAACGTGATACCAACCGAACACTAACCATTTAAAACTACACTTTCGGTAGGTTATGACATTTCCTGATTTAGTTGCACCATTTTCTGGAGGTTGCTACGTAATCTCGTAACATTTTCGTTGTAGCAAATTTTTTGTTTGATTTTTTTTTTTGTCGTTGGGCCAACGTGTATTAATGTGTGTGCTCCAACCCAACATAAAGTCAACCTTTCCATCCAAGTGGCAACGTTGGACCAACGTGGGTTGCTACTGGGGATATTTCAGCCAAATTTTATACACATAGCACGAGAATTTCACTGCACTAAATCTCGTCTTTTTAATCTGTACACCTCTTAGCTCACCGCTATAGTGATTCGTATCACAATAATCCTCGTGCAGTGGCTAATGATTGAGCCTGAACGTACTTAAATCTTCAAAGTGGTTAAATTTCGCCTGGGAAGCTTACATATGCTTGAATTACTTGAAAAGAATACTCATAACAGGCAATACCAAATATATTTTTTTGCCATTTTCAGCTGTTTGACTTTAATTAATATTTTATCGTAAATTTTTTCAGGTTAGGATACTCAACGTGATTTTGACAAAAAAAATTCCACTTGCCGCATTTTGAAAGTGAAATTTTAAATACTGATATATATATATAACTCACAGACCCAAGAAATTTACTGGAAAAACAAATCACCGAAGACACTGTCCTGTCAGTTCCTTTAAAAACATACTGTCTCTACACGTAGTTTCCTATTAATGCGTATCAATACGAAGAAGAAAAAAATAATTTTTTTTAGACTTTCACAAGATTTTTCGTATTTTAGTTTATGCTCAGATATTTGGGATGTCTTGACGAAACGTGGTCAAGTTTTCAGAAAAGTATAAGAAAAATTAGAGGGAAATTCCACGACACATGTCTTTACAAATAACCAGGATGTTCATGGGGATTTTTAATGAGTCTAAAATAAATCGACATTATTCGCAGCAGAAATAAAGGGAAAAGAAGGCAATAAGAGACTGGCTCGCTATTTAAAACTTTCTGTTTTCGATTGTATACAATGATTTGATAACATTTAAAATTCCATGCATTGCCAACTACTAATTTTAGGTTACCTACCGCATAATATCAGTTTTTAATATTATGGAGAAAATAATTTAAAAAATTAAATAGAAGTTTCTAAAATTGTTATTGCTGCCAACTCGCCCCTTTTTTCGTAATCGTAAAAAACTAGTATTTACCTTCCAGGCAGATCCAAATGTTTCACTGATGTGTCACACAGTTAACATTGATGTGAATGTCGTGAATAATACTCAAGAAATGTAACACTTCAAAGTAACTGCATCTGAAATTCCACCTGCTTTAGCATTCATGAACAATGCGAAGAAAGAATGAACAAATAAATTAAAAGTGAGGCATTTACAATTTTCTGCTGCTTCTTTGAAATATAATAAATGACTTATCTCCCTATAATTCCTAACCTAGCCATGCATTGTTCATATCGAGGTTAAGGTGACCTTCCATGAAATAATTTAAAAACCATTTCTCTGTAATTTAGTGGTCCTATCACATTCTGACAGGTAACAATGCTCCAAGTGGCCTTGAGAATAAACCCTTTCTTATTTATTCACTTATCTAAGACTTAGGGCTTGTGATTTACGGCAGTGAAACCGAACACACCTCTTACAACAAGCCACTAGTAACCTTTCTCCTTATAAGCGCACCTGATCCTTTTGTGTTTTATGTGGTGGGATGGAGTTTCATTAGAATTACATTGTTTCGAAGAGATGACATACAAAACTAAAATATCTATATGATCGCAATTTTGAAAATAAGTGCCTGACATACCTAAAACATGTCAGTTAACATTATTTGCCGCAGTACTACTTGTTTGTCATATTTAGTATGAATCGGTTAATTGTTTACCAAGGTATGACACAAACATTTTATTTATTCGTATTTGACTACCTTATAAAATGGAGGAAAAATGAGGCTCCGCGTTTACAGTTTTGATGTTTGTTATGTATACTTCTAGAATACAAAATTAAATTGGAATTCATTAAAATAATCAGACACACGCCATTTTAAAAATAAATGTCTGCCATCCGTGAAACATATTTGTACATATCAACTGCCGCACTACTACCTGTTTGCCCTATTTGGTAGCAATCTGTCAGTTGTTTTCTGAGATAATACGAACACTATACTAATTAATGTAGCGCTATCTGGTCAAAATGGTGGACGAAAGTGTTTGTTGTTTGGCTTATATGATACTTGTAACAAATACTGTTGGCGTACAATATTTAGTTGATATTGGTCAAATCATATTGCAGTTATACACTATTAAACACAAAAATTTAGTATGGCTACCATTTTGAAAAAAGTGCCTGATAAAGTTCAATTACTTATATTTACCTTGACTATCATGGTATTTATTACATGCCAAATTTGGCGAAAATTGTTTGAGTAGTTTTCGAAATATAGTGTTGAACATTTTTTTTCACATGATGCTATCTTACAAAATGGTAGACCAACAATATTCACGTCTGAATTCAATGCTTACAACTTGCGATGTCAGCATAACATTTTTTGTTCAAATAGGTTGAATTGTTTCCGAAATATAAATATTGCCTATCATTTTAAAAAAATGGCCGCCATTTTAAAAGTAAGTGCATGGAATATTTGGAAATAATAATTCAGAAGAAATTTCTCGGTTACTATATGTGTAACCAAGTTTGGTGAAATTCTGTTGACGCATTCGAAAAAAGGGGAGGGACACACATGCGCACAAAGCACACAGGCACACACACACATACACAAGCACACAGATAAGTATTTCTTTCCTTCTGAAAGTAGGCTTATAATGCTGTAACAGTTTTATTGAAAACAATTCGTTACTGACGAAAAACAGCTCGTTTGCTGTAGGCCTATAAAAAGCGCACGTCAACTTAGTTATCTAAATCAAACAGTTTCAAAGTCACTACAAAATTATTATTTACTACCACAAGAACTTGGTTCAGTCAACAGTCACAATTAACTTTTAACAAACCTCTCCTAAGGAAGGATTTCAATCGCATATTATGAGAGGAACATAAATTTTTCGGAACATCTGAACAGTTTAAATGGATTTTGAATTCCACTCAAATAGCTGGGCAATAAGAGAATTAAGTCATAAATAATTTTCCGAACTCGTAGTTTGTTATTTGTTAGCACACTTTAAGTTATTTTTTTATTGATAATATTCGTAAAGGCTTTTACATATTTCAAGCCTCGCTGTACTCTAAGCGGCCGGAAATATGTGAACGTGTTTAATACTCTTTCTTAACTGTCTGCATTAAATTTGTATTTAGAAGAGTTATTCTCAAAAATTGATAGTGGTGCTTGGTATACAATTACAATCATAGAACAGATAAACTACCTACTTATCTAGCGATTCTATTCACTTTGATGTGCGCTCTTGAGAAAGAAATATCTTTTCCGGCACTGTTTTTTATACCGTTGTTTAAACAGGCAAAAACTCAAATTTCATTTTATGTTTAGTTGTTTTAAAGATATATGTTAATTAGTCTTAATATCTACACAAATGTACGGTTCTGCAAAACAACATTCTTGACTCAGAACTATTTTACATGTCTGTGAAAGTTGTATCTCACTTTTCTTTCGATGTGAATGATTAAAATTATTCGGTGTAAAGAATATAATTTATATGCATCTACTGCTTAATAATGACACACGATATTTTCAATTAGGAGCATAATTGTATTACTTAAATATGTCTTAACAATTGGTAGTTTCTATCGCTTCTCTGGAACCACTCTACCGATTTCAATATAAATATTTTGTAAAATGACAGTATTAATATAGAGCCTTTTGTTTATACTTGAGGAAAACTTTAGACAATTACCGCCATTTTTACGTATCTGTAATATATATATATGATTGTATATAATTTAGAGTGCCTACAAATATTAAAATTAAAAGTAAAATAATTTTTATTTCGTTTGATGCTTTGCATAATACAACCTTCACCATTAAATTTTCTTAGAAACACTTGAAAGACTAGCAGTGATATATGAGATTGTTAAATTCGGTATAGTTACTATTTATCTCGTTTCCCCGCTTCTGAGGATGTCAAGCTACATGGATGTAACATACACAAAGGTTTATTCGCATCTATTATTCTACTTAGTCTCATCAAATTATCACAGTTCTTCAAAAAATTTATCATATTTCTGAAAAATATATATATATTTAAGAAATACATTCCCTAACTCTGGTCTCCTAAACTAACACGTTGAAATATCTAGAGAATTTCAAGACGACGTAAAATAATTTTATTTATTTGCACTTACTACATAGGACGTAACAGCTTTAAGCGTTAAATTCTCACTTCAAATATATTTGCATATGGTATACGTTTTCATTTTATATCCTCATACTCACGTGCATGTCCAGTTTTGTGAATATATGGGTATACACATATACAATTGATTTATTATTATATGCATATATGTGTTTACAAGTTATTTATACATATATATATATATATATATATACAAACGCTATTTAATTTAATTCGGTCTATTTTTTGTTGATAGTTCATTATTACAGTAAGTATACGTATATAATTATTTATAACATTTTCCGTACCAAGGAATAAATTTAATTCAGTTTGTACAAATGTTGACTAATGTTTGTCGCAGTGTTATGGATTTTACTATCTACATTTTTGCGATGTGTTACAAATATCAGTTATGGTTTTTGTCCAAAAACAAATTTTCATTAAAATACTTTCCCTTCGGAAAATAATAATTCAATAACGCTAAAAATATTTTACTGGCACTTTATTAACGAAGGATTGTCTTTATTTAATATGAGGAAAAAATCATTTTGAAACGTACGGTTAGTGTAGCAATATTATAGACCAACTAACCTCTTTACACATGGCTTCAAAACTGCTTTTTGTCAAATTCAAAGTCACAATCAGTTTTGCCTCCTGGTCACACGATAATAAACCTGACAAGCGATCATGTTCGTGTTCGAAGCAAGTAAATTTTTAAGCTATACATTTTTCGTTTGACAAGACTTGAGTCCTGGCGAGCAAATTTCACGTCTTCTATAATATTCCATTATTAGAAAATATTTTTGAAACTTTAAAAGATTTGGTGTTGAGGAACACACGTTCGCTCATTCGCTCTGTGCAAACATACACGAATAATTTAAGGCTGTCTCTGACTTACGCACCCTGTCATCTCAGATTCCTGTGACGACAGACATTATCTTTTGAACCTTCCTCCCGACATTCGTCGCGATAAGGGGTAACAACCTCGCGAGAACAGTTACACTATAGTACACACAAGTACGTCATACAAGCACCGCGGGCGACAGTCCAAACTTTCTCACTCCCAGAGTCCAGGCCCAGAGACGGTTTGACAAGAAAGTTCACTCACGCTGAATAAGGTTAGGATGTTTTATGTTTTATCTTTGCGTCGCGAACCATGTTAGTACATATCAATCTCATTTAGAAATTTTTCAATTTTATATTTATTTTAAGATATGATATAACCGGACAAATTATTCCATTAAAAAGATGTACATCTATTTATTTTCATGAATTTATTTTCCTTATATTATACAAACTTATTAATATGAAACATAGTGAGACTTTACGTAATCTGAGTTTTATCAGTCCCTTGTATGATGCCCGTAAATATGTTTTTATGAAGAATAAATTTTGTGGTATTTATAACAAACTAGTAGATACGATGCATGTTAAAATGGCTGTGCTTCTCTCAAAGAAAATCTTAATTACTTGAGACGGTAAAGTGTATAAATATAACAATATTTTTTTCTTGGCGATCCTGCAAATGAAAATTGTAAGTGTCGAGAGTGATTTGCTACATACCTCTTAGCATGGAGCAGAAGAACGAATTTTTTGACAAATATAACAGAAAGTTTTCATGGAGAAAACATATTATCTTGTTAGCATGTCATAGAACGAAAATCTGTAACCACTGAAAATCTTCTCAGTGTTTGTAAATTTTAATATCTGTGATATCAAAAGAAATAATTTACACGTCTTTGCTTAAAAAGAATTTATCGCGTAATTGCAGAGTATAATGCAAAGTATCTAGCTAATTTAATATATATTTGTAACTTATGTGGAAAAAGTATAAATATAAAATGTAAAAATTAGCTTAAAAATAATTTTAATATGCATATATTGACGCTACTCCCCACCTGTGGTGTACAGAATGGTTCGTAGGGTCGACAGTTAATGTTAAGTGGCACAGACTATAAGGTGCCTGGAAGGTTGAGGGTACCAAACAATGACTTCATCACGACTTAGGGTTTTGTGCCAGTTTATTTAACGGGAATTCATTCATACATTCCCGGAACTTTTCCGGGAGTTTATACATACTTACCCGGCACCTTGAGCCAAGAAATTTCTCATACTTTAACGCCCTGCGAGCTATTGGCCTGAAGGGATGGTAACAATGTTCTGGCTAACGTTTCCGATGCTGTGGGGACATTAGGTGACAGGACATGTCCCTGAGTGGCGCCGTTGTTACTTATCTGTACTTGTTGCAGTTCCGCGGTAGTTGTTCCGGCAGTTGAGATCTGGTGAGCTGGATGGCCATGTTATAGGCCCTCTGTGGTTGGCTTGTTGCACACAGTTGACTTCCTCTCGACATGGTGCTCCTAGTTGGAGCTCACCATTCGCTCCCGTTCTCGGCTAGGGTTGTAACTGACTGTTACCTCCCTACCATGTCCCGGCAAGGTGACCCTTGACGGGCCCCCACCCCTGCCCTTGGCGCGAGGTTGCACTGGACTAATCCCACTAGCTCGAAATGGCACTTCTCAATGGAGCTCACCAATCGACTCCGCCTTCTCGGTGCGTTGTAACTGACCGACTGGTAACTGACTGACTGGTAACTGACTGACTGGTAACTGACTGACTGATGTTGTAACTGATTGACTGCTTCTGCCCTGGGCCCCGTGTTTCGCGTCCCGATATGGCTGACCCCTTAATGTTGTGATTCTCTCCCGGCTGACTCCGCGCTCCCGGCTCCCAATGCCTGTCGCCATACGCATCCCGGTGTGGCGATACTACTCGTCCGACGTAATTCTGGTAACTGTCTCTGATTCTACCCTGCGTTTCATGTCCCAATATGGCTGACCCCTTAATGTTGCGACTGACTGATGCGGCTGATGAACGAGGCCGGGTTCTGATATCCCAGCCTTGGTAAATGTTGCACTGACTTACTCTTTCGGCGCGGATTATCGCAGCTTCCGCCTTTCCCAATATGACAAACCGACGGACTCTCTCGGAGCAGCAATCAAAATTGTGTAACTGATTCCTCTCTGCGGTGATAACGAACTGTCACCCTCTTCTCTCGTAAATTCGCTTATATGCACTCTAGACTCCCTCCCTAAGTTCCTACACTTGTCTCTCTTGTTGGGGGAGGGAGGTGGGAGAAAGGCGCAGTCCATAGCGTACTTCATACATGCACCATGGTTCTTGAAGGTTGGGGGAAAGGGGTTAATTACTATCTCACCATTTCTCAGCGTTTACAAATTTCACTTGACTTACTAGGGGGTTGGGAGGAGGCCTGCGCTGCAACAACACATGTAATTGCCTGCACGCGCTACTACAACTAGGCTTGACCTCGGTATATGTTATTGGGAGACACATGTCGTCCGGAAGTCCCTACACTGGTTTAAACTGGCGGGGGAGGAGGAAGAGTTTGTGACAGCACCACTTCTAACACTTCTCATATTCGCCATTCATCAATTTCCCCCCTCATAACTTCGGTGCTGACACTTTCCATGCCAAAATCTCGGTTTTCGGTATTTGGTTGCATCTCTGTAGAGCTTGCCTTGTCTATGCTGTGCATTCACTTCCCGCACATTCACTTTTCTCGCAATGCGGTTGCTCTCGTGGCGTGACCTCCACTTCTACTCATCCCCTCCTCCCTGCGGTCAACTTTACTGGTCGCCCACCTGTCGTCATTCAAGGACGCTCGTCCCCATGGTTAAAGGCGTGCCCCTGCCTGCAAAAAGGGCCTTATATTCCGGCTCTGAGGTAACAACACAAGGTGTCTATTCTTAGGGATAATTTTCAAACACTTCGCAGGCCTCATACGCTGGAAATAAAAACTAACTTTTTAGGTTTATTGGTATGTTTTTAACACTCCTACAAGTCCAAGGCATTAGGGGTTGGAAAAAAAAACTGACGGAATTTTCCAGGAGTATATTTCTGCTGTGGACTGCATGTTCAGCACAGTGTAACTGCTGGCTACATATTAAAATTCGCAATAGGGCGATGCACATCACGGACATGCTTAACTTACCAAGCTTCTTACATGGTTTCACACCTTTGTACACGGTTACAATTATCAGGGTTACACCACATCACTACAGTGATCTATCCAGATCACTTACTTCTAACTTAGTCGCTCTTCTGAGCTTTAGTCTCCTGGTAAGGCGGAGATGTTCTTGATATATGCAAACAAATCAGGTGGCGTATGGCCCATATATTGCACAGTTTCCTGCCAGCATTTACATTTTGGTGAAATGGCATTTATTTTTACGTTGGCGCATAAGCGGTACAAATAAAAACCCTCTTATTTCCTAGGTTGGGACACTCTGTTCCCATGTTCAACTAATGTCTGGTGGCACTCTGCCGGTTTTACAAATGGACTTCCGATAACACACAGTCTGAACTGACTGATGGTACATATTACTGTTACGACAGCTCACAGACCGTGAAAGAATAAACAATAAGACCATTATCTTATCCTGCCTCTGAGCTGTTGCCCGTGGTCTTGCCATTGGAGCAAATGTAAACATGCAAATCTCTCGGAAAAAAATAGAAACACATTCGATTCCGGTGCCCGGCTGAAGGCCTACATTGGTACCTTGTAAATGAAATAAAATGACAATCAGTCATACTTAAGTGTGGTGTCTAAACATCTTTCAGCTGAAGACCCAACTTCATAGGTCAAATTGTAAACAGTTTGTCGCACTTGAATTGCGGCGCACTTAGATTGACCAGTTGGGTATCATAACCTAGATTTTTTCAGCAGGTGACATGAGTAAACACTTACCCACCGAGTCTGTTTCTGTCGGCCGCAGGACGTCTTGTTCCACCTCGCACTGTGGACCTGGGTGAGCCTGGACAGCAGGTGTGGTGAGGGTGTGAAGGCTGCTTCCCTTCCTCTCGTTCTGTTGCCATATCTGGACTGCTACAGGCTCGTCCTCAGTGTGGCTGCAGTTTCCTGGGTTCGTTTCTTGGTCGGTGCTCTCTCTTCAATGCTACGCTTCTCGCCTGTCGGTCCTCCTTCGCTCGTACTTCTCGCTTTTCGCCCATTCAGCTTTCCACTCATCTTCCCATGCTCGTGTATGTTTGGCCTCGCTAATCACATCTCTGGCGCACATCTCTGGTGTGCGGCCCCGTTATCACTCCGCCTGGCGTGAATACTCGGGTATCTTGCTTGCTTGACTGATAGCATGCGCGCTGGGTGGCCTTGCGGCTTTTATTGCTTTTGCCCGATATCTTCCCTTTATGGTTCACCCTCTGGTGACCTAGTGGCCTACTGCAGGTCCTACTTTTCGTTTTTCCTGTTTCTAAGTATTTGTGGCCTTATAAGCGCATCTCACCGGCGCTCCGCTTCTCCTGCCTGGCTGCACGGTTATTCACTCGTCCACCTGACATGTTCTTGTCATTGACATTGGCCCCCATTCAGGGCACTCATTACCTCATTTTCTTATTGGTCGGCGGGGATTTCATCCCTCACCTCCTAACCTATCCCAAGTCATTTCCCACTGTCCAGTGGGAATAACCTCGTCCCCCCCTTTTTGCCAGCTCCATGCTTCTCTCTTCGCTTATTTCTGCACCTACTATCACTTTGTCTCCTCTCTCGTTCGCTCGTCTGCTCCTCGCATCTCCCATCGCGACTCTCATTTGCACTAGCTCTCTCGTCCCTCGCCACTCTCGCCACTTTCAATAACATCCACCATACAATGGGCTGTTGTGGCCTACTTCTTCGCTAACTGCTCCTCACTAAATGCTTTTCATTCTCCCACCTTGCTCTCTCGCTCGAACTCGCTCCTGTGCATGTACTCGTAAAATCCTAGTTTGTTGACCTCTGCATTTTGACTAATGGGCAGGTTAATTACTGCTGTAGTGTGCACCACGGGGGTTTAAGACTCCCCGTGGTCTTTGGTTCAGCCTGACTAGTTTGGTTATTCGGTAGAGGTGAGACCCCCTTTCAAGGGTATAGTATGATTCTTGATAAGGTCTCTAAAGACTTATGTACGCCCCATATTGGGCGCCATTTCAACATGATGCTACTTCCCACCTGTTATGTATAGAATGGTTTGTAGGGTCTACAGTTAATGTTAAGTGGCACAGACTTAAGGTACCTTGAAGGTTGAAGGTATCAAACTATGACTTCATCATGACTTAGGTTTTGTGCCGTTTTATTTAACGGGAATTCATTAATACATTCTCGGAACTTTTCCTGGAGTTTATACATACTTTCCCGGCACCTTGAGCTGAGAATTTACTCATACTTTAACACCCTGCGAGCTCTTGGCCTGAGAGGCTGGTTGCAATATTCTGGCTAATGTTATCGATGCTGTGGGGGCATTAGGTGACACAACATGTCACTGAGTGATGCAGTTTTACTTATCTGTACTGATTGCGGTTGCGGGGTAGTTGTTCCGGCAGTTGAGATATGGAGAGCTTGATGCCAGATATGTTCCGGCAGTTGATGAGATTTGGTGAGCTGGATGGCCCTGTTATAGTCCCTCTGTGGTTGGCTTGTTGCACTCAGCTGGCTTCCACTCGGCATGGGGCTCCTCGTCGGAGATAACCACTCGCTCCCATTCTAGGCATAGGGTTGTAACCGACTGTTACCTCCCGACCATGTCCCGGCGAGTTGACTCTTGATGGACCTCCACCCTGGCCCTCGGTACGGGGCTGCACAGGACTAATCCCACTAGCTCGAAATGGCACTTCTCGTTGGAGCTCACCACTCGACTCTGCCTTCTCGGTGCATTGTACCTGACTTACTGGTAACTGACTGACTGATGTGGTAACTGACTGCTACTGCAGTGCGCCCCGCGTTTCGCATCCTGATATGACTGACCCCTACTGTTGCGATTCTCTTCCGGCTGACTCAGCGCTCCCGGCTCCCAATGCCTGTCACCATATGCGTCCCGGTGTGGCGATACTACTCGTCCGATGTAACTCTGGTAAATGTATCTGATTCTACCCTGTGTTTCGCGTCCCGATATGGCTGACCCCTTAATGATGCGACTGACTGATGCGGCTGATGAACTTGGCCGGGTTCCGATATCCCGGCCTTGGTAAATGTTGCACTGACTTACTCTCTCGGGGCGCAGTATCGCAGCTTCCGACTGCCCCGATATGACTGACCGACAGACTCTCGCGACGCGGCAATCAAAATTGACTAACTGATTCCTCTCTGCGGTGATAAAGAACTGTCACCCTCTTCTCTCGTAAATTCGCTTATATCCACTCTTGACTCCCTCCCTAAGTTCCTACACGACACATGTAGGAACTTAGGGAGGCAGTTTCACCTCCCTCCCTCTTGTTAGAGGGAGGGAGGTGGGAGGAAGGTGCATTCCACAGCTTACTTCATACATGCGCCATGGTTCTTGACATTTGGGGGGGAAAGGGGGTAGTGTGGGCCAGTTGCCCCTGCCATACTCTGTCAGCTTATTCTCGGTTTCTGTTTTTAATTTAGGGAGGAAATCGCCTTACTATCTCGTCATTTCTCGGCGTTTACAAATTTCACTATGCTTGCTAGGGGGTTGGGAGGAAGCCTGCGCTGCAGCGACACGTGTAATGGCCTGCACACGCTACTACATCTCGGCTTGACCTCGGTATACGTTAATGGGCGACACGTGTTGTATGGAAGTCCCTACACTGGTTTAATCTGGAGGGGGAGGGGGAGGGTTTGTGATGGTGCCACTTCTAACACTTCTCATATGCGTCACGCGTCAATATTATTCCTGAATTCTCACACACACGGATTTGCGAAATCATTTAAATTTTGGGTAGTAGATTTTTAGCATGGTTAACACATTATTTTATAAATGTTATTTTCATAAAAAATATTTTCAGTACATCAAGTAACGAATCTTTTTTTTGTAGATATGCGACATTAAGTTTTAGACAACAAAAAACACAATTCGGCAGTAATAAAATAAAACTTGGCATGTTGTCGTACGCCTGATTTTTTCTTTAACCAAGCTGAAGCCAGCACCATCGTAATTTCATACGGTCACATCATAAGCTTTCTTTAATATCCTATTCATCCCTAAAAAATAAAAGCTTATTTTGACTGACAATCAACCTTATTAATAGCAAAGTCATCTCCTTAATATTACGAGAGTCTCGTATTGCCAGGTATACAATTTTAGCGATATTTTGAATATTTTTTTATTATTATGTTGTGGGAAACTGTTTATGGTAAATTTTTACTCGTGCCCATTATGCATGTTGTTTGTGAATTATATATTGCGCTTATGTTAGAGGATGAAAAATTAATTAATGAAAGCCTTTGAAATGGTTGTATTCAAAATACAATGAAACAGTCTTCCAATTAGTTTAAATTAAATTTTCATACTTACTAAAAGCGAGCATATTTGAATACGAGGGAAATTAATTTTCTTTAATATCCATATATTTAAATATGTTGCACCTTTTCATACACTACTAATTAGACAAATACTAAACGAAAAGGCCGACCAAGACACCATAGCGAGCTTCATTTTACTGCTGCACAATAGTGTTTTCCTATGAATTGATATTATCTACTACATAACTATACAAAACCAAGATAGTGAGGCTGTAATGAATTAACACAAAATTTACAAATAGTAATATCTTCTCCTGGCTAAAGAAAATACTGGTAATTTTAAGGGTTTTTGCAAGTCAGTGTATAAGAGAGTTTATATACACTATATATAAAATTATATATTTGATAGGCCTAATATCAAGACATAAAAAAATATAATATATGAATGTATACTAAATTCGCTTTGGACAAGTAAAGTTTCACTGGAACCACGCGATGAAATTTTCATGCGAATAAAAATAAAATATATCTTTTGAGATAATTGAGTGATTCGAAATTGAAATCATTGACAAATTTTGCAGTCGTTACAGAGATTCGTTCAACATGTTATCCAAATATTCGGATTTCCATATTTCTGTCTTGAAAACTGTCTTTAATATTTTTAATAAGCTTGTGGTTCTGCTCTATATTCAGAAATTTATACTACATTTATTGATAACTTTTATCACTTAACAACTTCAGTTGTAATTTCGTCAAGAATACTTATTTTAATGTTTATACATTTTACGGTTTTAAGTAATTAAATTTTTCCTTGAGGTCAGCATACGCGAATAAAAGTGAAGCAAAGACACTAGCTTGTTATAAATACCACATTATTTATGTTACATTAAAAAACGGTCGGGATAATGTGCAACTGAATGGTGAAAAACACGCTTTGTAAGTGCACTTATTACACGATTTGTGGATGAGGTGTCTCTTCGAAAAAAAATATATTTAAATACGAGAAGATTACAAAAAATTATAAATGATTATAAACATATGTTCTAGTTAGAGAAGTCTGTTGTAATAGTTACCGATTCCCAAAATAACGATTGTATCAACAAATTTGCTGGGCATATTTCTTAAGCGGCTGTGCAGTACTTGTGAATTGGCGAGTGCGAAAATTGAGAAGAAGACGGCTTTAATTGACTCGTTTTAAATAACGTATCCGCACAGCAAGCAATACTCTATAAACATGAAAATGATTTGTTTTACATAACGCATGTCTGAAATTTTTTTTAAGTTTTACTTCATATATTTTGATATTATTATGAAAGTAATTTTCTGAACTGTAAAAAAACTAACTTTAAGGTATGTCGTTTTAACCCAAGATTTATCTACTCCTAATTTTTATTGTATGTGCAGATTTATTCAAGAAATGCCATAAACGCTTATGAGTAGTCACTAAATATATGTAAATTATATGAATATTTAAGACCTGGTTATACTTACTACAAGTAGGGCGAAAATTAATTTTGGATATGAATGAGGACTGAGCTGGAACGAGTATTATATGCTCTAATTCCTCTTAATTGTTTTTCATGTTGAATTTTATGAACTTGACAATGGCGTACGGCCACAATAACCTCCTGGTGCCTGAGATGACTCTTAAAAACGAAAATTTCTGAAAACTCCAAAAAAATCTTCAGTAATTCGAGACATTTAAACAAAATTTCGAACTTAATGATTTGCGTTCCGCATACTGCTTTTGATTAACATGCCATCATGACATTTGAGAACATAATTAACAAAATATTATAAAAAGCATTTGTTAGAGTTTTAACTCATATCGATAACACCATTTTGATGCACTAAAAATTATGACTTACATGAAGAGAAAATCGTTTCAGACGTTCACTCGTATCCACCTGACCTCCTCACAGTAACAGCCACAAAACGACTGACGCGCTTACTCAGGCATGTTACATGATATTTCTTTGACATGCCTACGAATGGGTAAAGGGAAATTTGTCAGATCTGGCAGGGATACTGTTGAAAGGAGGAGCGTGCTCGTGATAAAGAGGTTGTGGAGGGGAAGGGAAGGCTTGGAGGGAGTCGAGAGCAGATTGAATGTGTGAAAATGCGGGGGGTACAGGTGAAAAATAATTTAGTTGTGAATAAATCAAGTTAAAAGTTAAGATCGAAGAAGAAATTCAAAGACACATTTAGGTTGTTATTATTCCCATACAGGTGTCCAGTAATCAATTATTCGAGCCTATCTTAAACTTGATTTTCTCACAACTAACTTTTGGTCACTTGTACCCCTTGGCGTATAACCCCTTCATAAGTTACTGAATAACAGAAGACATTTGAATAGGCCCTTTAGTGGTGCAGGATGTTTGCCTACTGGTGATGGTACTATGCAGCATCTCTCATCAGGTGGGTGTATATACGTGGCATCTTGCAATTTACTCTCAAAATGTTTCTTGGGTATTTTTAGCATTTCGTTAGATGTTGCTGGTCTGCTTTGACCTTGGCCCGTCCCGCGCGAGTGAGAAGGAAGAGGAGGGTTTGAATGACAGGCGAGCGATAGTCCTGTCAGTGTTTGAAGCTACAAAGAGGTGCCGCCGCGCACTCTTCCGCCTGATGCCTTGATAAACCTTTTGTGGCTCGCACATTCCTGATCTATAGCAGATCGGTTTTTTGCGTTTATCTGAAGAATGCTCTGGATTATAGGCTTCGTTTCTCTCAGCGTGACTCGGGGTGCGTTGAACCTTCCAAAAAGTCAGAGCGACTGATGTAAAAGTGCTAGAGACCTCCGAGCCGGGAGTTGTGGCTGTAGTTTATGAGTGGATGGTGGCTGGAGTTTCAGCGACAGACGACGAGCGAGAAGAGAAGAGCCAGGCGAGGAGGTGATGAGCTGGCGGGAATCTTCGACTGCGAGCACCTGTTCATCGAATAGTGTGACTGGCAGGCTGGAATATTGTACTGTATTCGTGAGTGAAATACATTACAAATGATGGAAACATTCAGCCTGAAAGTGTGATAATGATAAGTATGAGTTAATTGACTATAACCAAACAGAGACATTAAGAAAGACCTTAATTAAAGTTAAAATAGACGTTCAATATTGCACTAATAAGAAATAAAAAGATTAATAGTGGCGACAGATGGATTAATGCTGTAATTAATATATGAGTGAATAACTGAAAATCAGGTTTAGATATTTTATTTTTCTTAAAACATCTACCCCTCACGAACTCAGATATGGTCCCCCCCCCCGGCAACCATGTAACAATATTATATTGTTTGTCCTAACTGACATAATTTAAGCTCTAGGAGGAATGGAGGAAATGGAATGAAAATGCACTTTTCGAAAGGACGGGAGATTGAACTGCAGATTTGCAGTATTTCATAACCAAAACTACATATATACATGGACGGACATATGGCTGCTGCCATGTCAGAGAGATATAGCACCTTCTCAGGTCTGGTTACATGCGCCGTTTCGGTTAGGAAGCAGCTATACAGGCATTTTAGCTTATTTTGAGGCAAGTAAATCTTCAGCTGTTGAAATTGGCATTTGAAACCNCATGCGCCGTTTCGGTTAGGAAGCAGCTATACAGGCATTTTAGCTTATTTTGAGGCAAGTAAATCTTTAGAATGGCTCCGGGTCGGTGCTTTGTCTATAATAAGTGGAATAAAGCAATTTAATGTGATAAAATTTCATATACCAAGTATGTGTTTACTAAGGTAAAACATGTGTGTGAATTCATTTCATTTTTATAAAGATACACTATGTCAGACTTCAAGATGAATTCAGTAACCTAACTTATGTACTGAACTTGGAAGAAATCAATTTCAGTAATAACTTGAATATAAAAATTAAGCCGTTAGTAATTCAAAGGAGTATATCTCTCAAATTCACATTCCAAGGGGCGTTGAGCCCCTTTAATTATATAAATTATGGAGTGACTTCCTTCACACTATTTATACTCTAACGTGAGCGTGATTCTTTCAACGAAATAATTATGGCTCCAATGGCCTTTGTTTCGCAATCTCAGTGATGGTTGTTGCTGTTCCTAGAAATTAACAATTAATTTAAAATTTATGTTATTAAAAATGGATGAAAAATAATTTAATGATAGAGAAAAATTAAAAAATATTAATTGTTTTTGTTGCATATATATAATATTGACTATTTTGTATGCGGAAAGTGGTAAATTTTATTATCATATAAATCTAATTATGACTTGCAAAATATGCTATTATTCAGTTAGTATGCAAGTTTATATTTTTTCTCTACTTTTTAATGTTGAACGAAAATAATTATAATAATAAACCATGCATACGATATCAATATTTTATGTAATAAAAACCCTAATTAAAACCTGTAGCATTGTCCTTAAATATAAAATAAAAGAACTGGGAATGACATGAGCCATATTGCTTAGCCATTTTTCCAGTAAGGGGAAAGAAAATGAGAGAATGATTGGTGAATAGCTGCACTTGAAGTATTTTAACCAGTTTTGGTTGCAAGAAATTCGTAATAAGTGATAGAAACATATTTCTTCCTCAGTTGAAGCAACGTGATGAATCATACTTTGCTAAGCCATGCGGTCCACTTCAGATGGGTGGACTACACTACGTTTGGAATGATGCTGGTGATTTCTACGGTTGTTGGAGTGTTGATAGGCGTGTGCGGGAAGCAAGACACCAAGGTCGACTACCTGCTGGGAGGGAAGAAGATGAGCGTCTTTCCTATAGCCATGTCGCTGATATTCAGGTGAGACTGAAAAATGCTGTATAGTATAAATAATCCGCTTCTTTGTTACAGGCTATTGACGGTTAAATGAGCACTTCTGAAATCAACATTTGAAAAATATCACTGTCCCTACCTGCATATATTTTAACGGGAACAATGACCTGCGTGCTTGGTAACTACGGGAAGGAAGTAGTTCCATTTATTAAAACTTTGAATTAAAAGTTTTAATGAAGTATGTGCAAAAAATTACATTATTTATTTTTATTTCTGATTTTTTTTAGTAAATATGAATGAATGAAATAACAAATATGTGAAATATTTACATATCTAATAATTTTCCAAATTTACTTGACCGACGCACGAATAAAGTGAATAGGCCCATGGTAATGCTAATTTATCATATGGTGGAATAATACGCAATGTGCACGGAAGTAGTTCTTATCACAGCTTTTATACGTGCTTAGTTTACCGCGAATAGTATATAACAGCAATGCGAGGCTTAAAAAAAGAAGCAAGGGGTGTGGAGGAAAATCTTCCAGAGAAATTAACTACAAATTATTGAGAAGTTAAAGTTTACAGTACAGGTTAGGTGTTTTAATGACATTTAGTTAAGACAAAATGTATACACACGAAAGATCATTACGACATATATTTAGATAATCAAAGAATTTAGTTATTACAAAATAAAATAAAATGTAGTTATCAGACATTTAAATTAAACAAGACATCAGCTTATATAACACAATTCAGCAATTACAAAAATATATGTATATATTTATTTATTAAATTCACATAGCCTATAAAACTCCAATCATCTTATTTGAGAGAGCGCTAGCAGAAGATAATACAACTTTTTTTCGTAGTTAATAGTAAAATATATAAATTTATACTCTTATACTTCGGGCATAGGGTTGCTGATACTTTAGCAGCAACAGTATCTTCTTATACTTTTGCTCTTCAATAACAATAACAGAATCAACTGTGACTTGTGTGGGATTAATGTTTATATCGCATGGCTGCAATTGAGGAGAGAAAGACATACGTTTAACATGTGAGTAGAACAGGAATACATTTTCATAAGTCGAGATAATCGAACCCTAAACAAGTAAAAGAAATTTCATTATCAGAATATTTACTAGAATGTGGTGAATATTTTCAGAAAGTAGTCAAACATATCACCCAATCATCAACACCAGTTCGTACTGGGGAAATAAAAATTATCCATCTTTTTCCCAAAATTACGTACTAATTTACATTCACTTCAACAAATCTAATGTATTCGCGAAGGAAATCTTACTAAATCACCTTCCTTTCTTTAGGTGTCTATATTTTTATAACTGTGTCACATAAAATATACCATACCATAAATGTTCACTTGTACAGCCATAATATTTAATATATATATATTTTTTTAAAAATAATTTTCATCTAAGTTCCAAATAATTATTTTTTTTGTAATATTGCATTGCAAATTATATTACAAATTGTTCACTTGAAAAACACTTCCTTTGCATTAACGAAAGGAGTCAAATTTAAGGAAAAACAATAAACATATTTGATGAAGTATATATAAATTGGTTTACACTAGGAATTAACTTCGTGCCATTTAGGACCCTTTATAAGACATAAATATTGAAATGTAAAAAATTACATCGAAGAACACTGCTCTAAAAATCTTTAGGTAACTTTTTTGGAACTTACGTGAAAAAAAAATTGTTAGTATCATAGAATGATCTAGAAACGAAATAAGAAACACGTTAATAACATTAAAATATCTAAAAAATTGGCTTTGGTCATCAATACCAATCTGGACTAGAACTAAAAAAATTAGGTGAAGTGAACTCAATGGACGTAGACTTAACTCAAGGAAACTACTGAACAAGCTATACATATGCCAGACTCTAGACAACATCGTAAAATTCAGCCAAGCTTTGGCATCAATTAATCGTTATGTGTGTACTTTCACCCCAATCAAACGAGAAATATTTACAGCTTCCATCATATCCAATTGCATGAGAGTGCTCTACACATACTTTTACGCAGAATACATGTTTAATTTTGGTTTTGTGTTAGTGTATACTGGATTTTCGAAAATTTGTTGGAATTATTTTAAGGAGTGGTAGGGCACACGGAGGCAAACATTTTGAAATAAGGAACATGTGACCACAAACCGCCCAGTACCGAGCTACAGGCGTCAAACGATCCGCGCTCTGTTTGAATTTGGCGCACTGCCTGGACCACTCACGTGCGGACTAAGCTGTTTATTCAGTTACAGTGTGGAGCGAGGCAAGATTAGAAATGCTGATATCGGGAAAAATATCGATATTATTATTGGTCATTTATTAAAGTATCGTTTTATAAAACGATATATCGAAAGAAAAAAAATGTATTTTTGGTACATCGGAATCCGATATTGTATATATTAAAGGACTTGACAGAAGGAATCAAAGGAAAGTTTCTTGAAATATTACATTTTAAGGACCCGAGGCACTGCAGAAATAAGTGGCGCCTTTTTTTGGTACATCTTGCCAAAGTAAACATCGTAATTTTTTAATTAATTTTTTTGTATTCAAAACACAGCTTATTAAAGGAGCATTTTAAAAATTATCATTTTCGATACCTGGAAAAACTTATTGTTTAAATAAAATATCGTTTAAATATATTAACTATTTATATTGCTATAAAGTTGATATGCCATTTCGGTTGATGCATATTTTTCAACACCCTAGAACTGACTGTGAGAATTATTGACGTCTTCATTGAGTTTCAACAAACACACTGCGTTTTTGACAGCGTACGTAACAACGTGGTTCGCCTCTTTAACACCTGCCTGCGAGTCGGGGGACGTCACTTTGTACAGCTCCTGTAGAGGTGAGGCACACTTCGTGTCTCTTTGTTTGTTTATGCACTACGATCATCTGTTTTCTGTCGCCTGATGTCCGCTTGCAGGCCGCTCACACGTGATTGTTTGATTTATACTGTATTTAACTGCCTCTGTGGTATTTTATCAACTACATGTTTGCTTAAAACTTTAGTTGTTGTCAATTTTTTAAATATTGTATTAAAATATATTTACTTTTTTTTCTAACAGTTGCAAGCATTTAATTTATATTAATGAATTTCCATTCTATGTTCATTAATTAAATCCAAATCACTGATATTTTGAGAAAGGAATTTGACATGTTTATTTTAGGTAGCCATATTCAATTAGAACATAAATTGTTATGCCATCTTTAAATGGCATAACAAAATCTTTAAATGGCCGCCAGGATATAATATTTACAATAATTAATTTTGAAATTATCACAGATTTTGGAAAACTTAAAAAATTATATATTATTTTATTTATATATGTAAAGACAATATATAATAAAAATGTGAAGCTTGATTTTTTCTTTATATAAAGTTTTTTACACATTCGATTTTAATTTTTAATTGAATTTAATTTTAAAATTTTGCATTTTATAGTAAATATTAAGATTTTATGAAATAATGTTTAAAAATAATTAATTGACTTTGTATATTAATAATAACATAAAGTTTACACAAAAAATTATGATTAAAAATGGCTTATCTAAAGCTATTTAATAAAACATATAAAGTTCTATTTTTCCAATATTTTTTTATAATTTTGTGCAAAAATAAATCTTCATAACATTTTATTTATAAAATTACATACCATTTTTAAAATTTTAGGTTTATTGGATTTATTGCTTACATAATTCATACTATTCATATATATGTGTGTGTGTGTTATTTCTTCAGTGGCAGCTCTATTTGGTCCTTATGTTTATTTGGCAAACACTACAGAAACTGTAAGAAAAATATTTTTTAAATTTAACACTTGTTTCAGTCCTCATTGCATTCCTATTATATGTACCATTTTAATAGTCTTGTCTTTTACAACACATTAAAAGTCCTTATTAGCCATACAAAAGAAATTTATTTAGATTGTTCGAAGGAATTACTTGAACCAACAATATTATTACATGCATTTTCAGTTTGTATCACCTCATCTAAAAACAAACCTTAGCACTGTTCCTCACTTAGTTTTTAAACTCATTAGAATATAGTTGTGCTTAACAAAACTATTCCATATTTTTATGTGTGTTTGCTAAAAAAATTCTTGAATGCTGAAAATTACAAAGTCGTAGAAACTAATGTATTAAATGAAACATTTATCCGAAGTAAACGTTGCTATTAATGTGCCAAAAATGATCATTATTCTAGTTTATGAATAGTTATTTGCTTTTTATGTTTTAATAGTAAAATTAAAATATTATCATAACTTACTCACATTGCGTTATTAGTTTGTCTCTTCATCGTTTGTACTGACTAAAATTGGACATGTTCTCTTTGCATTTCAAGTCACATCTCCGGCATTGCAATGTTGGGTTTGCCTACAGAATACTACACGTATGGGGCTGTTTACTTCAATCAGTACGTAGCAGGTTTTATTACCTGTGTCTTCAGTTACTTTATATTTTTGCCGTTATTTTTTGAGCTTCAGCTTACTTCAACGTACG
This sequence comes from Clitarchus hookeri, assembly GCA_002778355.1. NCBI lineage: Eukaryota > Metazoa > Arthropoda > Insecta > Phasmatodea > Phasmatidae > Clitarchus > Clitarchus hookeri. The sequence goes on along the minus strand of NQII01001956.1, from coordinate 270,438 downwards.
AGGTGAGTATCATTCACACAGATTCAGTTAACATATTAAAACATGCTTATTTTCTCGCTAAAGTGTACTTGACTTGTTCTGCAGTACCTAGAACTACGATTCGATAAACACGTCCGAAAGATGTGTTCATTCATTTTCACCGTGGGCGTCATACTGTACCTACCGATTGTGATTTACGTACCAGCCTTGGCTTTTAACCAAGGTATGTTTACATAAATGTTCGCTTAGGAAATACGTACAAAAAAAATTAACATAAACAGCCAAAACATTATCTTATATGAAAACTTATTTTGGTTTATTTATTAACGCAATCTAAATTGCGTAAAAAGAGATGAACCATATATAGACGTGCAATTAAGTTACATTGTATAATTTTAGGTGCTAAATTTTTGCACACATCTAGAAATTTATGCAAGAAATAATTTTCATTTCTGTCAAGATATCTGCAAATTTATTACAGGAATACAACAAAATTACTGACATTTTTAAAGTAGGTGAATAACAAATGTAAATTTTGTTTTGTGAATACAGTGTATTCGCTATGAACATATATTTATTGATGATTTTGTGTTAGGATAGTTTTAAGATATTAAACTTTTATTACATAATTTCATTCGCGGAGCCCATAAACGGAGAAATTTTTATTTTCTAAATGATAATTCCATATGTAAACACGACACATGTTTCCGTCATTTACAAGCCATCATATCGCAATTTAAAAATACATTTTGGATATCACAAAATTATAAATAGTAAAAATATTTTAACTACAATTTACTATTTCCCAATATTTCTTTGCAGATACAGAAACAAAAACACTATAAATATAAAACAAGAGGAAAAAATTTAGTTGCAAGAAATATTGTAAGCGCTCATATTTGTACGTGTCCATGTTAAGGAATGGTAATTTTTCAGATAAAAAATGATTTTTAAGAATATGGAACTTAATATACATGGATTGGAGATGAAATGAAAAATGTTTTAAGAAAGGTATTTTTAACAATAAAATAAAATATTAAATCGCCCTTTTCTCTCGTTTATGTTTGCTTTCAAATAATACTCGTGGTCGAAATAAACACACATGTTTATTCTAATATATTGCCTTAAAATTATTCACAAAGGTTAGTGCATACATTTCTTGCTATGTTAATAATACTGTTACTTGTTTTACAGTACCACAACAATGATATATAATGTGTTAATATCTGTTCTTTTCGCAGTAACGGGCATCAATGTTCATTTAATTACTTCTACTGTCTGTGGTGTTTGTATGCTGTATACGATGTTAGTAAGTATATTTTTAGCATCTTGTCAAAAATTCGTGAGTCTCAAATTTACTATAGAACTTTTGTTTAAAACCATTGTTATACTGTCAAATTTTCGAGTTCAGATACATTTTATAAAAAAATTAAAATACCGAATACAACCATTAAAATTGTCCATCCAACAGAGTTGATAAGATAATCTTGGTTGTTTGTGAAAATGTGACACACTGTCAATTATTTTTATTGTTATGTATCCATGCAGATAGCAGTTAGTTTGCTCATATATTAGGTTCATGTCCGTATTTTCGGCATGTGAGTATTCCATTTCACTGCATATGTACGTTCCGACGCAAATTAATATATATGTGAAATTCTATCATCTAGTGATGTATGCATGTATGAACACAAAAATGTCAATACGATATATATATGTTTTTTTTCTTTCATATTTTGCTGAAAAGCTCAGTACTCCTAAAATGTATATCTTTAATTAACAGACCATAAATAAAGAGCAAAATCTGTAAAAGTGATCGAATTTACTTTTAAACCGTGTATTTAGCTAACCATTAGGCTTTTTTGTCTCGTTTGCTGTTCGCTAGGTTTTTGCTTTTCTACTTACGATATATGTTATTTGTACTATCCTTCCCTCAACATCAATATTTGCCAATTTTCTCTTGTTATTTGCTGCCTTTTCATTTATCTTCTCCATATTTCATGTCACACATCATAATTTCCCGTAAATACTTGTTTTGATAATATTGCTGTTTTATTGATTATGATCGATTACAGAATATTATATGTAACATTTTATTTAGTTTAGTATTAAAAAAGTGTCAACGGGATAAAAAATTCACTTTTCATTTCTTATTAGAATTTTTCTTTCTACTTTACTCCTTTACAAAAGTTATTCTAAAAAAATTCTTAGGATTACTTAAGAACAAATGTTACGTCTGCGAAGAATATTTAGTGTTCTCAAACATTACAATCTTATCATATTGAAATAATAAATTAGTTGAATATAATAATTTATATTAATATAAATATATTTTTTTCCCAAAATGCTTTAGGTAACAGGCAATAACTATGGGAAATACAATACTTTACGTACGCTAAAAAGCAAATAGAGTCAAAGTACAAAAAAAAATTAATTCAATTTAACTACTCTAAAATGTTTGTATGGCGACAGTTAGGATTTTTTGACAAAAACGATTAAAGATTAGCCAATCGAAACATCAGAAAAATGTTTGAATTTCTTTAGAGCTATAATTATAAAAACATATTTCAAGACAATCTTGATAATAGCATACTCACGTGTAGCCTGTAATATTTATAACTACTTAACTAGTACTGCCACAAACAATGAATTATTTAATTTTTTCAGGGCGGCATGAAGGCAGTGGTGTGGACGGACTTCCTGCAGTCATTTGTCACAGTCGGCTCGTCCCTATCCATCGTTATCCTAGGGCTGATCAAGGTGGGAGGTTTCAGTACGCTGTTCGACAGAGCGGAGAAAGGAGGAAGACTTGATATACCCATGTGAGCTCATTTTCAGTATCGCTATTTTAATTAGTGGTGACTGATTGGAAGCACGACATTTGTGTGGTTGTAGTCGGAAATTTAACTGCTTAAACAACAGCAATAACTGATGAACCATCGATTTTAAGAGTGTATTTCTTACTTGTTGCAAAATGTAATTATTTTTGTTCCTAGCCTCAGTAAACGATAAAGATTTCAAAAATTTCGGTAGACTGTGCGTAATATTTTTAATTATAAATTAAAGTTTTTTAGTCCCCCCAAACAGCGACATGACATACTTACTAGGTAAGGGAAGACTAGATATTCAGGGCTGAGGAACGTATAGAACAGTGCCTGTATTTAGGAACTATCCCAGTGATTCCGTAAAACCACGGAAAACCGAAATCAGGATGGCTGGACCGGGACCGGGAATTAAACCCTGGTCCTCCCGAATGCGAGTCCATTGTTTTAAAATTGCGCCTCATCTTTCGGTTAAAAAATAAAGAATTTATGGCACAAAAAAATAATAGTAACACGAGTGAATTACATATTTTTATATTTCGACATACGTTTCCAAAGTGTGAGGAAGCTGAAATCTCGGTGCTTGCGTACTCCTCTAAAGTCAGCATCCCACTAAACCGCTATGTAACTGAAGGAAATAGCAGCTGAATAATGCAAAGGGGATGCGTAGCTTTGAGTACGCTGTTGCAGAACATGTTGCATATCACCGGGCGTGGTAGAACCGCGTGATAACTTTAGTGTAGACCGCGGGAACAATACCGGCAGGAGAGAGTTTGGCCTGTGGTACGTATTCCCGTTCTGCACGCGTGGCGAGTACAACGTAGAGTAGTGGAGGATTCCTTCTGCCGGAAGACACAATAGTAGCAGGTGTCACAGTCAATGCTCGGCGGCCGGTCGTTCAAGTTGTAGCTGAGAAGCTATTGACGCGTAGTGATCAGACTACCACCGCCCACCACGGCGAACTGGATTCAAATCCTCGCCCTCGTCACACCAAGCTTATTTTGTGTGTTAAGGATTTGGAGGAATTTGCCGTGTGCTGGTGGCGTTTCTTCAATTTACCCGAGTTACGCAGCGGTATATTAGTGCGATATTTCCTAATAAGCGAACGGGAAGTGGTGTTCTATTTGCATGACCTTTATGATCTGATTCAAACTCAAAGGAAAATTTTTCCGGTAGTTACGTCAATTTCGCTTTCTTCGATGACGTGGTGACAAATTTCGATGGGCTGGTCCTGTAAGACGTTGTTGTAACTGTTATTGTGCGCGAAAAAATAGTTTTTTTTAACATAATTATTTTACAGAAATTTACAGTTTTTTTATGTGAGAAACGTACGTAATAAAAACAAACGGGACTAAGGTGTATACCTTCCAAATGAAGAACAATAACCTCTACATTCAGGCTGTCTGCGGGTTACGGGGACGAACAATTTCGAGACTACACGAAGTGTCTTTAGCCTATGTTACCAGGAAAATGATCGTTTCTGCGGCAGTTAGAAACACCATGCCACTTACAACTAGAGCTCTAAGCTTGAAAAATAAGCACGAACGACTTTTAAAAGACGAAAACACTTCAAACAACCCAACAACACAACCTGAATAATGTTGGTGTCCGGATTTGTGATCCATAATTAATACAAGATTTCAATGTTAATGACTTATTAAATATGTGTTCAGGTGTGATTGCGGGATGGTCAGGACTTGTTTATTGGCAAAATAGGGAACGTGACTAATATTTCTATGTTTCTTTTTTTGCGGCGATAATATCTTCTATTATCAAATAAAGTTTTACACGAGATTTCAACCTACCTGGTCAAGTAACAAAGTTATAATAAATGTTTTTTTCTGCAGGTGTAAAAATACTTCAACCTGTGTCGTTTCGGTTGGATGGAAGAATTGATGTTCTTACGAAATTGCTGTTTTGCTGTTGGCTGTGTTTGAGTTAGTGAGCAAAGAGATTTGGATGGCTTATACTATCGAGATCTTGAGAGCCGATTTGTGTGCCTGATGACGAGTGCTGAACGTATGAACTTTTTTACCCTGCACGAAGTTTACGACCATAGTAATTGTTAAGATGCTACGTGTGTTAATAAATCACACCCTTTTTCCTTATTCTATGTGTTTGAAACAAAATAATGTAGTGTACTTAGACTTTTCAGTGAACTGAATATGTGTCAAAGCGCCAATAAACTGTACAAATAAGTAAAGCCCAGACATAAATAAAAAAAACTGCGCATGCTGATGAAAAAAATGAGCAGAATAAAAATTACAATGAAAGTGCGGGTACAAAATATTTTTTTTAGAATGTTAGCTACAATCTTGTTTGTCGTCGCTAAGGTAACGTGATAAGATATGCGACATGAATTGTGTGCATTTTTTGTGAAATATTTGATACTTTGTTTTAATATTTATTCTGATTCAGGCTTGCCTTTCTTCATTAAAATAACCCTCGTCAAAAATAACGAGCGGTGAAATACTTTCTGTACAGTTTTCCCCCTACAGTTAAACATAGTTAAACCAAATATTTACGTTTAATGTGCGTAATGAACTATACACTAAGTTACTCATATATTAATAACTTGTAAAATAATTATCAATTGCACTATTATCAAAGCAGTCACGCATTAGTCATAAAAAACGACCTAAATATATTCAAAAATCTTAAGTATTAATGTTAGGCTTTTTGAATATTCTTAAAATTGTTGAGAATTTGAAGAATATAAAGTAAACAAAGCATTAGACAGTTAAAACAGAAGCCACGAGGCAATGTTTTTGTTTACTAGTGTAGGAAGGTTTTTATAGGCCCCTGAAAGTAAAACCTTAGTTATTCTTCAGAAAAGTCTGAAGTAACTACGAACACACTATAGCAGCTCATCCACAGACTGGAGATATCCTGTACACTGGCAAACGTCTTGTAAGATTATAATAAAACTCACTCTCTGTACAGACGTGGTAAGAGATCAGATGTCTGTCAAAATGAACAAAAGTGTTTGCAATATTCGTTTCGCACAGAAAATGATACGGCTAAAACATTAAATAGATGCTACCTGTACCAGCAGAAAAATGTAGGTATCAATCACATGGTGGTTTTAGATCGTCATATCGGCTCGAAATACTATGATCTATGTTTTGTAGCCGAAGGGAAAGTTTAATTGGCAACACTTAATATTCGAAGCTTTGAATGATAACAGACAACCTATGAGAATTTTGTAAAACCCAATGAACTAATTAATAGCTGCAAAGTTTTTATCGGATAGTGGTTAAACAGCAGTGTTATTGGCGGCAAACGAAAAGTTACTGGTGAATACCTGGCTCATTACACCAAGTTTCTCATTCTTCAAGTAGATGTCGATTGGAATTCAATCGTTTCGATTAATACGTTTCGTCTTTTCGATTTCTAAGGAGACAAAAACGCAGATATAAAATTGAAATAATATAAATTCATTTTAGGCCTAAGAATGAAAGGCAAAATAATTTAGAGGCAATTAAATTAACTCCTAAGTTACATCAAAGAACTATATATTTTAGGCCAAATGAAATTAACCCAAATTTACTCTGACTTTAAGTCACTGAACTTCGTTCACATATAAACGAAAAACTTGGTTTTGTTATCAGTAAACTAAAATGAGTGTACAGAGAAACTAGCACCACCGCTTTAAAATATAGATTAATTAAAAATTTGTTATTGCCAGTAATGGCGAGGGCCCTACAATAGAAGTCAGATGCAAAAGATAAACTAAAATAATTAATATTCGAAAAACTAAAATAATTCACTAAAAAGTTAAAACCATTCGTGAAGAAATCCTTACGCATAAAAAACAAACGAGTCATTAAAAATTCAAAACCATGTAAATTAATAAGAAGTTAAAAATATTGGAAAGCCCACTACGCGTAAAACTGGGACGAAGTTTCTCACAGCTATTATAGAAAGGACAACCATGCAACATATAATTAAGTACTAACGATGAAGCATATCTTTTAAACACAGAAAGGTACAGGGTCATAAATTACAAACATTTTCACTTAAAATATTTGAGGTTGAAACAAATATGATAATTCTTTAGGACAACCAGTATACGGTAAATGAGACCCGTAAACAAAGATAATAGAATGGGGGAATAAAAGGAACTGTAAAATAAGGAAGTTGTAATATTTCACCATTTCATTATACACTGAAGAGCCAAAAAAACTGGTACACCTACCTAATATCGTGTAGCCCCCTCCCCCCCTCCAGCTCACAGAAGTGCCGCAAGACGACGTGGCATTGGGTCAAATAATGTCTGAAGGTATGCAGGAGGCAATTCACACCATGAATCCTGCAGGGCAGTCCACAAATCCAATCTGCGCCAATGTGAGAAAGGGTTGCACGTCTGTCACGTTTAATGATTCTCGTCAGTCGTAGTTTGTCCCGTTCTTTTACTTTATTTTTCCGGCCGCAGCGATGTCGAAGACGTGATGTTTTACCGGATCCGCGATATTTGCGGTACACTCGTGAAATGGTCATACGCGAACATCCAAATGTTATCGCTATCTCGGAGATGCTGTGTCCCATCTATCGTGCTCCGACTACAACACCACGTTCAAACTCACTTAAATCTTGATAACCTGTCATTGTAGCAGCAGTAACCAATCTAGCTGCCAACCGCATCGCGTTACTCTGATTGGTTCCATACCTCTGTTATTTGCATACGCACGCCTATACCCGTTTTTTTGGCTCTTCAGTGTACATAAATTAGAAATGTGCATGTGCGCGTTTTAGCATTGTCAGTCGTATCAAATGAAAAGCAAACGCCTGTTTCATTGCTTTTCTTGATATTACTTAAGTAAAATTGAGATACGAGGTTGTCAGTCAAGTGCCCATATTAGCTATTTTGATTTGTGAGTGGACTGAGAAATCTCTTAGTCTAAAGAAATTATTCAGATTCCCAAAAGTGATGATCATTGCATTTCATATTGTAACTGTTAGGTGCAGAAATCTAAGTATTAGAACCGTTATTATATAAGAGATTTAAAATATTAATAATGCTGATCTTACTTTTTCTGGACTATCTATACTACAGAAAATTTAACTTCGCAACCTAGGAAATTAATTCTGGCATCAAGAATCCCGATTAAATTAATGTATCAACAGATAATGTACTACGATATTGTTTAATGAAGTTAAAATACATTGCATGTTTACAAACATTTACATTTACTGGAATGATACTTGAAATATAATAATAATTATGATAGATATGTTTCGTAAATAAATTATAATATTCTCTCCAGACAAAAATTATATTTTATTTTATAATGAATTTGTTTTATTAATTAATTTGTTCTAAAGAATATTTTAAATGATAAACAGCAACATATTTTAGAACCAATAATTCTATTTTGTTAAACATGATATATCACAAAAAAAACTTTCATTTTATGCTTTAACTCCTTTCTTTAGATATTTTTGTTATTCGTAATTTCGGGAATAATTAGCAATTTTTGTCATATTTTCAGCCTTAATCCAGATCCATTGGCAAGAAACACTTTTTGGACAGTTGTTTTGGGAACAGTCTTCGACTGGATGTCTTCACTAAGCGTAAATCAAGGAATGACGCAGAAGTTCATAGCATTACCCACTTTAAGGAAAGCAAGGATGTAAGTATGTCATAACATAATCATCTTTAATAGTTGTTCGGTATTACAAGTCCTACTTAGTTCATTATTAACACCACCTTGGTTTTTTATTCTCTTAATCTGGAATATTAGAAGATAAGTTAATAAACCAGGTATAGCTTAAATAAATGGTTAATTGTATATTATAAGCAAGGAGAGATCATATAAATTTATATATATATAATTGTATATATACATATATACAAAGATATGGCTGAATTCGACCGACAAACTTCATGAGGTGATTATTCAAAATCAAGTGGCATATATTTAGGACACTTTGTATCTAAACTTAATATTAAGGGCAAAACAAATTCCCAAAAATTGAGATTTTTGAAAGTAATTTTTTTTTGCGAAATATCGGATATCAGGTGAGATGAAAGTACAATTGGCGGAACATTGTTTAATGTTATCGGGATATTCAACCTAAGATCAACCTTAATTTGTAACTCACCCCGTTATGAAAATTACCGTTGGTTGGGGGAGAGGTGGGGGGCTCTTATTTCCGGCAACTTCCTTATTGTCGGGAATTATGAACTTTTGATGCTGGTTGATTGAGCAGTATGGCCTACGATACAAAAATGGTCCCCTTGTTGCAATTGCCTAGGATCCGCCGTTTTCGTTTAAAATGCACACAAAGATTCCACTGCAGTGATACAGTCTCTCGTACGTAGCCAATACGTCGTACATGCGTGTATAATAAGCTGCTGTTCCCACTGCACAGACAATGGTGGAGGACATTTATTACTTGCTACAGACAATCATTACCACGCATTAAAATGCTTACAATACTACATCCTACAATGTGTTCCTGGCAAAAGTTGGTTTGAAATTCCCTATATGAAGTAGTGGTATTACCTACGTGCCTGGAATCGTATTGCTGTCGCCGCTGTGTTATGCAAAGACTATTGTTTGAGCGCCTGGACATGTGTCACTGCAGCTGAAGCTTTATGCATGTGCGTTTTGTACGAAAGCGGTGGTCCTAGGCAGTTACGACTAGAGGCCCTGTGTGTTACCTAGGTCATGCTGTTAAATAAACAAGCATAAAACATGTATGAGTCCTAAAGATTCGTACAAACATCTTCCGCCATTAATATATCAGGGACCGAGAGAAGTGGGGCAACAGTAACATGTTAGACTCCCGAAATACGTTTCGTTTGATAAAATTATAAAATCTGTACCCAATACTATTAACAACAAGAAGAAATTATCCCCCGACGAGAAAAATGTACTTTCAAAATAACATGCATGTTATAAATGCAATTTTACATCACCTAAAATGTTTTAAAAATTATCTTTGGGTTTGTTGTATTTCAAAAATACTATGTACTTGGATACGGGCAAAATTCCATTTCGAGCATGTAATGTACTTCTCTGTAGACTTTATAACGATAAAATGGTAGTGTTACCGCTTAAAGTCACATAGGTACATGCAACACGACGAAAACACAGCACACAGCTACAGAACCTTGCTCATAGCGGTGATGGGGCATTTGATCGCTCACTTGCTTCAAAGCTTCAATCGCGAAATTAGCGCCTGCATTAATACCCCAAGCCCTTTGTGAACCTAAGTCCTGGCACNATATATATATATATATATATATATATATATATATATATATATATATATGTTCATTCGTTGCTATTTGTTAGAGTAGGATGTTTACTAGTTATGAGCAATGATCACATAACTGAGTTTTTGCCTAACATGTTCAATGAAAGTTAACAATAAAATGATCAGTGGCATTGTGTGTTTGGTCGAAGGACTTAGTAGCCTAATAAATAGTGTCAAAGAGATTGTATTTGTCTAATGTAGGCCAAAGAAGAATGTAAGTAGCATAAATGAGAAAAGCATTTTCTAAAAGTTTAATGGAACGAATTTAGTAAACCAGAAAATGATCTATATAAATGAAAACATGAAAGGGCAAACATTTGACATTAGAATTGTGGCAGTAAAATAAGATAAGAAGTTTGAGAAAGTCAACTAAATGTTAAGACAAGAACAGTGGTAGAGGAAGAATTGAAAGTACCGAGAATAAATTAAACAGGAGGTAAGTGTTTGAAGAAGTAACAGGAATTTCCTCACCATTGCGATCGTTGGGAAGGGGAGGGAGGAGGGGTTGGAGGGGCGGGGATGCAAATTAAGTTGAAAATGCAAGTAGTGCGGAGAGGAAAACTGACTCTAATTGTAAGAAATGGGGAGGAGAGGTACGCCATATCCAGTGCAGAAGTACATGCGTGATGTTTGTGCCTCTTTCCTGGGTGTCGGGAAAAGTATAGCAAAATTTCCACCCTGCGATGTTCAATATGCTTGGCGGGAGTTTATGGACACCATTCAAGGTCGTCGCTGTTAAAATTAATGGTAGGCAGAAAAGCATGCATACTACCTCGACGCTGTGAAGGAAGGCGAAGCATTTAGCATACTCCACTTCGTGGCTAAACGACATTGTCTGGAGTACTGAGCAGAGGTATTGACCCTACAGCTGCGCTTCGATCGCCGATACATAATGTAAGAGACACCCAACATGCCTATTCGCAGAGCCGCATCGATAGACCAGAGGTGCAATTGCAAGAGTTATTTAACATCAAGATATTTTTCGGCAATCATATCTTTCATTGTGGATAGGTTTTGCTCTGGGGAAGTACAGGACATCATCACATGTGGCTTTTTCATTCGATTAAGTCGCATTCAGCAAGTTGCGCACCTGGCTGCACCACATACAGGACATTCCAGCACGAGCATTGGAGGTAGATTCGGTGAGACAGATTCCCATGATCCGTTATACAGTGCTAGAAGCGACAATAAACCAATCCGACAATGAGAGCAGCATCTAGAAAACCCTGAATAGCATTGAGGTTAGCATCAAGGGCATCGCCATCAGAATATGCGTCGTGGAGCTCCACTCATGACAACTTAAATATCAGGACAGTTTAGAATCCAGGCAGGCGACTTGGACACTTGTAAGACCAATGCCTCCAACAGGACCATTAGTTGCGTGATGCTGGTGAGATAACAGTCAAGAGTATTTAAATAGAGCTGGGGTCAGTGGTAAATTTATATTGTAACCAGATACAAGACAGTATCAAAAGCCTGACGACGACGTAAATACCAAGGTTGGGGGAGCTGTAGGGAGTATACAGACATGTTAAAGTCCGATGACTGTGAGCACCATCAGACATCAAAAAGCGAGAAGTTGGTTGGCGTGCTAGAAGTTCTTATAATCCGATACGAAGCTTAAGGTATTCAGTAGAAATAGTGAGCTAAATAAGGGAACACTGCATAATTATGAGGGGAAGCAAGAAACTGCGCGTTCGTTTAAGACAAGCGAATCTCAGCTAACGAGCTTAGTTGCACACATGTGTCTACAATAAATGGAAGCAAGCAGTACAGAAGTGGAACATACTGTAGTTTGAAGTGTCAGTGTCAATGTGATCAGATATTTATGGTTGGATAATTAAAAGATAAGTTGTGTGGGTTTATGACTCCCCACGATGTGAAGACCTTGGGCATCAGTGATTCTGGCGAAGTATTCATGAAAATGTGAATTAGATTAGTCGTCTTCTTGATATATCTATGGGGCCTATTAGATGAAAGCCTAAGGTTACTCACCTCAACGAAAGTTCTGAAGCTAACATGTCTGTTTGGATTTAACGTGTGTAAGGAGAAGCAGCGTTTTAAGCTAGCTGTCTGTTCCCCCGTCCTGTCTGCCAGAACATGCTGATCACTCATACATTTAGGAGAAGAATATTCCAGCCTGGGACGCTATGGTGAGGAATGTGAAGATTTTTGTGGTCGCCATGCGTCTGTGATTGGAAACTAAATCCTTCCAGGAAACATGGGATTTTCTTCCCAAGCGGGAAATAACTCATTTGTGAATTAAGTATTGTCTAAACACTTTCAATAGTTTCAATAGCTTATTATTCTACCAGGCGTAACAAATTGCAATACTGAAACTTCGAGGGATACTGGAAGAGACCACACGAAACAATTTTTGGTTAAAAACCATCAATATTACAGACTGCGTTAAACATCAGAATGTAATGAGCTGTGACACCATGCAGTACTTTGTCGGTTGTTTAGAGTGGAGTTAAAGAACAGTATACCACGATATGTACTCTGGAGAGCTTAAAAAAATAGTACAGGCGTGCGTATGCTAATCACAGAGCTATGGAACCAATCAGAGTAACGCGATGCGGTCGCCAGCGCCCATATAAGACAACAAGCGTATGGCAAAGTCGCTAGATTGGTTACTGCGGCTATAATGGCAGGTTATCAAGATTTAAGTGAGTTTGAACGTGGTGTTGTAGTCGGCATACGAGAGATGGGACATAGCCTCTCCGAGGTAGCGATAAAATTTGGATTTTAGCCAACAACCATTTCACGAGTGTACCGTGAATATCGGGAATCCAGTAAATCATCAAATCTTCTACATCGCTGCGGCCGGAAAAAGATCGTGAATGAACGGGACAAACGATGACTGACGAGAATCATTAAACGTGACAGACGGGCCACCCTTTCTTAAATTGGCGCAGATTTCAATGCTGGGGCATCAACAAGTGCCAGCTTGCGAACTATTCAACGGACCATCATTGATATGGGCTTTCGGAGCCGAAGGCCCACTCGTGTATAGTTGTTTATTGTAAGACACAAAGCTTTACGCCTCGCCTGGGCCCACTATCACCACCATTGGACTGTTGATGACTGGAAACACGTTTCCTGGTCTGACGAGTCTCGTTTACAATTGTATCAGGTGGATGGATGTGTAAGGGTATGGAGACATCCTCATGAATCCATGGAACCTACATGTCAACAGGGGACTGTTCAAGCTGATGGAGGCTCTGTCATAGTATGGGGCGTGTGCAGTCGGCGTGAAATGGGACCTCTTATAGGTCGATACGACTCTGAGAGGTTACAAATACGTAAGCATCCTGTCCGATCACCTGTACCCATTCATGGCCATTGTGCATTCCGACGGACGTGGACAATTCCAGCGCAGGACAATGCTACAACCAACACGTCGAGAGTTGCTACCGAGTGGCTTGAGGAACACTCTTCTGTCTTTAGACACTTCCATTGACCACCTAAATCACCAGATATGAACATTATTGATCATATTTGGCATGCCATGCAACGTGCTTTTCAGAAGATACCTCCACCGCCTTCCACTCCTATGGATTTGTGGACTGCCCTGCAGGATTCATGGAGTGAAATGCCACCTGCATACCTTCAGATATTAGTTGAGTCCATGCCACGTCGTCTTGCGGCCCTTCTGCGTGCTCTCGGGGTCCTACACGATATTATGCAGGTGTAACAGTTTTTTTTAGCTATCCAGTGTAGTTTATTACCAGTCCAGGTCTGTGCTGTGACAACACGCAGACAGTAAGTTGTGAGCAGAGCGAAAAAACCGTACACATAGGCAGAATTAACAAACATGCACTCTGTCTATCGTGCCTGCAATTTTAACAGTTCGAGTGCTGGCGATGTGGTATTACGCGCGTCGTCGGAATTTAACTGAATTGTATGGCGTTTGCATGATATTTCGATATTTGCATTCTTTATAGACGCGGGCGAGAAAATATTACTTCACTTGCACCCTTCACATGAGGTTCTATGCAAAGTAATATTACATAAGCAACACCAAGAGTGTAAATTGCTGAAATGAACAGGATGGATGGTACATTATTTTACATAGAAAAGAAGAAATGTATAGGACACATTTCACTATGTATTATATTGACAGAGAGCCAGCCAGTGAAGTTGTTGTTTAGTGTGTGGAATATTAGGATACCTGTAAATGGGGATATAGAGAATAGCAGAACTGAATGTGATGCAGTCATGAAAATAGGATACTCATTTCTAGCTTGTCTTGATTGCCAGTAGATAATCTGTACCGCACTCAAAGTGTTAATTTCAGAGCTGCTGCACATATTTATGGGGGCGATATCTTAGAATGCACGTGCCAAACCATTGCACACTTTCTGATTATAAGTATCCACAGGTCTCTGTAAACATTAACTCTCGGTCAGATATCACTTCGACCATCACCACCGCTATAATATGAGGCAGAGGGCTCGATGGTTGTCTGTGCTATGCGAAACAGGCAGAATGGGTGGAGCGTGTGAACTCAGTGTCTTCGAATATGGCGTATTCATTGGTTGCCACGTCAGTTAGCAATCTGCCTGGGTGATTTTCGCCCTTCTCATGTTGCCCAAGTCTACTACATGGGATGGCATAACCACATCATAACGCCGTTCGTGTAGGCCACGTGTGTTGACTGACAACGACCGTCAAGCATCGAGGAAGATGGTAGGGAACACCGTATACCACTGTGTGATACAACCACCAGTGAATTAATTACTCAATGCCATAAATTGTACAGCTAGTGCCATTAATGTAATCCGGGAGTTAAGAGGAATGCGGTTCGAAGATCAGATTCCTGCCTATGAACCGCGCATTTTGCCTGTGAAAGTTAAGCGCCGCATATGGCGGCGTAAAGTGCACCGCCACGGGAATGTGGACGAGTGGGGACGCGTGATTTTGAATGATGCATCACGCTATACCATGTGGCAGTCTGATGGGGGTGTTTGGGTGTGACGAATGCTACATGCGGGCCTTCATAGTACCCACTGTGGAATTCGGCAAATATGGCGTGACTGTGTGGAGGTGTTATTCATGGAAGTGACTTGGTCATCTCGTAATACTAGGTTAGGGGCGTAGACATATAAGGACATTTTGACTGGATGTGTGTTTTCTGCGGTAGAATACCAGTTCGTATATGATAACTGCGTGTTTCAGCATAGCAATGCTCCCTGCCATAGAGCATGGTCTGCTTGTGAGTAGTTTGTGGAAAACAGGGCTCCAGAAATGGACTGCCCTGCCCGAGCCCCGACATCTGTCCCATCGACCTCCTCTGGGATGAATGGGAACTGCGACTGCTTGCCAGATCCCGTGACCCAGCTCACGTACCACATTTGCTAGAGCGCTGCAGGAAGAATGGTCGGCCATTCCCTTAATACATTCCGACACCTAATTGACTCTCTCCCTTGCAAGGTTAGAGCTGTAATATGAGTATACAGACACACACGTGTAAGATATGTGATTTTAGTTCTAAAACTTTTCTGGATTTTACGTATGTATATATATGCATATACACAGGTTTATAGTATCTAAACAAGATTATGCTTTTAAATTATTTGAAGCTCAGTTTTTTATAACTTTTATAAAACACTTTAAAGTGACTAACGAATTTACGATTGTTATAAATTTATTTTACGCTTGAATTTCAGATAATTTATTCGTGTGTGCCCAACAAAATATTTTTATTTTAATGGTTGATTTAAAGAAAATTCTTTATTTATTTTTATTTGCTGAAAATTTTTCACACGTAATCTCTATTAGTTTTACATTTTTTGGCAAAATATAAGTTAAAGGAATGTTAACTATTCAAGGCCACTTAGAAAGTGTGAACCCGTGTGCCTACATGAAAAAGTGAAATATGTTTACCATAACTTTATTTCTTCGTAGGTCTCTGTTGATTTTCTACATGGGATACCTAGTTGTAAAGGCTCTGTCTTTATTGACTGGTCTGCTCATCTTCTCAA
The DNA here is from genome assembly GCA_002778355.1 of Clitarchus hookeri. Taxonomy (NCBI): domain Eukaryota; kingdom Metazoa; phylum Arthropoda; class Insecta; order Phasmatodea; family Phasmatidae; genus Clitarchus; species Clitarchus hookeri. The sequence goes on along the minus strand of NQII01001956.1, from coordinate 254,384 downwards.
GTTACTTCAATTGTGACCCTATTACGTCCCAGGTAAGCAAATTTTCTGTTTCGTATTTGTATATTATTATGTGGCTGAGTAATGGACTTAATTGTTATTACGTGTTATGCTTTAGCTATGACTGAGGGGTGTTCTAGTGCTAATAACCGGTTTTTGTTATTTGTAAATTTTTTCAAGATTTTCGGCATTCTGTTCTTCCGGTATTAGGGTTTCACTTTAGGATTCCGTGGCTTTGTGTATGGCCATTAAACTTGCAATTTATCTACAGAAGTACCAGAAAAAATATAAACGTAAAATTCCCGTGTGTTATTCTGGTCCCCTCAACAATTATTATAAACTGTACCCAAACAAGTTTACTATTTGAACTTTTAAAATTTGTAAGGCAAAATATACAATTTTAAACTTCTCGTGGTCTCCGAAATTAGTGTTTCCTTTGTATAGCTCTTTTCCCCATATTTGCATTTTCTTCATTTACTTTGAACGTTCTTGATAATACACAAAATTTTTAAGACACATTTGAGTACGTTAAATTATCAAAAATAACATCGGCACTCTGTCCGAGTGAAGTGGCCCAGCAGTAACTCACTGCATTCACATTATGAACAGCCCGAGTACGATTCCTGTTCCAGCAATCACGGTTATAGTTCTACGTGGTTTACCGAAACAACAGCAGGACATTGCAGGTATGGCTTCTCAAATCAGGCCATGGCTAAGCTCTTTTCCGTTGTTTGTTTGAAATATTATTTGGGCCTCTAATGACTTAGTTATGGACGATACCTGAAGTTAAATCCTGACTAACTTTTAAAATATATAAAATCGGCACTTTGGCTGCGACTTAAGTAGAATATAAAAATATGATATGAGAGACAGGAAAATGGAGCCAAGCAGAAACTAAATACATGTCCCATCGACAATGTCTATAGAACATGTAGTTAGTTTAGCAGGTCAAGTATGTCTATTAGACATGCTTGTGCTGCTCGCAAATTCTTAGGAGGGTGGATGTGAAGAGGTGGCGCTGAAGTAGCAGCCGAACGAGGGCAAGAGAAGAAAAGGGACTATCCAGAGAAATTCCCTCTAAGACCACGACAGTTTTCGACACACTGCAATCATGATAACCTCAGTACGGAAGAAAAACTATACTCCCTTTCCTCGGGGGTCTAACTTCGAGGCTAGAATAGCAGTCCTGTGTATAAAATAGCTTATTAAGTGTGAAGTGTAAATGAAATCACTTAAAGACAGGTTTCACAACTAGCAAAAAATTTACTTTTCATCATTTTTCTTTTGGCGTCTCTGGTGATGACATATATTAATTGATAAGATAATATCATTATGAAATAACATTAAAATTTTTATGCGAGCGTGCTACATGACCACCAAACGCAGTGGTAAAAATATACAGTTTTAAGAAAGCGAAAATGTAAATACTAAGAAACAGCAACCATACAATAAAACTTGCTCTTAGTTTATGTGCAAATATTTTGTCAGCGCGATGCACTGCTGTCGAGTTATTTCTCATGCTGTAAATTTGCAATTATTAACAGGACATTACGTTTCACGCTAAAAATATTTATAATCCTGTAAAATAATTTGCTCACAAGGTGGGAATAAACTATAATTTTTCTTTTTCTATTTACTTGTAGAAACTACGATTAAATTGTTTACCGTTTTTTTGCTTACCTCGCACTCATAAACTATTTTACAGTCTATGCGTGCGCGTGTGCGCGAAATCGCAAAATCATTTTTATACCCTTCACAAATTTTCACCGGATTTGGTAGTAGAATGATTATCTGTGTCCAGGGGAAGGGGATAGGGTACAGGAGCCAGGCGCTGGTCGGCCACCATTTTGTAACGTCACCCAAACGCCATTTTGAATCTGAATGACCTTGACCCATGATCTTGACCCGTTGCCTTGAACCTGACGCCGTGTCCATGACCTCGAACACAAAAAAATTCTGAAAACCCCAAAAATTATAAAAATTCCCCCAAAAATTATAAAAATAAAAAACTGAAAAAATGTAACATTATTAAAAATAACTTTTTAAAGATGTACATGTAGAAAGAACAGGGTTCAATGACAGGTGGATCGACTAAGCCTCTGACACGAATGACTCTCGCCAGGTCGACCGGTGTTCATGTCGTCAGCCATGTTAAAAGTCGATGACCTTGACCCTAGACCTTGACAAAATTACCATGACCTTGAATGACTTTGTACACAAATATTCCCAAAAAAGACAAAAATTCCAAAAAAATTATAAAAAAATTCCAACAAGCTCCCAAAAAACCCTCAGCATTTGAATCATGACGCAAGACCCTAAAACTCAAGAACCAAACCCCAAGACCCTTGCCCTTAACCCTCTACCTTAAACACAAAAAAATAAAGGATTACAACAATTCTAAAAAATCCGGCAAATTCTAAAAAAAAAAAAAAAAAAATTTATTAAATCTATATTTATTTTATAAAAAAGGAAGTAGCCATATCTCGCTGCTCATGTCGTTCTGTTTGCTCTCAATATTACTTGCATTCATGTTTTAACCGTTCTCTTGGCTCGACTTTTATGTAGGTATAAGTAGGCTACTCAGATTATTTTAATATATGCATATATGACCATCCAAGCCCTTCATACGAGTAGAAACTACCTGCCCAAATCATGTTATAATCATAGTATGAATCAGCATCTAAAACACTTTCATTGTCATACTTGGTATAAATTGAAATACCAATAGTAGTAATCTTTTGAGACTTGGAATGTACTAGGATGATAAACAGTCTTATCTGCCACAGTCTTCTCGAACATCAATCCCTCAATCGTCCAATCATTTTATGAATCTTTCGCAGTCTTTCACAATCCTCCTCCTCCTAAGCAATCTTTTCAACAATCTTTAGCAATATTTCCGTGAATGCAATATTTCAATCAATAATTCAATCTTTCTTTCAATATTTTCGCAGACTTTCCATAAATCTTCATATCTGCCCATTAATATTTCTCAAATTTTTCACAGTATTTACATCAATCTTTGTCTAATAATTATATTAATCTTTCGCTATATTTCGCTATATTTCACTATATTTCCATTAATCTTTTACAATCCTCCTCCTTCTCAGCAATCTTTCCATCAAACTTTAGCAATCTTTCCATCAATATTTGGCAATCNTCACAGTATTTACATCAATCTTTGTCTAATAATTATATTAATCTTTCGCTATATTTCGCTATATTTCACTATATTTCACTATATTTCCATTAATCTTTTACAATCCTCCTCCTTCTCAGCAATCTTTCCATCAAACTTTAGCAATCTTTCCATCAATATTTGGCAATCTTTTCATCAATATTTCGCAATCTTTCCATTACTCATCCCATATTTCCCTCAATGTTCCAATCTTCCCATAAATCCTTCGTCCATTAATTCCACCAATCTTTCGTAATTTTTGACCAACTTTCTATCAATCTTTAGCAGTCTTTCAATCGATCTTTCGCAATATTTCCATTAATATATTGTAAATTTTCTATCATCCTTACAATCTTTCGCCCAATCTTTAAATTTTTTCTTCAATATTTTCATCACTCTCGCAATCTTTCCATCAATATCACAATCTTTCCTTCAATGTTCTTATTTTCCCATAAAACTTTCTTCCAATCGTTCGATCAATCATCAATCTATAATCAGTCCATTTGTGTCTTGTCTGCGCCCTATCCATACATATTGAAAAACAGTAGTTCGCAAACTGTCTCCAATCATTTCTACTTGACGACTGAATTAATGTTTTGCATGAAGTCCACTATCTATGCATTTTTATGCTTAAATAATTAAATAATATTCTGTGCGTATGTCTGTACTTCCGTAAACGAGTGCTCATAGAACAGCTTTCAAGTTATGAGGGAAGAAAAGATACAGCACAAAAATATTAAAACACTATAATTATTAAAATTATTTATTATTTTGCAATTACAATTTTAAAAAAGAAATCAGTGCATTACATCATACGATATAAGCCCTCTCCTTTAGTTCGCTATTGATTGAAGATATCTCAACAAAGTGTGAGAGATCCCCGTGTTTTTGCAGGTCTATCAAATGTCTTGAGTTCATCAACAAATTCATTCAGGTCTTCGGGAAATAGTTAGTCAGTAATCTCAGCATATGCTGCCTTCTTCATGTCGCTCGTGGCAGCAAATGCAGTCGAGGCCTGTGCCAGTGCATCGAGGAAATCGTCATCGTCTTCAGCGCTAGAATTGTCTTCATGATTATTTTTATCATGATATTCTTCACCTCCCGTTTCATCTTCAATATCAAGTTTACTTTTCTTTCCAGGGGGTGCACAGTCATCATCAGTATTTAGAGCTACCACTGTTTATTCTGAAGTTCATTGATTTCATACGAACGTCATGCAAGTGTACAATCCACACATACTGACCCTACCAAACACCACAGGTTTCTCATTTCATCATTAGCATTAACTGTACCATCATAATCGTCTGTGTAATCAGTACCCATTGATGCAGCAGGGGGCATTGACAACATAGCATGCTGGCTCTCAAAATACTAATCCTTGCAGTTCTTGAAGTGGTTCTTTAATATATCACCTTACATAAACTGTATGTGCCCATTGTCACAATGATTCATCGCGCGAAAAGTACTCTTCGTACAGGCGGTTCTCTCGTGTTGCCGAGCATGGCAGCTTTTGCGGAAGATCTTTCCACAGTAGCAACACTGTTTTACATGTAATTTTCCAGCAGCGGGAAAAGGTACATCCATAGAAGTAAGCTCTACAGTAGACTTCATACGATCATTGGGTTGCATCATCTTCATAAAAAAACCGAAGTCCTTTTCACAATGGCAACATGTGTATCTACTTGGTCTAACTATTGTTTTATGTATTTTTATAACTACTTATAAATTTCATTAGTAATATTTAAGCATTTTTATGCCTCCATTCATCCAGACATTTTATCTAGTTCCTTGATCGCATTGCCATGCACTTATATCATCAATGGTTTCTTTCAGACAAGTTCTTCGCTCAGCTTGAAATCATGGTCACACTTAAATCAGACAACTGACGCCTCTCAGACCAACCCTTAACAAAACTTACCCCACACACATGCCACATATACCACAATCAGCACCACAATCAGCAACAGACGAACTAAATTCAGCACCACAATCAACACCAGACGCACGACAATCAGCACCACAATCAGCCCCAAAATCAGAGGCGGATTGCGAAAGACTGTGATAGCGAAAGATTGATGGTATGATTGGACGAAATATTGATGGGAATATTGGATTATTGAGGTAAATATGGGAATATTTATGGAACGATTGAGAAAGACTGATGGAAAGATTGATGAAACGATTGCAAAAAAAATTATGGTAAAATTTCGAAATATTGATGGAATGGTTGGACGAAAGATTGATGGGAACATAGGAACATTGAGGAAAACATGGGAATATTGCTAAAGATCGATAGAAATATTACGAGAGATTGATTGAAACATTGCGAAAGATTGATGGAATTGGAAAATTGGAACACTGAGGCAAATATGGGATGATTGGGGAAAGATTGCGAAAGATTGATAGGAAAATTGCTAATGAATGATAGAAAGTGTAATGTAGAAGAGGACGATTGTGAAAGATTGATTGAATCATTGGACGAAAGATGGACGGGAAAATTGGAACATTGAGGGAAAGATGGGAAGATTGATGAAATGATTTCGAAATATTAATGCGCAGATAAGGAGACTTATGGAAAGTCTACAAAAAAATTTATAGAAAGACTGAACGATTGATCGAAATATTGCGAAAGATTGTTGGAAAGATTACTAAGGAGGAGAATTGTGAAAGATTGTGAAAAATTGGGAAATATTACGAAAGATTACGAAATATTGATGGAATGGTAGGACGAAAGATTGAAGTGTTTTAAATGCTGATTCATACTGTGATTATAACATGACTTGGGCAGGTGGTTGCTACTCGTATGAAGGGCATGGATTTGTCACATTAGCATATATTAAAAAAAATCTGAGTAGCCTACTTATACCTACATAAAAGTCGAGCCGTGTGCATGGTTAAAACATTTATGTTGTTATTATTGAGAGCAAACAGAATGACATGTGTAGCGAGGTATGGTTACCTCCTTTTTATAAATAAATATTGATTTAATAAAGTTTTATAATTTTTGAAATTTTTTATACTTTGTTGTGTTTGTGGTAGAGGGTTAAGGGACAAGGGTCAAGGGTCTTGGGGCTTGGTTCTTGGGTTAAGAGTCTTGCGCCAATTCCAGTGCTAAGGTTTTTTTGGAATTTTTTTTGGGTCTTTGTATTTTTTGGGAATTTTTTGTGTTTAAGGTCATTAAAGGGCACGGGTATTCGGTCAAGGTCATGTGTCAAGGTCAAATAAATCTAACATAGTTGACGAGGTGAACACCAGTCGACCTACATGTTTATGTTTAAAGAGTTTTAAATAAAAATTTCTTAATTTTTTTAAATTTTTTAATTTTTTTTATAAATTGTGTTATTTAATTTTATGGATATTTTTTAATTTTTGGGGCTAAGGGTCTTTTAAGGTTACGGACACGGGTTCAAGGTCAATGTCACGAGTAATGGTCACCCACTTTCAATATTGCGGTTTGGTGACATCACAACATGGCGACCAACCGGTGCCTGGATGCTATTCTCCATCTCCTTTGTCCTGAACAGCATATAATAATTCTACTATTGGTATAGTTATAGTGATTAGTAAGGATACAAGATTATTATAATTTTTGACATGCCGGGTGTTGTGTTTAAAAAGGGTGTTTTTTTTTTATTATTATTTCGAATTAATAAATTTCTCAGTAATAATTTTACATCTATAAAAATAGATTAATGAAAAATTTTATTTGATGCTGAATTATATATCCTAGCTCTTACGGTGTTTAAGTAGTTAGTACAACCTGAATAAATTAGAGGTCCCAAGTAGTACTTGGGGAAACGCTTGACCGTATGCTGCCAAATATAGCATAAAAGTATTCTTAAGTGAATCCATGTTGATCTTATGTATTTTTCGATCATTAGAGAACTAATTTGAAAATTGAGGCCATATTAATATTTAAGATTAGAATGTTGTGTCTAGCGAACCACTAGGGCAGTAATATTCAAAACTAGGAATGATTAAACCATTTAATAATTGCATTGATAAATTTTATTCACAGCCTCTTTTGTCCACAATTTGGGATGACAGCAAAGATTTCAAAATTAAGTTCTATGTCGTATCTCAGGAAAAACTGAATCAATTTTTGCCTAATTTATAATACTATAAAAATATATTGGACCCCTCGAAAATAATGTATTGTTATACTACATATGCACTATCTTTCTTAATGGCGGCCATACAAATGTTTTAGCTTACCGTGGCTTGCCTATAGAACCATTTAACAAATTTTAATCTTCATGTATTAATAAAATTCGTCATTTTGGTGGTTTAACAATTTTTCTCACAAATAACGCTAAAATCATGTAGTAAATAGGTTTATTTCTTGTTTGTTGGGTCCTAAAATGTAAACTTTGGACGACTTTTGATGTACCTTAAAAATATTCTAAACCTCAAAACGTGAAATATATTCCGAATGAGTGAAACATGTAGAGACATATTTTTTTTGGGAAACCTTGGCACTAAGTTTGTCACTTTATCATGTTTAATGGAGGAGACTATTTTACTTAACAAATATATGTTATCCTTTTCAGGATGTTTATGAATAGCAACTTTCTTGCAAAATTATTTTCGAAGCATGTTATACAAAACTGAAGGTTTGTTAAATACATAAAAACTGCCTTGACGAACGTGTATTTCAGTAATGCAACGTTTACTCTATGTATAAGAAATGTTTCCTTGAAATGTTATTTTTTGTTAATAAAATATTTCTTTCATTTGTGCAGCAAATCTCCAAACCAGACCAAATCCTTCCGTTCTTCACGATGGACACAGCTGCTCACCTACCCGGACTTCCAGGCTTGTTCATTGCCGGAATATTCAGTGCGTCTCTCAGGTATAAATGTTAAAAAATGTTGATGTTTATATTATATGTTCGAACGTATATAACAAACATACAAGCGCTGAGAAATAACCAATGTTCTTTGCTATCCCAAACATTACATTCGTATTGTGTGCCGACCACAAATAATTTAAAATAGGCATAATTTAGTAAAGCCAATATTTAATACAAAACTGCCCACAATGTGGTTGTTTGTGATACACACATTGAATAAAAGAAGTACCTATTCATGGTTTCCATACATATTAAGTAAAATAATAATGGCTCCTCGTCCCTTTGTTAACTAATTGCGCATAAACTGAGTTAGGCCAGCCGTTAAGAGCGAGCCCCATTAACAGTGCGTCCTCCTCGTCACAAGACCTTAACGTATTATAACGCGCGGCCAACGAATATGTTTAATTCTAGTTAATAAACATTCGCCTTTTATATTAATATTATCTTTTTAGTGTGTAAACTATTCTATCAAAATCTACTCTATTAAATTTAAATTTTTAAACTCCAAAATATTGATATCTCCCTAAAATAATTCTCGTGGTTTCTATCATCAGTGTCAGTCTACACCGTAGACGGCACCACTTTACCATAAAAGCGCGTTGACATTAAATATATCTGCGAAAATACTGAACTTCTTGTGGTATTGAATTCAGCCACTCAGTCGTTTCGTAAACGGTGACTTGTGTATACAGACCAATGGTCTGTTGGAAAAAGTGTGCTTATCATGAATACTAATGTTGACTACTGGTTTTAGTGACGATAGATCAAGAAGCTGACTTACCCACACTTCAAATATAATATGACGTTTCTTATTCTACTATAAATTCTACTAAAACAAATCGGAGAGAATTCGTTTAGTACCGAGTGCCAACATAAGCAACAAAAATTACAGCTGTTCCACGATTTGGTGCGCATTTTGAAAATTAACATTTGGGAAAAGTCGCTGCCAATAACGGAATTTTTTCTGACACGTGGGACAGGTGACTGAGCTGTTAGACTGCTCGTCTTCCACCACCCGTCATGGGTTCAATCCTCAGCCGGGTAACTCCCGGATTTTCGTAAGTGGGAATCGTGCCAGACGATGCCTCTGATCGGCGGGTTTTCTCGGGGATCTCCAGTTTTTTCCCGTCCTTACATTCCTGCGCTGCTCCATTATCACCTCATTTCACCCTCATCGGCTCTCAAGATCTCGTTGTTTAGAGCCACCCAAATCCCCCAACTCAACTAAACTCATTCTGACACATTTACAGGCATGTTTCCAATAAATGTTACAGTGGTGTAGTTAAATCAGTTCCATCTCATAAAGCAATAATGAAATAATGCTGACGCTGTATTTGTCTTATTTAATTTTTTTATGTTGCACGCTTGAAAGAGAAAGAATTTTCATATTAATAAAATGTTTTCGTTAATAATAACTGAAAGGTTTAATTTAATGCGACCGGGAATATTACGTTTATTTTATATATTACATAAAGAGATAAAATGAGCAAAAAACGTAGAATATAAACACAGTTTTCAAAAATGTTTATTTAACCACAAAGTTTTTACTCGTCATAGAAGTGTATGTCATAATGAAAACCATTCCACAATGTGAAACTAGCCGTAGAGTATACCAAAGTATTGCTTTATTGTTTTTATATAAAGAAAATTGTATTGTTTTATTTTTATAGATACCTACGAACTATTTAGTATTCCTGGGCTATAAATGAAGGAAGTGGCTAACGTGTTTGTGTGGTTTTTTTTTCAGCACCCTGTCGAGCAATTTTAACTGTCTTTCGGCCACAATCTTTGAAGATTTCATTTCTCCGCTGATAAAGGAGAATAAGTTTTTCGAAGGCAAGGTTCCTTTAGTGTTGAAAAGCATTGTAGTTATCACAGGAACTACATGCATCCTGATGGTGTTCGTTATAGAGAGAATGTCAGGAATCATAATGGTAAACATGATTTCATTTTTCATGCATATATCTAGACATTTTTTTTTGAAGCAAAATAGTTTGCAAAATTGATTGGTTTCATACCGTCATGTAAATGTAGGTAATGCTATTTTAAGCACATATTATTTAGTCATTGGAATTTTCATAAAGGCTATGCAACCCAACATTTCTGCTGTTAATCAAAATTGACTAAAGAAACTTGTAAAGTTAATCACTACAATCCGTGTTCAAAACGTCAATAAATAATGAGATGGACATTCAAATATCACAGAGTATGCCTCGTAGATGAATTAGACAATTTTACCTCGACTAGACGGAATTGGAAAGGGACCAAGCTTTGGGTCTGCATGAGTCTGACTGGACGTATCGCGCAATTGTCAACCATGTGGGAAATTGCAATGTCTCACTAGCCAGATAGAGGAATCTTTAGATACGTGAAGTCACCCACAAATGCAGCGAAGGTTCCAGTGAACCAATACATAAATACGAAGGAAAGGTCGCCGTATTGCGCGTAAAGCCTTTACATAATCCATTGACATCGGGGACAGGCATCCGGATACAGTTGCTGGACATTTTATAACATCGCGTTTCATTCCGCTCCATGTCTAAGCGAATTATGTTAGCTCGATTACGGGTTCACCGTCCCATGTGTAAGCTTCTGTAAACACTATAGCAGAGACGACGTTTCGAGTGATGCCGCAACCGGGTTCCATGCGTTATGAAGAGTAACGTCGCACCAAGATCAGCGATGAATCTCGGCTCTTGATACCCCGGATGACCGTCGTGTGCGAGTAAGGCATCGCCAAGGAAGAAGGACACATCCTGAGAATGTTGAATGACGCGCCGGCATTACCTCTGGCATCACGGCCTAGCGAGTCATATAGCACAACCTCAGGTCACTGCAGTGATTCGGTGGACCCTGATGACACAGCGGCACGTCAGTCATGAGACAGCAGGCTGGTGCAGTATTTCATCAAGACAAAGCTCGCCTACACACGGCACACTTGACGATAAAATTCCTGTGTCATGCTGTGGTATACTTGTGACCAAGAATGTAGTCCTCCCAGCTGTCCCCGGGAGAACACATCTGGCATAAACTTGCATGTAAACCCTGACCTGACTTTGATTTGCAGAATATCGAGACCCGGTTAAAGCAGCTGTGGGCGTACTTAGCTAAACGATTGTTTTCCGAACGGAATCAACACAATTATCCAGGACCAAGGGGCGCGATACACACTACTGACATGGAACAATATGCCCGTACTACTAACTCTGTTGTCCTTGTGATCTGATGTCATAATCATTACAATAATCACATGCCATCTCTATACGTGCAGCCTCATTTCCACCAGACATAGTTCGTAAATATTTTATGTCAGTGAATGTAAATCTGAAATCGTCAGAGTTGCTGCAAATCAGTAACCGTTCTTCGAACTTGCTCCATTGGAAATGAGTGGCAGGTGTTTCACTAATTCAATGAATAAGTTTCAAATATTTGATGAAATTTTTGTTTGTTTTCCAGCAAATCCCTGCCTGTTTATCCCACTGATTTATCAGCCAGCAGTAATTTATGAACACAATTTAGTGACTCGTAAATCACAAAATAATGATACTCTCTTCACTTTGAAATGTGCCCAGCTCACCTACGGGATTGGACATACCGCAACTTCGCTTATCGCATTTATTTTGACAAATTCTTAAACCCATTACTGAAAATTTAACGAACCATAACAATTTCCCTATATTTATTATCTGGTCAACACCGGCATTCCACAACTCCTACAACAATTATAACATAATTTTTTTTCTATATTGACAAGCAATTGAACATGAAATATCTAGAAAGAATAAGAATGTCAAGCAAGTATAAGAGCTTACGCTTTGAAGTTGACAAATAACAAAATACAGTTTAAATGTACATTTGATTGTTAAAAATTATTACTCTTGAAATCTATTAATATTTTTACCATTTGCACTCCTGTGTTGAGATAGGTGCGTCTGAAATTTCTGGCCCCAGTCTTTGTTGAGTTAGATTACCAGTTCCAAAAATTGCAGTGCATTGCTGTTTGGATGTTCCATGTGATGCACGATTAATTTTCTGTGTGGTTACAGGCCAGACTTTTTTTATGCATTAGAATATGATGATCATGGTTGGCGCAGGAGTGTATAGGGTTAACTGTTCGCTAAAGAACATAATTTGGACCAACAAAAAAATTATTATTCCCGCATATTCAATATTTTCTTATGTCGAGAATTATAATGGTCATAAAATTTAGTTTTTTTTTAAATCTTTATTTGTCCCCCTATTTAGATGAAAAAATTATCGCGAGACTTGTGATTTACAGAAATCTGTTCATATAGTAATAATTTGTTTGTATTTGACACAGGTGGCGTTCAGCTTCTCTGGAGTTACAACAGGAGCCCTCTTAGGCATGTTTATTCTCGGGATGTTCTTTCCTTGGGCAAATGGAAAGGTAATATATCATTATTTTTATAGTGGAGCGTCAGGAACCGTGCTCAATTCTTGTTAATATTCACGTTGTTGCAAATTTTTGGCATAATTAAAATTTTATACCTTTACTATTATAAATTAATGAATATGTAAATATTTGACCAGTGGTGAAATTTTTCGTCTCTTGGTGGATTATATAATCTAACTTTAAACTACTATGTAATAAATTTTATAAAACTTTTGTTATGATATTTGTATATTGTTACATTAAATCCATGGAAATATGATACAGATTGAGTGCTATTTAAAATACGTTGTATGCTTCTGTTTAAGGTGGAGCATTAAAAAAAGAGAAAATACAACTTTCAATATTCCTTCAGTCGGGAAATAGTAACTACCAATCTAAAGCATGAAATTGAGACTCTTGTCATGAAATTTATGACGTTTCTCTTTTAAAAAACCTGACTTTATATACACAAACTTATCCAAGATCAAGATTTAGTGCCTAAGCATCTAAGTTCTATTATATGAATAAATACCTCCAAATTTCAAATTGGAATAAAAAAATTTTAATGGCAATAATATTCTACAAAACTGTGGTTCTCATTAATGTATCATTATTTCCAGACACTTGACTTCTCTTATCGCATTTATTTTGACAAATTCTTAGACATATCTACAAATTTACTGCCATTAAGAGCGCTTTCCGAAGTAGTTATACAGAAAAGAATTGAAACTCATTATATTAAAAATAATTTTATTACTTCAGCTGAATCAAAGCCTTACGTCATAGATAATAAAATGTATTCCCTCAAGCTGTGGTCGTCTAATTTATAGTGTGGAAGCAAATGCGAAAGGACAAGAGACAACTTAAGAATAATGTTACAATTCTCGAAAGATACTAGATTCCAAGCTATGTACAGTTGTAGCTATGCTGCAATTAGTTGTGTATCTATAATAACAAGAATCCAAAGAATAACTGCGTATAACTCTACACACTATAAAATAAGTAGTAACTTGATTACTTGCAGTAATAGTCACCGCAAATTGGAAACTGGCGTCACGTTACAATTTAATATGCGAAATTAAAAATATTGTAAAATAAAACCGGATACATTTTTGGTAACTACAGAGTGTGTATTTGTATAACAGTAGTATATTTACATTTGTGATAGTTTAACATTTTCCTTGGGTTCACTTTTGCCTGAATACATACTAATTCAGGTAATTATAACGTTAATTGTTTCGCATTGCTGAAAAATAGGCACTGCGAGGGTAGAAGAAAGGAAGAGATTTAGAAAAAAGTGTTCGTTTCAATGTGAAACATCTGCTGCACGTTTCCATTGTAAATAAAGGAATCTGGTTAGACCGTAAGTGTAGATACATTACCGCTTTAACCACAACAACTCAACAACCAATAATGTCTTTATATATAAAAAAAAAGTCGATATTTCGTCCACATATATTTAAATTTAGGCCTTTGTTCTCCGTAAAAACGTTTCCTATAATTCCCCAATAACAAGTATTTCGAATTTACCATTTTGATGTTTCCTGAACACACACGTAATGAAAACGTACTAACTTGCAGAAATGCAAATTCAAATAAAATTTAAATTATTTTATTACATTCCTAAAATATTGGTTTATTGTTGTAATTAAATAACGTGTATTTTTTTAAAATTATTTTACATAACTGATGCTTTAAATAATTTTGGTAATTGGTAGTTCCAGAAACTTTGCAAAATAATATTAATAAGTACAATAACTGAATTAACACAATGTGTTTCAAACTTTTTTGTCAAAATTTTGGATATTATTTATTTGCGCCTTCTAAAAAATTAAGTTATGGTCAACTTTTGATTTTACCATAAACTAGTATATCAAAAAGATAATAATATGAGCGTAATGCAATTTCCATGAGTAATGTTTACAATTTGAAAATTATATGATACAAATATTTAATAGTGACATAGGTTTTTAGCATTGAGAAAAAATATGCTACAGAAAGTGAAATGAAGATTTACCAACAGTGCTGTTTTTCTGCAGGGTTGCTTGGCTGGAAGTGCCGCCAGTCTTTTGTTCATGTCATGGATCATCATCGGCGCGCACGTTCACAAGACCACCGGCGTTGAGAGGTTCCCGTATCTGCCCATGTCTACCGAGGGCTGTGAAGAGTATTTCAACGTCACTGTGCCGACGACACCTGCGTAAGTATAACTGCAAGCAGGGATGATGCCATTGGTATCAACCGTAGGCTAAATATGAGGTTGACCGCTTGTTTGTCCACTGCGCATGTACCTACCCAACCATGACCTATCCCAAAGGATTACAACTGTCAAAGTCCATGGCCAACATCTTTATTTATATTTCTATTATCGAAAGACAATAATTTATATACGATTCTATTACTTCCACCAATTTTTATTAAATCTAACTGCATTACAAATTGGTAGAATAAGTTTACATACATCTCAAAGCACTTGTTTAGAAAACAGCTTTCTAACCTCAAATCCAGTCCATGCCGTTTTTGCCAGCCGTAATTTGCCGAAAAGCAGTTCGATGTTGGGACATGGAGATTGATTGTGTGCAGCCAGTGAGATCGGTCTACCTCATATTTAGTCTATGATATCAACGCAGTATCGCTGTTACATTGTCCTGTTAACGGTTGCCATCTCGCCCTAAGGCACTCATATACCTGACCCGCGAAATGCGTTGGCAATTCTTTGATATACGCGTTATTAAATGGAACCTGCATGCGTGTCAGCGTTCTGTTTACTTTGCCGAAATAATGGGCGCTCTATTGGCCTAGTCTGGAATACAACTTTAAAACTTAACCAAACACAATCATACTAACCCATTCGACCCATTGTTATTACAACAAACTCAGTTTTCAGACGTCCAAACCATTAGACTTAGAACGCAAACATTTGAAAATCTCGTGTGGAAACAGTTAGTACGGTGTCTTCGACGTCCATTAGCACGTCATTTCCGTTACATTTTCAGATTAAATAAAGTGTTTACAAAATTTGTTTGCAAATGAAATTGAATAGTAACATAAAGTACAATCACATTGATATTTACAGTTTAGTGTGCCGCAGTCGGGGTTAAGAAAATTTAAATGTTTTAAGAAAAAAGTAATTTCCTCTGAAAAATTTAATACTGTTCTTTATAGTTATGATACATATAAAACTGCTAGAAACAAGAATTCGTACGCAGAACATCGTATGTTATTACGTGAGTTGTGTTGTTAACGAAAATCATATATAAGAAAACATTAAGATGTGGGCTGATATATTGACCGCAAAACAGCCAGTATATATTAGGCCCAGCTCATAAGGACATATTTACTTACTTTATTCCGTAAAACTTGTTTTTCGCTTATTTCTTAAAATCATGGATAATATTTTATATATTCTGCAGAAATTATATTTAAATACACGTGCGGAAATGATAGCTTGTGTTTACGGGGAATATGTAATGACTCCAAAACTTACAAATTCTGGGAAGCGGAAAACATTGCGAAAACAAACTTTCTGTAATAATTTTCTCTAGTCCATGCAAAGAACAATGTTTGTTAATATTGTTAGAAAATATTCCGTGTTTTTGTTGAAATGTACGGAAATATGTAACTTTCATTATACCTACTGCAGAAATGTGTTTGTGGCATCGAACAATAATTGTTGGTACCCTTCTATGTAAAAAAAAATTACCTACATCTTGTGCCTCAAACAACTGTGTTAACCAGCCAGTGAGCAAAACAAAATTAATTTCATAAACACAATTTAAATCAGAAGTTCTTTAAATTTGTCACATCGAGAATAACGATGCAATTGTTATGCGATTTGTAATCTATTAGAACTAGACGAATGGATCTCACTCCTATGCTTGAATGGGTTCCAAGAAAGCTGTGGTGTATTTTCAGTATCTTCAAAATACACATAGTGATGTAAGAACATCAGGCAATGGTAACAAAATATAAAAACCGCAACGCACTCCGAGGTAGCTAAGTAAGATCACTCTCAGGCGGTTTCCAAGAACGGCCAGCGAATTGAAGTTTTGGTATTGATAATCAAATGTAAATCGTAATAGTCAACAGCGCCACACGCTTCACCACGAAGGATATTACGTTTGGAGTAACTAATTCAAGGCTCGGTTTCACCTCTTTTGCAGAAATTCTTCGTTTTTGTCTTATAATTTCGGATTCAGAGTAACTACTGGCAATGTACGATTATAGAAAATTTTAATTTAATGAGCTAATTAAAATTTTTTTGTCCCATTTTTCATTGGGTGTTATCTGTTAGTTCTAAAAATTAGGAACATATCTATATTTTATCTATAAGTTTCTGACTTTTTGCACGCAGAAAATAACACACAGTGAAAATTTGATAAAAAAAATTACTAAACAACAGGTAAATTGAAAATTTTCTGTGATCCATTTCCAATATTAGCTCTGAAAATGAAATATGACACAAAAACTAAATATTTCTGCCTAATAGGCGAAGCCAAGGCTTAATTCTGATCTCTACCCTCCAACAGGCCAACGCCGCTGACTGAAGGACTCGGTGACGACGCGTTCGTCCTGTATAAGATATCCTTCCACTACTACTGCCTCGTGGGAACTCTCGTAGTCATATTAGTCGGATTACCCGTCAGCTACTTCACCGGCTTCCGGGACCCCAAGACTGTGGACGCCAGGTTACTGGCGCCTTTTGTGAAGAAGTACGGATATTCGCGTGAAACTGAGGCCCAGCATCCATCGGAAATGGAAACGCTAAATACCAAGATGGATACTATTTCTAATGGATGGGAGAACAGTCAGCCCTCGTGAGAAACATTAAAAGCTTACTTGTTAAAATAAAAATAAAACTATATGTTGGTTCTTTTTAGTTGTTTTTGTTTTACGAATTAATGTGTGCGTGTCTATTTGAATGTATATCAACACTATATATATATATATTAANTATATATATATATATATATATATATATATATATACGTACATCATGAATGTTTTAAAAAAACGGCATTATTTCTATTTTCTCAATGAAATCTGCTTGGTTTTCAATGTGTATTTATCATAGCTGACGCCTTTGGTGCTAAGCTAGAACACTGCACGTCCTGTACGAGATATACTGTCTTACTATGAAAAATATATAGTAATACTTTGCATGGGAGAAACTGCCATTTCTTCTCGCCACGATCGAATTGCGAGGATTAGCAAATATAAAAATGCTTTGTCACTTTATAGCCTTTTTCAAAAAATATTGAACCGCGGTGGTGGGTACCGTGCCGGATGATGCCGCTTGTCGGCGGGTATTTTTCGAAGATCTCCAGTTCCCTAGCCCTTTAATTCCGTCTCTGCTCCATACTCACCTAGCTTCACCCTAATCGGCTCTGATCATGACGAAGTTATGAGCCACCCAAATCTCTCCACTGTACTGAAATAATATCATAAAATTCGAGAACGCCCTGTGTGGATGAGAAGATTTTGTAATATGTAATACAATTTAATGTACACACGTCCATCCTTTAGAATCTACCGTAATGTAGGTTCAAAAATTCTTGTACTTTAATGTATGTTTCAACCACTCAGTTATGATATGAATTGCTATGATTTCAATTTATATGTTTTACCTTAGCGACTACCTTATAAGACTTTCAAAATTGCTCAGTTTACCATAAATATTCTATTATTTTGTATACTGAAGTGAAAAGGCTAGGTTGTTCTTCTGAATTACATTACCTTCGGAGATTTATGCAACTCTAAGAAACCTCCGGGAATTGTTTAATCCGAGATAAAAATTCAATCAATCACCCCAGATCTACCAGTGGTGCCTGTATTTTAAACACAGTATATATATTAAACATTTAATAATATTATTATACTTGAAGTAAATTAATTTTGACTAAACCAAATTTTCTTTTGTTTATTGCCTCTTAATTGAGTTTGTTTCGAAATAAGTATGAAATAAACATTGTGTGAACCGTGATACGTTCACGACTAGTAAATATGTTATTATACGTAAAATGTTATTTAACTGAGTTCTCATGGGCTATTTGTAAAGTTAATATCTCTTGCTTAAGAATGTTTATTTTCACGTAACGCCGATATGATAATATTTCATTGTTAAGTTTTAAAATATTTATATTTTATTTTCCGATCAGCAAAAAATACGGTGAGTGGGTCCTAGTCTATTAGCGTGTTTTTTTCGCCATGAAGTGAAAAAACACGTCGTTTTTTGTTTTTTTTTTCTGAACTTGCTTTGTCATCCGCATTTTTTAGGAAGGGAATAATAGTTTATTTCGATTTTATGAGATTTCCTACTTCTTTAAGCTGTGATGCATTGTTAAATTTTAATTTCAATGTTAAAAAACTTATCAATTTTAATTTTTTAAAAATGTGATTGCGGGGCAGTTACGGCATTGAAGTTGGCAAAAGTGACAATGTGAATAGTTGCTTGATAGCGCTCTATACAGTGTTTATTTTTATCCTTCCGGTGAAATATAGTTATAGTTATAGAAATAAAGTTTGTTAATGTACTTTTAACACACACCTGATTAAGTGACAAAGCAGTGATAAATATGTTTTTACTTCAGGTCTACATGCGTTTCAAGGTGTGCCGTTTTGATTGTATGGAGGTAGTGAAATTCTAATGAAATGGCCGGCCATTCAGGGTGCCTTACGTTGGTTACGTTTGTAAAGACGACATTTTCCCAGGTTCTTGCCGGTGTGACAGTGTTTGAGGGTTTTCTCAGGGTGCTACTACGTTTTTTAAATATATTTATAATACATCCGTATTTTTTATTTAAATTAAACTGGTAAATATCTTCCTATGGACGACCATTTCTCCATTCTGAGTGATGAGCTGACTGATTCCCGGCCGAAAAATTCATATAACTTCGGTATCTTCCACTGGAAAACTGGTGGGTTGAACTGCGTTTCCGATAGCTGCCTCGGTTAAATAATTTTTTTCTCGCGTCAGTTACTCTTATTCAGTGATCTGCGTTGATTAACATAGGTATTAAGGTTTTTTTTTTAAAGCACGAAAATATCACGGTGGGCAGCCCACCTACACCAGTACATTATTTTTCAAAGGACGCTGTGTGTTTTGAGTTGAGAGAGAGATTTTAAACGGTGTTCAACAACTGAAATTGGATACGACGTTAAGGTCAATCAAGAAGGTAAATCCCGAGAAAATCTGCCGGACATCGCCAACGTCTACCACGCGTGATCCTGTTGCCAACGTCATCAATCACGTTTCCCACATGTGCGAAAATCCATGTGCAACCCCCGCCGGGAATCGAACCCAGCTCGCTTTGATGGGAGGCGTGCGCTCTGGTAGCTGTGTAACTGCTGTCAAGAGGATGGTATGAAGTATTGAGCGTGTCCGGTCCTGTGTTGGTGCGAAATAATCATTATAGAAATGTTGCCTCTTTTCCACTTCCACGTTTCATGGTTTTCTGGGATGGTGGTTATCGTAGTGTTCACAGAATAGTTTGCAAATATTTATGCATCTTGAAGACAGCTTGCATTTATTTTTGCTACCATTTTAATGGAATAAAGAATTAGCTTATCTCTAGTGAGGGACTGAGGTGCGATGATGAGAACTATTGCTTGCATAATCATGGGCTAGTTTTCACCCGAGAGTGCAAGGAGCTTAAGGCATTATTTAAAATTTGAGGATGTGTTTGAAAGTAATCGTCATGGTACATAACATATGTGTGGTATATACACAATCATATATTCATGTGCTGATAGTGATCTCTGTTATACCCAGCAATAAGATCTTTAAACTAGATTTTTTCGTAAATATTCAAAGTGAGTTTTCTCCATAGAGCTTGGTATCGACGGGAGTAGTATTCCAACGCTTATTTCCTGAGTCGATATATACACTATATCGGGGCTATTTTTGCATTACACGATCGCCGTAAATGCTGCTGCTAATCACAATCGAAGCGACGCCGCAACGTGCTGTAAGAATATTCCGTAAATAAAACAGCTTATAGAGGGTCAAATCTGAGTGATTTTTTCCTAAGTTTCTTCAGCGTATATGAGATTTCGTTCCGGCTTGAAGAGTTGCTGACTTCTCCTTCGAGAAATGCATTTTTTAAAGACGTAGTTGCATCGATGTTATGCCCAGAACAATAACTGGAGTTTTTAAATTAAAAATTTAATTCTCACAAAAAATGATATTTTGTGATTTACAGCTTTTTTATTACACAGTATGTGGCAGAACCTACCAGGTGTAATCTTTAGAGCTAATAAGGTTGAAACGAGGCCTGGATGGGACTGTAACGAATTTATGTACAGGGAGTTAGTCTGATCTGTCGAGTGTAAAGCAAAGTTAAGCCTATTAAATGTTTTGTCAATTTGATTTGATGTTAATGGTTTGTACGTATTTGTGTGTGCGAGCGCGCACGATCGCTGTAAAGCTGTTTAACATTTAGGAGAAATGTGTCCATGAAGGGAATTTAATCGTTTCGTAGATGGAAGTCTACCAGAGTGGGGAATGAATTATGCCTGGTTCTGTGTATTCATTGCAGCACCAAGTATGGCTTAATGTCTCCTTGACAGCGGAGTCATTAAATATGGAACCGTCAGTAGACACAATCAGTATCAGAGGAAGGAATCGAACATGGCCTACGTTAAGAAACCATCTAAGCGTATCCCTGGACTGATATAGGGTAACCGTGGGAAAAGCTCAAATCGGGATGTCTGAGCCGAGAATTGAACCTGGGTCTTCCCGAACGTACGTGCGGTGTTTTATAACGGCAGCGCTTCCTTACGTTTCATAGCAGCAGGAGCGTCACCCTATCATAGCTCTGTCGTCTACATATGTATGCATTTCGCCTCGCAAACATCTATGTGGATATCTTTCCTGGTCGCTCTACCATCGAATTCTGCTACTGGGACATTGGATACCTAAGCAAGTAAATGGGTTAAATGCGACATGAAGTGCTGGGAATTATCAAATTATCCTCAATTGCACGAATAGAGCCAGCAGTTGGTAAGCCGTTGCGGGTCTGGGATATGTGCCATCTTTCACAGCAACCCATAACAGCAAATAATCCTGACAACTGAAAAAAAAGCTTGGCGTTTTTTTTATATTCACAAATTCCCTCGCTATGGACTGTATGGAAAATCATTCGCCCGCGTTGGTGTTTTTTTTTTAAACTGATTAACTCTTGAGGGTTTTTTATAAGTGTTAAGTTAAAGGCTGACGATTTATGCTGGTGTTGCATCAAGGTCTATTTTTGGCGACCACTTGTACGTTTAGCGTGGCTGGCATTGTGGCGATGACAATAAGTTTTTGAGCTGCTGAAACATATTTTCTCCTCCCATCCTTCGAATTTAACACTGATGACTTTTTCCTTGCGATTTATAATGTATCTGGCAGTGACTCGTGATGCCAAAGCACGCGTGGTGGATAAAGAAACCAGATATATTTCAAACTGATTCGTGTATTAAGGCATGCAAAACTGTGTGGCTGAAGTAGGATAGGCAACGTTTAATTTTCCCTTTTCATATTTATTGCTCATAGATGATGTAAGATGCATGATTAGGGTTGTGAAAATTATCGATGAACAATCATGTTGAAGTTTGCTCACATGCATACTGACGGACGGGAATGGGCTCGAGCTTGCAACTTGTTGAAAATTGTAAACTAGCAAAAACTGTGAATATTACTAGCAATAAGCTGTATTTTGCTATTAAATATAGTGTTATAAAGAAGGCGTTCATTAATAACAGCAGGAGGTAGGCCAATTTATGGAAATTTTATATTTGTTAAGATCATGAAATTGACAGGGGTATAATATAAGTTAGTGAAGAAATATAACACACCCCTCGTAATATCGTAAGCTGACGTTGAAGCTCAGAAAAATACTTCTGTTCTTGCTGGGCAGTGTTTTATTAGGCCGTGTGGTGGGCAAGTTTTTTAGTGACTTTCCACGTGAAACAGTTGTTAAATAAAAGCTGTTTTACCACCGCCTATGAAAAGGAATTCTTTATTCTCTCGTGGTTTCTGGTGCTCGAATTTTTTTTGTATTATCGCGTCTCGCTTACGTACGAGGTACTGAGAATATTAATTATTCGTTTAGTGGTGTACTGTCAAAAATCTAAATTTCTTTCTAAAGAGGAAAAAAAAAAAAGAACACGAGAGGTCTTAAGAGTTGTGTTTTTTATACAGCCCAGCAGACTTTTTTTTCCAGTCAAACGTGTTTTACAAATTTTTTTTTGACTTTCCTACTTAAAAAAAATATTATGATCTNAAAGAACACGAGAGGTCTTAAGAGTTGTGTTTTTTATACAGCCCAGCAGACTTTTTTTTCCAGTCAAACGTGTTTTAAAAATTTTTTTTTGACTTTCGTACTTAAAAAAAAAATATTATGATCTGTTTTAGTTTGGTGATCTGTCCATTCAGCCATTTTAGACTCGGATATCTTTCTCATTATTGTTCAACTATTTGACAAATGCAGTGGTTCCTAACCTGGGGGTAATTACGCCCTTGGAGGTAAAACCGTCTTTCCTGAGGGGTAACGAGCAAGATGTTTAGCTAAGGCTTTTTAGAGCGGCGCCACACAGTGGGCATTAACGGGATGGTGGCGTCGCGATTCAGTCAAACTTCCCGCGGCTTCGAGAATTAGTATGAAGTGCGACGCGATTCAATGGCCGCCACCTGCGCTCGCTCACTCACTTCTCTTCCACCCGCGCGCGTTCTTGCCCCCTACGCGACAACGCTTTTGTTTTCTTCGTTCGTTCAGTCAGTCGAGGGATCAATTACATCGAATACAGACGCTTTCACTTCACGCCGGATGAGAACCGCTCTGAACGTGAATTAAGTTACGAAAACGCACCTAATCAAGTAATTATGTATATATAAAATAAGTATCGTATATTTAGCTTGAGGTGCAAGTATAATTATGTCTTAAATATTTTTTAATATCAGCCTTGATTTCGGAAACTATGCCACCTACAAAAAGACGTTCACACCATGAAGATTTTCTGCAATGGGGGTTTACTCAAATTATTGTTCAAGGAATCGAAAAACCTCAATGGGTCCTATGTAATAAAGTGCTTAGTTCGGAGAGTATGAAACCAAGCAAATTAAAAGATCACCTTAAAAGAGGTCATCCAGGCTTCAAGTGATGCATGAAATATTTAGGAAACAACCAAGCACGTCGTACATGTGGTGATTTTTCAAATGTCTGATTAAGAAAAGGTTTGAAGAAACCGCGAATGGACTATAGTGTGTTTGAGTGCATGTGCTCCAGTTTCGAAATCAACGCGTCTACGGGGCGTGAGGGTGGTACTGTCCAGAGCTGCGCACATTCCCCCTGCCCCCCTCTCTCTCATCGTCTTTCCCCTGTTGACCGTTGCTCACTGTACGTCAGTTAGGAGCGCGTGATAAGGGCGGGCGGCGTATTCCGTGGCTAGCTGTACCGTGGGCAGGGCGTGCGGACTTATTTGCAATTTAAGGTACAGCTGCTGTATTTATGTTTATTTAGTTAGTTATCTCTTGTGCGTGCTGGTAACCCCCTTTCTTTCTCGATATGCATACTCATATCGTTAATTATAAAACCAAATTAATCCTCCAACTCGTTTACGAATAAATAGCAGATTAAGTTTAGTTACACTTCCTTGCGAGTAACGTTTCAATTCTCAAACAGAGCAAACAAAATAGGCTAACAAGGGCGGGTGCTGACTCACCCTATTGACATAACGACGTCAGGCATGGCAATCGATTTAAAATGTACTGTTGTTTCATTTCTTGAAGTGCTTTGGAACGTAAGCAAGAATTAATTTCCCCACTTTAATGTTTTAAAGTTGTATATTTTAACTTGAAATTTGGTACATGACGTAGTATGCCAATGCTGGGCAGTAGTTTGAATTGTACTTGAGATGTAAGACGCTGGTGTTTTAACGTCTGAATCCGACATTAATGAAAATTTAATACGTGATAATTTCTTTCCTGGATTTACATATCCATATCTGTGTCCCAATATCTATCAACATTTTATATATTTAATTTAAGCACAGATCGGATATTGAAGCTCTTGTCTTGAATCATGGTACTATTGAAATTCATTATCAGAGTTAACGCCTTGAAAAATGCTGTAAGCCAGACTTATTGTTTTCATGCTCCTGTGGTCTTTGGTTCTGAGATGACTGTAGTTTCATCCGAGAAAACATTTTAATTAAAATTTTGAAATTAAAAATATATCCTAGACATATTTTTACACGTTATTTATGTATGTACCACAGGAATCTTACTCTTATAAATGAAATGATGCAAATTGCAAAAGCCTTATAGTTCATCGTACCTAATGTTATTATTTAAAAAAATTTGCATCTGTTATTTAAAAGCTTCCTAAAAGAAAATTTATTAATGTGTTTATATATTTGTTTTAAATCAAGTCATAAATATAATCCTCGCTACTTAAAAACAGGAGACAAAAATATTTTTTTTACTACTATGAAATTTACTGGAATTCCAAAAAGACTAACAAACTCCTTGACCAGAAGAGAAAGTCTCACTGTCCATAGTTTACTATTAATTAATGGTCAATAATCAGCCTCATAACATTTCTTGCTGATGATTTGTATTAATATAAACACAAAGTGGGTTGGAGCGGAGAGAATTTGGGTGACTCTAAGGTCTTGACAGCCGATGTGGGTGAAGCGAGGTGGGTATGGAGCAGCGCAGGAACGAAAGTCCAGGGGAAACGGGAAATCCCCAAAAAAAACCCGCTAACAAGCGGCATCGTCCGGCACGATTCCAATATACTAATATCCGGGAGCGATACCGCCGGAAATCGAACCCGGTTCGCCTTGGTGTAAGGCGAGTAGTCTAACCACTACACCACCGCGGCCCCTATAAATATGAAGAATTGTCCATAATGCAGATGGCAATAAATTATAATAGTTATTGTTTTAACGTCTAATTTAAGCGCAATATTTCGATGTTACTTTTCAAAAACCGTTTCCTATATCGGAAAGCTACAACAGCAATGGCAGCTAAGTCTCCATCCGCTAGTAAAGACGCGCTGATGCTTAACTGTCATACGCAATCACGACTGAGAACTGTCTATTGTAACTCACTTCCAGCAGTGACATTGAACACTGTCTTCCTCCTCGCGTGGAACGAAATCACCCCTCGCGTTTAGAGGCCCTCGCTAAGGAGTGACGCTTGAGTGGCGAAGGCGCCGGAATACCTTCGTTTCCAAATGAACTAGGGGCTGCGGTGGTGTAGTGGTTAGACTGCTCGTCTCCCACATACGCGGACCGGTTTCAGTTCCTGGCGGGGTCGGTACCGGGTTCTCGCGCGTGGGAATCGTGCTGGACGATGCCGCTGGTCGGCGTTTTTTCTCGGGGATTTCCCGTTTCCCACCCTTTTATTCCGGTGCTGCTCTGTCCTCAACTCACTTCACCATTATCGACTCTGAAAATTTCGACGTTAAGAGCCGCCAAAATCTCTTTACTCACTCACTCGAACCAGCTCACGGCATACTTACATCAATTCTTAGTAGGGAATCCGCACTTTTCAATTAGTTCGGAAGCCACTATAATGATGCCCTCTCTTCTTCAGCAGCTGTGCACGATTGTAAAATGTAAAACCAATTTTTTTTTTAAATCCCTGTGATATTTGATATCAAGATGATGAGATTCCAGAAAAATAAAATTTGAAATACAGCCTGTCCCCGAAATGTTTGTGGACTTTTGGCGTTTAATTAAAACAGAGCACGGTTTATGAGATAAGATTGGTGAATATCAATTCATGTATTTCTCTTCAAGTGGCCATAGCTGAGAGTAGCGAAATTATAGTTGAAAAGATCCAATTTAATTTATAACAAAGTCTTAATTTTGTATTGGCATTGCCGATATTTATTCTCTGTGCATAAACTATGTATAAGTAAACCGGTTTTTTCTCGCAATATTGCGGAATTTGTACGAAATTTTTATTAATTTATTTGAAAAATTGGAATGCACAAAATCTTTGCAAAAACGTGAAATACTTGTAAGATTGACGTATGAAGCTTTATGAACCTAGTTGGTTTCAGCGCTCGAATGCGATATTTCATGCATAATCATTTTCGAGCATTTTAAATTTTACATTATATCGTTCGTGGGAGTGAGATTCGATAGTAACGAAGAAAATGATTACCTAGTCTGTTGAATTTGTAATACTTGTTTACTTAAACTGTGTGTTTAAGTTATTGCAAATTAAAAAACCAGTAAATTAAGACAATATTCTCTTTATTGTAGTAGCAGCACATTAATCATGGACAATAGCCTTTGTACACATACCTCTGTGAAGATAAGTATTTAGGAATTTCCAACATGCCTAGCTTATAGTATGATAGAGATGCCATGTAAAATGATTATGTGATATGTGTCGCATCAAAACTTATTTTAGCATGTCGCAAAATTCTGGGTATGCTTGATAGTTATCGAATAACATTTTAAAATACTACTGATAAAAATTCTATATCGCAAAAATTGTTAAAATCTACCTGATCTTAACAAATGTTCAAATTTGACTATTATTTTCGTTGCTTCTACTTTTATAGCCTCTGAGCCAAAAAAAAAAAAACATACGGGTGATGACAACCATTCAAAGTAATATCTGGGCTAATTGGTTGATTGAAAAAATATTTTAACCTTACCATTAAATACATAATAAATTTTTCTATTTGTGCTGAACAGCAAAATAAGTAAGCATGCACTGTGTTATTAAAACTACTTGTATTTTAATTTTTAATACAGGAAAATACGTTTATAACAATAATATTTGTTTGCAGGCTAGGTGAAATGGGATTGAGAATAGTCCTAGCGCATGTCGGCTTTGTCTGAAAAATGTTCGTTGATCGAAATCTGCACAAATGTGTGTCTGATGTTAATGTTTCCAAAAAAATGCAAGACTGTTGTAGCACCAGAATTCAGAAAAAATATGAAATTGCTGTTTTAGGAACATTTATGGGTTACCCATCACTCCAGTTTTATATGAGTAGAGTTTTATTGGGAAAGGTTGTTTATGGCGTTTGTAATTAAAGCGTGTGGCTTACCGTGCATGTTCTGTGCTGTTGTGACTAGAAGTTTTGCCTCTATTTCCGGGTGTTATCGCGTTCAATTCCAAGTATTGGTGTTCGGTTTTTCAAGTGGTTATTAGAATATCGCTAAGTAGTGCTTCGGAAATCAATGAACACGCCACTGTTCTCTCATCCTGCTACGAAAGCGTTAAGTGCATCAGGGTTTATACCAACGGGATTTTGCTTCGCCCACGGTACTCTGTCACGTGTGATGCGGACAATCCATTGATCTGTTATATGTTATCCGTTACCCCTTGCGATATCGCTCTTCTTCTGTCATCAACATTATTACCTGGTCATTTTTCAGCGCCAAGGGAAATTCTGCAAACAGCACGAGCAATGAACACGCAAAATCTAAACATCCTATGAGCAAAGCATTTGTATTTTCTTTGCAGAAGCGAATTAAAAACCGATTGCGACATGTTAATTTCTATTTCATCTAAATCCATAAACGCATTTGAGCTTAATGAGCACTTTTTCGGGCTGACAAAGCTTATATAAATCGAAAGTATGCTTGCGTTTTTGTAAAGTGAGGATGGATTAATATTTATGTTGNCGGGCTGACAAAGCTTATATAAATCGAAAGTATGCTTGCGTTTTTGTAAAGTGAGGATGGATTAATATTTATGTTGTCTTAACAGACTTCCATGTCACTTAATAACCACCTGTTTCCAGAATTTCAGTATACCAGGATCGGTCAAAATTGGTCAAATAGTATATATTATATATTGTATATGTGAACCGANTTCCAGAATTTCAGTATACCAGGATCGGTCAAAATTGGTCAAATAGTATATATTATATATTGTATATGTGAACCGAATTATCTTGAAAT
This sequence comes from Clitarchus hookeri, assembly GCA_002778355.1. Lineage (NCBI taxonomy): Eukaryota > Metazoa > Arthropoda > Insecta > Phasmatodea > Phasmatidae > Clitarchus > Clitarchus hookeri. The sequence goes on along the minus strand of NQII01001956.1, from coordinate 226,049 downwards.
ATGTATATGGCTGTCATGTAAAGAACAACATTGTTGTCCATTTAAATCGCATATGTTAACATGACTTTACATAAAATATTATACCCGCCAGAATAGTAGTTTAGTTTAAAATGCTTACATAGTTTCATATATGTAGCATGAAAATCAAAATGTTTAATTAGTATAATTTAGAAAGTTCGGATGCAGTTACCAGGTACCAGGAGCCAGAAAACATCCGTCAAATCGATTGATGTCACAGGCGGAAGTTGATTCCGGCTGCCTGGCGTGGCTATGTTACAGATGAAATTACTGGTTTTGCATCAAAAATCTTATCAGAAATTAACTATTTTGCCCAAAATAACTTTTTCAACAGACAATTTCCAAAAACAAAAATGGAAAAATGGTTTAATTGAGTCCTCAAAAATGAGGGAAGTGGATTTATGGCTCCTCTATGTGAGAGCCAAACATTCATCAGAGGAACAAGCGGATGGGAGGCTCGTAGCATATTTACCTAATTGGTCCTCCGAGCAGTAAAAGTGGATTCGAGGCTTCGAGCAAGATTAAGTGGAACGGACAGATCAGCAGTCTCCCACAACTATCATTGTGTAAACCCCTTCCCCCTGCCACTATTACCCTCCAAGCCCTCATCCGACCACTCCCCCTACTCAACACACCATCCTTAACAGCCCAAATCCTCCCAATCATAAAAATCAAGAAAAATCGCGAAGAACCGAAAAAAATTGTAGAAATCAAGGGAAAATTAAATTGATGACTCCGACCACCATATGGTATGCAGACGATCTTGAACTTGACCCCAGTGATCTTGAACTCAAAAAATCGAAAAAAAGATTGTAAAAAATCTAAACAAACCTTTAAAATTGAGAAACCTATTACATCACTGACACTGAACCTCATGTTAGATGTGAATAACCCTGACCTCAATAATTTTGAACTGAAATATCAAAGAAAAAATGGTAAAAAATTGAAATAAACTCGNATCTAAACAAACCTTTAAAATTGAGAAACCTATTACATCACTGACAATGTGAATAACCCTGACCTCAATAATTTTGAACTGAAATATCAAAGAAAAAATGGTAAAAAATTGAAATAAACTCGTAAAAATCTACGAACCTATTATGTTACTGACTCTGGCCCCCACATTGGGTTTTGGTGACCTTGAACCCGATTATCTTGAACTCTAAAACTCAAGGAAAATTGATAAAAATCTAAAAAATAATTAATGTCTAACCTCACTTTGCACTAACACTCCCGGCCTCCAAGTTGGGTGTGGTTGACTTTCACATTGACCCCAGTAACTCTAAACTTAAAAATCAAGAAAAAATTCAAAAATTTAAAAAATAATGTAAAAAAATCTCGACGAAAGTTGGCATAGCTAATGCGGAAAACCGATTTGGATTTGTGTGACCCTGAGGTTTCTATTCTCATAAAAATGGCACGGCACAGCCATTCTCTGGTACAATATTCAGCAGGCGACTGAACCCCCACCTCTATATTTTAGTGGTAATGTAGCCAATCAATCTGCTGACCTCTAACTAGAATTATTGTCTTTATGTACCACACATACCCTCTCATTACCACTTTCACCCACAACCCCATCACACCATTTGTCGCTTAATTTCCCTCCCCATTTACTCACCATATATCGACCCCCAAACATTCACCCTTTCCATTAAACAACCACACAATACTCCACCCCCTCACTGTCCGAAGCCCAATCCCACCCAACTACATGGCGACACACAACCCCTTACTCTCAATCCCGCTGTTTTACACTATTTCGTGTAAATTAACATGACCTACTGTAGTATTACTGACGTACAAAATAAAGGATATATGAAAAAATATATATATTTATTCATGTGGCACTACCTTACAAAATGGCAAAAAAAGAGGATCTGCGTGGGCATATTATATGGTTGTATTAGATTATGTCAGTATACTAAGATGAGTTAAAATTAGTTACATGTTTTCTTAAAGACAGTATACTATTCTTAAAATATTTGTATGGCCACAATTTTAAAAGTGTTTAACCCACTAAATGCACATCAGTTTACATGTCCTACCATAGTATCACTTGTTTGCAGAATTTAGTATTATTTTGTTTGTTTCTACAATTTGACATAAAATCTTATTTTTCATGTGGCACTATCTTACAAAATGGCAGTGAAGAGAGGCTCTGTGTAATCATATTTATAATTTTTTGTAGATACTGCCGGCATACAAAGTTAATTTTAAATTGGGTAGATGGTTTTGTAGATAGAGTTTACTAAGCTACACAGTATTTATAGCCGCTATTTAAAAGAAAATGCCTAACGTACGTAAGACACATAAGTTAACATGGAATACCGTAATGTTACATGTTTGACGAATTTGGTAGGAATTGGTTTATTGTTTCTCGATATAATGACACAAAATATTCATTTTCATGTGGCACTTTTGAAAACAGTGTCTTGTCCTCTTAAATCGCAATTGTTTACTTTGCCAACAATTTTATTATTAATTGCTCAATTTGGTGGTAATTGGTTGGATAATGTCAGATATATGATGTTAAAGAATATTTATTCACAAAATAATATCTCCTAAAATGGCGGGCCAACAACAATACAAATCTCTAAAATAAATTCTCACATGATGAACCACCAACATTCAAACTTTTATAAATTTGTTAAATTGTTCCCGAGCTATCACATAGTGCCCTAAATATTAAATTCGCTGCCATTTTCAAATTATTTTCTATAATGGTCATATGTTATAAAAGTAGTATGATCTTACAAAGTAGCCTAGTACATCAGAACCGAGTTTGGCAATATTTGGTTCGCGGGTATAAAAAAAAAAGGTGGGGTTTACATACGCACACACATCTATACACCAAGGCACACACACAGACACACACACACACACACACACAAGTGCTCTCATCTATCTTTCGTTTGGAAAGTAGACAATAAAGACGTTTGTTCAAAATGGACAACCAGTGTGGTCTTATAATTTATTGTGAAAGTAGGGTATCAAAACTACTCAACCTATGACGAGATTGGTCAAAAAAATTCCGAGCTTATGCTTTCAAGGGTACACATGCAACCGGACACACACATAATCACACACAGAGACAGGAAGGTACAAACTTCACATGTAAACTATTCTTCAAAACAGATGTTAACTGCCATAAGGAAACAAGTGATCATTATTGATAATGTAAAAATTGTATTTTGTTGAATAATGACTATTCTTGAGTTGGCGATTGTTAAAAAAAATATCAGAGAAGAAACGAAGTTAATTCAAAAATTGTATTATTTTGGCTACTTATATATTATTTTAACAAAATGTATTAATATACAGAAGATGACAATATATTACACCACCACCAAAATCTCTTGCACAAATGTGCAAAATGAATTTTAATTGTGTTTATTGTATTACTATACTTAAGNCCACCACCAAAATCTCTTGCACAAATGTGCAAAATGAATTTTAATTGTGTTTATTGTATTACTATACTTAAGCACAACAATAGTGGATAATTCGCGTGTTTGGTAATCAAGGTTATCAGAAATGTTTTACACAGAGGTATTTATGTATCTAAAATATTGTGACGCAGTGCGTGCAATAAAGTTGCATAAAAACTATTTATTTAAGTCATTCCAGTCATGTGTTGGAAATGACAGCACTAACACTGTCTCTTGTCGCGAGCGACTTTGGGTGGCGTGTAAAGCAGACACGCGAGTTTGCACGCGGGCGAGCATAATAAAGAAAAGGGGGGCGATATGCGCGCGCAGCGTGGCAGCTATCTCGCTATATACCGGGCTGTTCTCTTGTCGCTCAGCCATTGACAGGTACGTGACAGGCTGCAGACGCACGAGCGAGATGGAATTTGCTTGTGCAATGTCCGTCATGCACATAGACGAGTATATACATCGCATATTAATGCTTTCACACTCAGAAGTTTCCACTTAAAAAGTTTTATAAATACAAGAGCTCTGCTTCTATAAAACGTCGTCGTCGTCAAGGTCGTTAGTGACAACATATTCCAACAAAATTTTATTGCACTCTGTTCCAGGATTAAAGAGTTATAAGGAGGGACATGCATCCGGACAGACATATATATGATTTAATTAGCCAACTTTCCAAATAAAAGTAGGTTAAAAATTACCACCATTTATAAAATAAACACAAGAGGTAATAGGAAAATCTACAGGTCATATGTCCTCACTAAGTACGTTATTTCTATATAGTTTGGTAAAATAGGGTTTTGAGGTTCAAACGTTATTAGGGTAGGAGATACATCTCAAATAGATATAGGCCCAAATGCCTTAGCCTATATTTCCAAACAAAGTAGCGATAATGCAATCCCATTAAAACTGAATCAGATTGTAAATTCTAAATTAATTGGTTGAAATATTTAAATAATTTGCTTTTGATAAAATATTTTAATTGCCAAAATATAAAATAAATATAAAAATTTAATCTCTTTGTCATTACAAACAGATAATTTTTTTTTGTTTTTGCATTTGCCATTAGAATAGTTCAGCATAATATTTTGTTGCTGTTGATAAAACAATGTAAAATGTTTTTTATCATATATTAAAATTAACAATGATATATTTCGGCTTCATTTGTCCAAGTTTTGTGAATATTAATTTTAAGAAAATAAAACCAAAACAAAAATTTTTACATGATAAAAAAAGATCGTTAAAATATTATTATTTGCCTATTTATTTTATAATGTATAAATTTTGGTTTCTGTTTTATTTTCTTAAAATACCCCCACATTTATTGTCTACAGGTTAAATAGTTTTGGCACATATATAAAATTCAGTATACCACACTCTCAAACACAACTTAATTTCAGTTTACCTACCGCGGTGTTTCCCTTCCTTAGCCATTTGAGTCATGTGCTGAACGAGCTCCATCGATAAATGTTGTAGAGGCCATGTGGCTCGGAGTCTGTCGTATTTGGATTCTGATGTGGGTGTCATCAGCGTAACAGCTTTGAATCGGAATTCTCAGATAGGCTATTCGCGCTCTGTTGCACAGTCCTTATTCTACAAGTTAGTTCAATATGCATCCTTCCGCCAAATGTTAAACTAACATTGCCGTGGATTCTTCTTCTTTGTGCATGCCTTAATCAAAGAAAACTATATACTTGTTCGGAGCGTTAGTTGTAGTCTTTTACACACACACACTGGTAGGAGAGTAATAATAATAAGCGGGGTGATTCAGTGAAACAATGCTAACACAAATGTGCTATAAAAATACAATCAATGCTTCCATAAGTTATTTCAAAGCGATTATACAACACCCGTGACGTATGACATAGTCCCCAGCAGTTACTTCTCAGGGTCTTAATTATAACAGGGTGCTTGAACTAAAANACACCCGTGACGTATGACATAGTCCCCAGCAGTTACTTCTCAGGGTCTTAATTATAACAGGGTGCTTGAACTAAAATTATTGCTCTCATAATAAAAAAGTTATAATATAATTTATAATAGTGAATGTAATGCTATATAAAATACCTAAAAACATACTGGGACGCAATGCACATGCTAATTGTAAAGTAAATAAAATCTCTATGCATAATTTTATAAGCAAATGTATATTTCATCAATAAGACATTGAATATTAACAAGCACAAACAAAACTGCTTATTATATTACATACCGCGAAGCTTCTCATTACAATTAACCTTAAAAAGATGCACCACAAATTTATATAGAGAGCAGGGAAGGTTATTGGCCATTCCACAGGAAAAGCAGTGGTTGAAAATAAAACGACAAACCTACAGATGTTTCTCAAAAATACTCTACCAATTGGAGCTTCATATAACATGCGTTCAGCAAATACCAAACAAAACCCATATTTCCTTTACCATNGCAAATACCAAACAAAACCCATATTTCCTTTACCATTAATCTTCCCTCTACTCGCCAATATTCAATCATGTATTAATTTATCATATATAACATTTAATAAACGATGGCTAAGTTCTCTTGCAAAATAACGAGCAGCAAGATGAGTCGAAATCGCACACCATTTCAATGAGTTCTCCCTCCACCGAAATAATGTGTGTCTAATCAATAAACATCTATATTCTTACCCTTCTTGTGGACTGTCCACGCACGCCTTAAAATCTTCCAGAAGTAAAANGTAATCAATAAACATCTATATTCTTACCCTTCTTGTGGACTGTCCACGCACGCCTTAAAATCTTCCAGAAGTAAAATTCATTCTTAAGAAATCATACTGCACTGTCCAGAGTCTTTCAGGACAAGGATGGCCACCGAAAACATCGAAAAGCCACGATGACTCCAAATAAAACCACTCTCAGTCCCACTCACAAGACCAGAATAATGATCACACTCCAGTCACTGATCCTAACAAACAGTTCAATCTTGAACACTCAAAGAATGATTATCAGCATTATGACAGTCACTGTAAAACCAATTTGTGCAATTTTACACTTAATGTATGTGGTAGCAGTGTCTCCGCTGAAATCGGTGCGATTTTACACCTACATATTTAAATGTTTTTACTCTACGTACATGTAAATTTATCCTACAAATTAGAAAATAACATACACTTTGTAGAACTATCTTTACTTTTAATGTCGTAAAATGGCAATAACTATGTAGCAGGAAATAAAATGCAATATTCGTGTATTTTCCCTCCGCCACAAGTAAATTTACACAGACATAGAAATTGAACTTTCACCACTGTGTATGTGCATTTTCTCACTAACATGAAAGTAAAATCGCAGATTAACTGCAATTGTAGTTGCACAATTTATGAACATTTCCACTTTTTAACTCAGTAATTTTACCGTCTGAATTTGTTCTTTTACAACTTCATCATGATAATTCACATACTTTATGCGTATTTTTTTTTATCAATTCCATGTCATTTAACTCCGTTTTATAACTTAATAGTTTAACATAGTTATATAAAGTTATCTCCAAAGTGTGGGTTACAGTTGACTTCAGATATAGAATAGGTAGGTATATACAAAATCCAGAATATTCCATCAGCGGGAGTAACGATTTTCTTGTGAACACACAAAAAAGTATGAAGTAGTTCTACTCCCTGCCATTCGATCGCAGGTTTTAAACAAACATTTGAAGTTTTTTAATTCACACGAACATTAGTGCAAAATTACAAGTACTGTACTCGTTTTAGAAAATGAAACATAAAAAATTTAAAATTAACGATATTTATACGTGTAAATATACGCTCACAGATACTCCGGAATGCAATGCAAGTTAACACACACGCGGTCATTTTAAAGTAACACAATTGAAGATGTACAACTACACTGACTTTGTAAATCGTTGGGAACACCGAGTCATGGGAGTCGTTATGGCACCTGGTCTCGCCCTCTCTGAATACTGATCACTGACATTGGGTGTTCATACAACAACTATGTAGCAGCAAAAATACATAACTTAAGGTTTTAATACAGTGAATGGGTGTATTTTTACACATATTTCCAAATTTGTAAACTAATACCAATATTGTGTTTATTAAGCCACACATTGATGTATTTCTCCCAAAGATATGGAGTACTTTCTGGATTATTAANATACCAATATTGTGTTTATTAAGCCACACATTGATGTATTTCTCCCAAAGATATGGAGTACTTTCTGGATTATTAAGGAGATTTGCGTAAAATTACACGTGCTGTAGTTGTCTTTTCAAATTACACATACAAAATGTAAAATTACCTAACATTTTTATGTGCAAATTTACACCTTTTTTTACAGTGGAGGTAGCATGCGCAAGCCATGCTAAAATCTCTGCTGCCTTATAACAGGCATGGCCAAAAAAGAGACATCTCCTTGGGTGGTTAATGCAAGCAAAATCCCAACAGCCTGCACTGGTGTGAATCCTCCGAAGTATCAGTAAACAGGAATTGCAAAACAGTACCCAATGGTCCAAGAACAAAGTTACAGCTGGAATTCGCAGGTACGTTGAGCGGGCTACTGGAGCAGACGGGGTCATCTATGAAGGTAATTAGTGCAGAGACGTTGAAGAAAACCATCCATGCGAAGCGAAGTAGAAAAAGGCAAACGCGAACAAGGCAGTCACTGTGATGGCAGGAATCAGAATCTCCAGGTGCCGGCAGTCATATCATACAATGCAAATCAAATAGAAAACATATAAGATAACAGTAACACATAACATACTTTAATATATAAACTTAATACAATAACAATTAAATTTATAGCAAAAATATTTAAAAAATCATATACACCCATCAAGACACTTGCTACATTATATCAAGAACAAACAGTTTCGTATTTAATACATGCATTTTCATATTCACTGCTCGATCCTGATTAGCAAAAACAATAGTTACATGAGTGAGAAACATAATAATCTAATAAGGCCCTTGTTACTTCACGGCCAACTTTGCAATTAAACTTTTCAACAGCATTAATAAGGTTATGAGTTTATACCATCACCATATCACCAACCTAAGCTCATGCTTCCTCGTGGAATATATCGTAAAGCTGACGAAACAACTGATAGTGTTTATTCAAATGATCTCTAGCATCGTGACAAAATTTCCTAGCTACCTTTTGAGAGTCATCAGTTACATAATTAAAATGAAGGTTCCGAGAATTTGCAAAATGGTATAAAAGATCACATCCAAAAAAATACGAAATTAAGTAGTCTTTAGAGCTTCATTATAGCTATTATTGTCAAGAACTGAAAAATGTAAAGCTTGATGCCAGTTTTGATTATCATCATGGTGGAATGCATTTAATGCCACTTTTATGGTGCGATTATATCTTTCCACCATATTGCTTCCAAGGACATGTACTTTTTTTAGAATAAATGTATCCTGCATGAAAAATTTAGATTGCACATCTCGTGTGAAGTAAAATTTTAGCATTATCAGTTACACCTGTACGCAGGGAAACAAAATAATGGAAAAACATGATACACAAATACACGAACAAAAGTAGCTGCTTTTTGATCATGCATGGGGAAAACTAACAGCTATTGTAAACAAGGTCAGCCATTACAAAGAGGTAATTATTACTCCTCTTGGAACCAGGAAGTGGCCGAAAAATTAACATTTAATCATTCATACACAAAACTAGGAAGGGAACTGGAAAACGACCCAAGTGTTAAAAAAAATTTCGAATTATATTGTTGACATATGAGACATGATAGGAAACGATTTCGGATGTCTTCATTCATTCCATGCAAAAATAAGTTGAATCTACTCTATTAAAAATTTTCTCCTGGCAAAAGTGAGTCCCAAAGTCAGTCCTACGACAATGTTTAAATATCATACCCCTCTATTTACTGGGAACATAAGCTAGAAATTTTCCATTATGGGAATGATTTCCTAATAATCCATTATGCATGTCACACTCTGTGTTATTCGCCTGATTAATTTGACTGATGAGTTTCTGATGTTCACTAACTAAAACTTGCCAATTTAGTAAGTTCACAAATTATTCTGGAACACTCTTCAAGATATTGAGATGTTCATATCTCTCCTCATCATCACACCTTCCAACATCTACAGGTTAGAATTCGAATGGAACATACATGCGAGAAAGCGCATGTGCGACATTGTTATCTGACCCTTTGATACGGACAACCGTAAAACGAAATTGTGACAAATGCTCAACCCAATGACCTAATTTGCCCAGTGGTTTCTTCGATATCCATAACCAAGATAGTACTTGATTATTAGTGCATAAGTAAAATTCACATACCTCTAGATAATCTGAAAATCTCCACTGTCTAGGCACATGCTAATGCCTTTTATTCAGATGCTGAGTAATTCTGTTCTGAGTTCGTTAATATACGACTAGTGTAAACATCAGGGAGAATTTTACCACCCTATTTTTATAACACTGCCCCCCAGACTAAACCTTTGGCACCCACATACAACAAAAATCTCTAACCAAACCTAGGAATTGGCAAGAAAGGTGGGGAAATTAGACTTTCATTACCTTACTTAAGGCAGTTATCTGCTCTGTACAACACACAAGTGATTGGTTTTCCCTCTTTACTTAATTTAGAGGTACAATTAACTCAGCTAAATAAGCAAAAATTTACTACAGTAATTAAACATAACGAGAAACATCCTCGCCCCCTAACAATCCTATGAACAGGAAAAGACAGGATAGGTTTAATGTGATTTGGGTCTAATAAAATTTGTCCACGCGAAACCATGAACCCCAAAATCCAGACATGATCAGACGCCCAAGTTATCTTACCAGGATTAACTGTCTGTCACATTAGATTTTCGGAATGCTTGCAAAACCCGTATAGCATGATCAATGTGTCCATCTAGTTACTTACTATAAAATATGACATCATGTAAGAAATTCACTACAAACTGTCCCAAAAAAGGATGCAGGAATCTTTCAAGTACACAAAAAAAAAGTCTTGGGATCCAAAGGAGACCCCAAAAGAGGCACGTTTCCACTCAAACAAACCCCATGTTGTAACAAATGCTAATATGGGCCTTGAACTAGGATGAAGCTCACACTAATGAAACACATGATTAAGGTCCAGCAAGGTGAACATCTGTGCACCACACAGTTGGAAAAAAAAGTGATCAATTGAAGGCATCAGATAAGGATCCAAAGCAATACCTTTAATACTAGGCAGTAGAAACTCCCCATGAGTTTTTTTATGCATAAATGCTGCACTGGCATACCCACATTTAATAGAGCAGACAACATCTTCCGCCAATTATTTATTCAAGATTCTTTTGAAAATATTTTCCTTTGTGGAAGGATCAATCAAAATAGTATTTTAAAGGGCATCATTAGATTGTCCAATGTGAAGCTTAATAACTTCAGAAAATTCTGCCAAATATCTGATTAATTTCCCTTTGCTCGAAATGCAAAATCTTATTATAATATAATGTGATACTTAAAGAAATAGTGTTTTGGATAAATGGAGATTCATAGTCAAACCCTGCAATCCAAATCTATACCACAAATATATCAATACATTGCTGTCTTGACATTGAGTAACTTGCTTAACAAACACATCGCCCTGTTTAGCCACATCAGCACTAAATCCTCCAATATTCCTAGTATAGCGGATTCTTGTAAACGTGTTTTTCCGTCAAGCTCATAATAGCCCCGCGCCTAATCAAGGTCATATTAGTCAAATTGATGTTCATGATGTTATATGTTGGAAAATTAAGCTGTTAATGAAACAGTTTTAAACCAAACTGCAGTTATATCAATTGTTCAAGCATATGTAATGTATTCTCGTAAAAGAGAAAAATTAGATTTAGGTGATGAAATAAAATTTTTTCGTAGATTACTTGGCACTACTGGAGATAAGAATATTTTTGGTCAAATTCAGCTGGTTTATAATGCATATGTCATAATAAATTTTGTTTGATCGAAATCGGTTAAGTAGTTTACATTTTAGGGTAACATAACCTCACTTTCTTTAACCTGTGGCGTCACCCGTCGTAATATTACAGACGGGTGACACGATACTCCATGTTCTGTGTTTATTGCATTTCAAGGTCACGCACCCAGCCGGTTATATCCGGTATACGACGTAATCGTCTGGTGATGTCTATAAGGGGGAGCACGAGTAGCATATGTCATAAATTATGAACGCAATTATTAAAATCAGCTAAAAATAAACCAAGCTCAAACTCGTCAAGGACATTGGAAGCAATTTTTTTCTGAAAGGGTGAGCCAGGAAAACTAGAATTTAGGAAACACAATGGAAATAATCACACATTCTAATCTTCGAATAAGATATCATTACGCCTACACTTTTTGTAAATAGTTTTAGACCTCACCAACACTGCGGTGTTTAATTTATTACGCTAAACATGTGTCACGAATTATTTATGGTGTTTTACACCAGCAGTAAAAGGATCTTACAATCTTTTAATTTACTTCTTGGATTTATTTGTTGCTAAGAGGCAGGGTGATAACAGCGGCATTTCATTATCTTTTCCTTTTAAATATGAGTCTCCGTGATTCATATCTGCCAGTCATATCATAGTTAGCTGTGTCACACTCAGAGAAGTTTTTGGATCCCAGCAGCAAGGTGAGTGAAGGTACTATAATTTCAAAATTTCCCTGTAAAACCAATAAATATTTTTTACATGAACTTAAAATCATTAGTACGTTTAACTATGTGATGTGTATTACAACATCCTTCAACGTTCATGAAAGTATACATTTATTTTTTGTTCACAGTAAAAAATACAGATATACAGTTGCATTTCTGACCATAACCGGGATGTGTTCTCATTCGGGCCGCCATATATATCTCATTTCGTAAATTATTTTTATATGTGAAAAAAAAAAACACTTTTAATCAAATCTTTAGAAAATTAAGAATATTTGGTCAACCATAGTGTGTAAAATAATATGTGATTTTAAATACAATAATTTGTCAATGTGTATGCAATACGATGAATGTCTGAATAACGGATCGAGACGGTTATGTTTGTATGTTGATAAAGAGAAAAGTACGCTCATATGTTTAGCAAATTTGTAACTCATAGATATTTTTATCAAATTTTCGGCAGTACTGCGTAAAGCGTTATTTTATTGGCTTTGTTCACTTACGAATAAGCGCACTTGTAGATGCAGGTTGTTCTTCGGGTTTTACTTCCACGTTTGAAATTAATAAGCCTCAATTCAAATGTAGATGTCGCATAAAATAATATCCTTTAAAAATAATCCCAGTTCGTTTAATTTGACAAAGTGTGCAGTGATTGAACAGTGGGAGGTAAAAATAGTAATATCAAATTCCTCTTGATCGTAGAAGTAGAGGAGGAAAAAAATATTATATAACCAGTATTATAAGAATGCTGAAAATAAGCGTCAAGATCGTTGACATTACAATGAAGCAGATTTAGTGGTAGCAAATGAAACTTCTTGTGATTATCACAAATNACAAAGTGTGCAGTGATTGAACAGTGGGAGGTAAAAATAGTAATATCAAATTCCTCTTGATCGTAGAAGTAGAGGACGAAAAAAATATTATATAACCAGTATTATAAGAATGCTGAAAATGAGCGTCAAGATCGTTGACATTACAATGAAGCAGATTTAGTGGTAGCAAATGAAACTTCTTGTGATTATCACAAATNGAGCGTCAAGATCGTTGACATTACAATGAAGCAGATTTAGTGGTAGCAAATGAAACTTCTTGTGATTATCACAAATTTTTAAACACTGACACCACTTGTCCAAACTTAACTGTTCGGTCACCAAAGGAGAATACTGGTTAGGCTAAGTCATCACCCAGGTGGACAACTTATGTTTACGAATCTAATGTACAAGCTTGTGGATTTGTTGAGCTGAAATTAATTTTTAATTCACGCCATTGTCATTGTAAGCCGTTACATGTAGGCATAGATCACACTGACAATCATATACATTTATACTGGTAGTGAGGGTACAAGTGTAATGAGAACCGCCAGATTTATCCTTTTTCCCTTTTAATCTCTGCGAGGCAGACAAAGCCGGAATTTAAGGAGATACTAAGTGTGATGCGTATTCCTACCTTTCCCTAACCATTCTGAATGCCTTTATCGATACTAATACATAACAGTGATTGCATACGCAGGCGATAGTCGATCGTAGCACCCGCGATCGTAACTTTGAGGAGAGTGTGTACAGTGCTGTAGTCGAAGTTTGTCGCCGGTATATACCCGCTGCTTAAAATCCCTCATTACGTTATGAGTTGAGAGATTTGGGCGGCTGTTGACATTTAGGTCTTGAGAGCCGATGAGGGTGGAATGAGGGGAGAATGGAGCAAGCAGCGCCGGAATGCAAGGGTGGCGCGGAAG